>JAITYX010000103.1:1200000-1740000 GCA_021018815.1 Talinum fruticosum
GACATTTCACTGTTCACTCACTTGTCCACTCACTCAACAAAGGACGATTATTAATGAATGAAGTAGACAGTAAAGTTGTTGGCAAAAACTGTTCACTTACTTGTTCAAAGAAGACTTACTGTTCAAAAGGTCACTACTGTCGTCACTGTTCAAGGAAGACTTATTGTTCAAAATGACACTACTGTGGCCATGTGAAGAATTATTAATCCTATTCAATTAAAGTTGTCAACAAAACAAATCATGCTTTTGTCCAATCAAGATCGCTCCAATAATTCAACATTGTCGGAAGATATTTTCAAGATTATGAAGCATTCTCAACCGTCCATGTATTAGTTAGCAATTAAAGATTGCATTCTATAAATAGGCATTCATTAGTTCAATTGAAGGCACCGCTCATCACTCACTTACACAAGCAAACACTTGCCTTCTCTTGTATTCACTATCTCCTCCTCCTCCACTATCCAATCTCTCTCTCCCGAGAGCTTTTATTTCAAACAATTGTAAAAGTTTCTATGCATTCAATCAAAGTAAGTTTTGATTCATCTTCTTTTTCATTTCAATTACATTTCGTTTACTTATTTCAATTTGAGTTTTAATCTTTTGTTTTGAAAAATCATTTTGTTAGATTTACTTGTCATCCTACCTCCCCGTTATATATATATATATATATATATATATATATATATATATATATATATAATTGCGTCTTTATTATTGGCGTGAACAGTAATGTCCACTTACTATTCGAATAATGATGGATAGCACTATTTAAAGAAGACTTACTATTCAAAGATGTGGACATTAAAGTTGTTGGCAAATACTGTTCAAGGAAATGCACATTAAAGTTGTCGGCAAATAATTCATCAGATTACTTGTTCAAGATATGGTGATTCATCGGCTATTATAAATTTATTTAAATAGAATAAATTTATTTAAAGGCTAATTTAATATAATCCATAAGCCTTCTAGATGTTTAGTTATACGTACATTTTTAAATCTTTTGGTACTATTTTTGTAACGCCCTAAAAAATTATTAAGAAAAATATTTGATTAATATATATGATTTATTCTCTAAGCAACTTAATTTAATATTTGGTTACAATAAAATTCATAATGTGCTAGTTAGCTTATATATATGTATTTATTTACAAATTTGTTAGTTAACGGTTAACTAAGTTGGAAATAATATTAGCAATAAGTTTGGAAAATATTTATTTGGCTTGCTAATTGCTTAGATGGAATAGTACCATAGTTTAATTAACATCCTAAGTTTTAAACATGCAAAACATGCTCATATCTTTCCAAAATCTGAGCATTTAGACAAAAAAAAAAATTTAAAAATCTGATAACTTGTACCTTTTCTTGGCCTATTACTGCAACCATCATCCCCAGCCCACTAGCTCCTAATCCCCCATACTTCACCATCATTGCACTCACTCCAAATCTGGTGCATAGATCAAAGGGAGGCACAAACCAAAGGGGAGGGGCTCATTTTCTCTGAAAAAGGAAATCCATCAACTCCAAGTAGAGGGAGGAGAGAAGAGAGAGAGAAAGGGAAGGGAAATCAAATGAGACACCTTGCTTCAACCTCCCTTGGTCCAAATTTCAACTCCTTCGTCTTTAATCACTTTTACTGAGGATAGAGGTAAGAATAAAGGTAGAAAAATTGAAGGAAGGGTCAAGAATACAACCATCAAGGACTTAACACCAATTATAATTAAGGTGGGTTTCCTTCTCCTCCCCACTGTATATTATTTTCCGACCAAAATGAATTTCATAAGTGTGCTTGTAGACCAACTTTGAATGCCCAAAATTTCAAGAAATTGTTGTATGCATGTGTTTTGGAGTAGTTCATTGATATAAATATGCTATGAGGATATTAGAAAGGAAAAAGGAGTAAAAATATGATCATCATCATGTACTTAGTTAAACTTCTCTTTTATTGTTATAATTTCATGCATGAAGATGGAAGTGTATCAATCATGTTCAAATCTTTATGAAATTGTGACTTTGTTGAAGTTCGGATTTGATGCTTGTCAGAGAATATACTTGGTATAATGTTCTTGGGGATTGAGGATTGGAAATGTGGGTTTGCCCAAAAACTTGGTATGAGAAAGATGTATCTTGCATGTGCATTTTAATGGGTTTTATTGAACAAATATGATGCTTAGAATGCTGAAAATTTATAAAATAAAGCTTTCATAGATATCCCACAAGGACAAGATAGGTAGAAAATAAGAAAATAGAGTTTGGGAACCACTGCTACCCACCACGGGTTTCCCCACAGGTTGTGGGGCAGGCCGTGGTGGCCAGCAATGATTTAATTAACCCAAAATGCCCACCACGGGTGCCCCCACAGACTGTGGGACAGACCGTGGTGGCCAGCAGCGTTTTATTTAACCCAAATTACCCACCACGGGTGCTCTCACAGGTCGTGGGGTAGCCCGTGGTGGCCACCAGAAGTCTCCACTGATCATGGGAAGGCCCTTGATAACCTATAGAACCAACCATTGACCTCCACTGGCTGTGGGAAAGACCGTGGAGACCTCCAAAGCAATATTGGACCCCTACAACCTAGGGGCTTGGTCCCGTGATACTCGTAAACCTTGTATTTTATGTCAAGAAGCGAGTCTAAGACTTGAAGTATGATTTTAGATGTTATGAAACAATTTACTAAATACATATGTGAAGAAATGATAGAGATAATAACCATAACGTTAAATGGGAAGTTGAATTCTTAGATTTGAGCACTTTACCGGTACGAAATTTAGGAAGGTGACATGAGATGATATTCCGGCCTACGGGTAGTGGTTTTCACTCTTATATCATGAGTCCTTCCGGGTAGTAAACTTGGGTATACGCGTGACCGGTTCCGAGTCCCAGTACCATGGTACGTTGGGTCGGCTCACAGGCGTCAAAATACGAAATCTAGGAAGGTGAATTATTCTGGCCTGAGGGCAGCAGCTTTCACTTCTAGATTACGAGTGCTCCCGGATAGGAAACTTGAGTATACGCGTGAGTGGTTCCGAATCCCTATACCGTGGTACATTGGGTCGGCTCACAGGCGTCGAAATAACAAGTCTAGGAAGGTGACATATTTCGACCCACGGGTAGCGGCTTTCACTCCTAAATTACGAGTCCTTCCGAGTAGTAAACTTGGGTATACCCGTGAGTAATTCCGAATCCCTATACTGTGGTACATTGGGTCGGCTCACAGGCGTCAAAATACCAAGTTTAAAAAGGTGACATATTCCGACTCACGGGTAGCGCCTTTCACTCCTAGATCATGAGTCCTTCCGGATATTAAACTTGGGTATATGCGTGAGTAGTTCCGAGCCCCGGTACCGTGGTACGTTGGTCGGCTCACAGGCGTCAAAATACGAAATCTAGGAAGATGACTCATTCCGGCCTGAGGGCAGCGGTTTTCACTCCTAAATTACAAATCCTCCCGGATAGGAAACTTGTGTATACGCGTGAGTGTTTCCGAATCCTTGTACAATCGTACACTGGGTCGGCTCACAGGCGTCGAAATACCAAGTCTAGGAAGATGACACATTCCGACCCATGGGTAGCGGCTTTCACTCCTAGATTACGAGTCCTCCTGGATAGGGAATTTGTACGTTGGGTCGGCTCACATGCGTCATTTGAGTACCAGAGTACTAGATTTTGCCCAAAGAAATTAAAGATGATAAAATTAAGCTAAGTTCCAGATTGAAAATTGATTGGTCACATTTGCAAAGAAAATGTAGTTCACTTGAGTTCTAATGCATTATGGTTTTTCCATTCGATTAAGGGTGGAGTAAGGTAAGATTATCTTTATGATGCGACTTGATTACTAAGATTATGGTCATTATGTATTGATTGCTATTATATATATATCTATATATATACATGCAAAGTTAGTTTGGTTTTGGGAGGCGAAGGACTCCCATTGAGTTGTGGTTGCTCATTCCCCTACTTTTTCATCTTTTCAGATTCAGAGAAACAATGAGATTCTTGGAAAATGTTGTCATTTTGGAGGCCGTTTTGATGCCCTTTTAGCTACAAGGAACTTTAAATGCAATGATTGCTTATATTTAATTGTGTATGCTTTTGAGCATGATATGTAAGGCTTATTGTGTAATCGGGCATGTTTGTAACTAGATGTAGGTTGGCATTTGTAGACGCTCTGATTTGGCCTCAGTGGTCCACACCAAAACTCCGTTATTATTGTACTTTGTTTTATGGTGTAAGGTTGTTTGAACCCAAAAGTTAATCTGAAGCCGTGTGGGCTCAAGACTCGTCGTAACTTATCTATCGGAAAAAAAATGGGGGTTTATAGCTCAACTTTCAATAGTTTATCAAACAAGTCATATTTGCCAAGTTTTCCTTAAATCAGCCTTAAGGATCCAGGGTTCTAGCGATGTGGCGTTCCTACCCAAGGGTCGGGGTGTTATAATTTTTTTCTAACTATGTTTTTTATGGACCTAAATATGTTTGTATGTGATTATCTAATAAGATTATTTCTATGCAATCCGCACACATTGGCGTGTAAACCAAAGTAAAAACTAATATATATATATATATATATATATATATATATATATATATATATATATATATATATATCTGATTGTGTCTTTATTATTGGCGTGAACAGTAATGTCCACTTACTATTCGAATAATGACGGATAGCACTATTCAAAGAAGACTTACTATTCAAAGATGTGGACATTAAAGTTGTTGGCAAATATTGTTCAAGGAAATGCACATTAAAGTTGTTGGCAAATAATTCATCAGATTACTGTTCAAGATATGGTGATTCATCGGCTATTGTTCCTGCTTTTGTTCCAATCAATACTGCTTCAATAATTCAACATTGTCGGGAGATATTTTCAAGATTATTTCATTTCAATCAAGCATGTTCAACCGTCCAACTGTCACTTACTAATTCATGATTGTATTCTATAAATATGTACTCCTTTAGCTCAATTAAACACAACTCACAATACAACTCATCAGACAACTCACAATTCACTACTCTTGTTGGAAGGTATTGTTTCTAACTGGTATCAGAGTTAGGGAAGTAGCTCAGGGATTGGGTATGGTTGATTAACAGGGGAGGTAGAGTGATAAATTAATTTAACAAATTGATTTATAAAACAAAAGATTAGAACTTTAAATGGAAATAACTAAATGAAGATTGAAATAATAAAAACGTTGAATCAAAACTTACTTTGATTGATTGAAAATAAACTTGTACAAGAGTTTGGATAGTAGGCTCTCAAGAGAGAGGTTGGAGATACAAAGGGGGTATTGTGGGGAAGAGTAGTGAATTGTGAGTTGTGTGATGAATTGTATTGTGAGTCGTGTTCTATTGAGCTAAAGGAGTACATATTTATAGAATACAATCATGAATTAATAAGTGACACTTGAACGGTTGAAGATGCTTGATTGTAATGGAATCATAATCTTGAAAATCTTTGCCGACAATGTTGAATTATTAAAACAGTATTGACTGGACCAAAAGTATGAACAGTAGCTGATGAATCACCATAACTTGAACAGTAATCTGATGAATTATTTGCCGACAACTTTAATGTGCATTTCCTTGAACAATATTTGCCAACAACTTTAATGTCCACGTCTTTGAACAGTAAGTTTTATTTGAATAGTAAGTGAATAATAAGATTATTTCTATGCAATCCACACGCATTGGTGTGTAAATCAAAGTAAAAACTAATTCATATATATATATGTGTGCGTGTGTGTGCGCGTGCGCGCGTTTAAATCTCAAGAAAAATTTAATGAGTACTTGTTGGTAGCTATATAATTTGTTATTTTGTCGTTGCAAGGAAATATTAAAGAAACACAAAATTTATAATACAATTTGTATTAAATAAGTTGTTCCAAGATTTTATTGTGATCATAAAATGAAACGAAAATAAAATAATTAGTTAAAATGATAAATATTATAAATCAAATAAAATAATTGTTAGTAGGCGTATTCCAACCTTGCTCATCTCCACAAGTATCTCCATATGTTAAGAATTACGAAGAATTGCAAATCATGAGATTGATCCCATCCCATGATCTCCATTATCAAAGGTGACCTCCATACCGATTACCACGTGGGTTAAGTGCTCATCATCGGGTTTTGTTCTCGCACAACATAACCATAAGAATGCAATATAAAAATTTCCCTTTATCGCACAACGTTAATTTTTCAAATACTCATATTTTGCAATGGCTATATAAATATCATAATAAATGTTGATAAATAAAGAAATTTGTACATCAATTTCTAGAATTAAAACTCTTTTCAAATATTTATTATCAAGTAATCAAATTTTGATTCAAACTGTTAAAGTCATCCGTATTTGAAAAATTAATTTCCTCACTTTTTAAATAAAAAATAATTTCACCTATATTGGTGAAAATGATTTCCTTGACAAGACAAAGGAAAATTGAAAAACTATTTTCTAGGAAACCCACCAAACACTTAGGTCTCCTCCAATAAGGCACTTTTGAGAAAGAGAAAGGGAAACATGCCAAACTCCATTCCATATCTTGTAAACATGGCAATTGAGCTAAATCAATAAATTCAACCACATAGAGAACACATTCATATTATATAAACATCACCCACATTCATAAAAATGCATAGATCCCTGGAAAGTGTACAAGCCATAGCATTTCGCCAGACTATTCAAATGAAGTAGTTCTCAGCCAATACATATTCATACACACAACATATATGCCTTTCACAGCTAATGAGTCCTAGCCTATTCAATCCAATGTAGGTCCCTTTATTTGGGATCGGATGCCATTTTTCTCTGTTCCCAGGCAGTGTCCAGCAGAATTTCTTCATCGATAACAGTTGCATGGAACAAATTACTCTTGAAGGCCAATGATACCTTCAGAGAATACGAACAAGTTTGTGACTACACTACTATGGGTGAAAAAGTGGAAACCATATATGATTGGTAAATTTGATGAACTCTAATTAAAAGGAAAGCAAAACCGGTGCTTCATTTACTTACCACAAGCTACTCTAGCACCAGCATTACCCGTAGTCTTGCTGAGCTTGTGTCCCCTAAACAAAATCCAACAAGGAAGCATTAGGGCCCTTATAGGTGATTGGCAACTCAGGATATAAAGCAAATAAGCTTCCACCATTAATTTGGTCAATCCCAACTTTCACAGAAGCATAATATTTACAATAACTTCTGATGGACAACCAAGAACAGCATAATAAGAATTACCCCTTCCAAGATCGTCAGGATCAGCATGGACAACAATAGCTCTTCCAACAATAGAGTTTGGTCCAGTAAGGGGAATCTAGGGAACAACCAAACAGCAGCTTAAACAAGTGCCTTTGGATAAAAAGATGGATTTTTCAAGGAACATGAAGAGGGTGAAGATATAACATGGAAAAGACACAAATATACCTGATTGTCCTTGATTGTGAATGTAGCAGTACCTGAACAGATCGATCCCAGGTGAGCATATCTTAGTATGTAAGAAGTTTAGGAAAGGGAACCATGAACAAACACATAGAATGTCTGAAAACTAGCTTAAACCATCCAGCCTGACCACAAATGTTGGACCCATAACCTATGGATACCCTCTACACTGTTGTGTTTATGCAAAATATGGCATTGCATGGAAACCCATTTATGACTGTTAATATGCACTATGGCCACGAGAAATGGTAAGGAAAGAATGTAAGGAAAACAGCCTACAGTACACTAACTTTAAGTCTAACCATTCCAAAAAATTAGTGCGTTTGTTGACCAGTCACCAGAAGGTGAAGTTCAAAGGTCAAACAATTTTAGCCACAAGAAGACTTGATCGATGCACCGCGTGACATAAATCTGGGGAAGAATCATCCATCTCTGTCCGTTCAGATTTTTAGATGAATTCCACTGATTTCTGAGAGTCACGGTGTCAAAAACTGTGAAAATAGATGACCAAAAGTTTCACAAGTCAGAATTTTTAGATTTTCAACTGTTCTGTCGATGTAGTAACTTAATGTAAGAAGGGGCAATGAGTTCCCTGTTTCAATCTCTTTTATCATGATAATAGGCCACACTGAAATGTCTCCTACAAGTATTTGGGTCTGAATTACATCTACAACTATTAATGAACATTACCACAAAATGCTCAAGGACATACCATCATCACCGGCTGTGATGTTTCCTAGATCTCCAGTATGGCGATTCTCATCCTCTGGAGCACCATGCTCTTTTCCAAAGGGGTTGAAGTGTGGTCCTACAAACAAGGTTTATAGGAACACAAACTCAGCAACCAAGCAAAATCTTCCCCTTAACGCCAGAATGATGCTTTGTATTCATGAATTAAACAATACCAGTTGACATGCAGCCATTTGTTGTATCACCGAAGGCATGAACATGAAATCCATGCAGCCCAGGCTTCAGACCCGAGACAGTACCTGTAACAGTTGTGGGACCTAACAGCAAATGCATCCAGATAATCAAAATTCTCATAATACACAAAGGGCTTTCACCAGTCAGAAAAAGAAATGCCTAGATTACCATTCCCTTCTTGAGTGAAGTACACAGTTACACTAACACCCTCACAGCTGCTTAGAACTGCCACAGCCTTCACCATTTTGTGTGTCCTGGAAAATGGTCAAGATGTGTATATATAGATAATTTTTGTAAGAAGATTTGTTCAACCACAATACTCAAACATGAAAAAGATCTAGAAAAAAATGCACAAAAATACTGAATCAAACATGACCCTGGAGAAAAAACGAGGACTTAGAAGACCAACATACCATTTATGATACTTGAATAAATTCTCCTACTCAAACCCCCCTCCCAACCAGAAAAAAAAATGAAAAGAAAACGGAGAGAACTTTAATTAGTTACTAATGGAGAAAACCAATACCAGATAGAAACAAGTAGCCTATATGAGAGATCATTTAATTCAAAAAGATGACCACAAAACAAAAATTTTACCCGCATTCATCAAATTAAACAAGACAACTTTCTTATTCTTCATTGATATGTTGGCTCAAGGTAAATAAAAAATCAAGCACATACGATATTTTCAAGCTAAAACATTCATAAATAAAGCCATAAACTATCATAATTCACTCAAATTCCCAATACTTGGAGGCCAAAACGAAATCAATGACAAGTTTGATTCATTGATTGCCAAAATCCAACCAGACATCCTCAAATAGCAAAGCTGATCGATTACAAAGCAAAACAGAATGAAATTCGATTATCAAAAAGTCCATAGACGATAAATGAGCAATCTATTCCATCAAAGAAGCACTTGGATGAACCAATAGAAAAAATCACTAGTTTCAGTATACAAGACTAGAAAAACACTGATTTTTAACAGGATTGATCGTCAAGTGTTAGCTATGCTGCATTGTACAAACCCTAGAAACGTCAGTGGAAACAAATATCGAACTAAGGAGGGGTAGAGAGAGAGAGAGATCACCTCAGAGCACCCCAGAGAGAGAGAGAGAGAGAGAGAGAGAGAGAGAGAGAGAGAGAGATGACTCGGGAAAGAACGAAATGTTTCTGGGGGAGAAAGACGTTTTTAAAGCTCAAGGTAAATTCCCCGGTCTCTTTCAAATTTCAGTGCCCGACCCGGTCCATTACTTTTTTCATTAAAAATAATTATTTTTTTCTTAAAAAAAACACCAGTGAAACACCTGGAGAACTACAGTGGATGAAGGTTTTTGGGATTCTTGAAAAATCCATGCAATTTTTCTCTAAAACACTGAAACCCTCGCAAATCCCTAATGCTGAACTAAAACCCTAAAATCGGCAAAAATGTCATCGATTTCGCAATTTACAGCTCTTCAAGTACCAATTTCATCGGAATCGAATTCCTCTTCCACAATCGCTGGTGTCAGTAGTATAAAGTTCCATGATCATCGATTCTACTGGTGGTTAGTGGAGTACCATGGGTTTGGGCATAACTTTGCCCTAACTGGCCTTCGGCTTTGTTCATTTTGTATTTGGCATTCATTTGAAACGAAGCTATAGGAAGCTCTGGATTGGAAGATCGCACATTATAAATTCTTATTACGTGATTGTTTGGCCCGTAAGTCTCCTTAATTTCGCCTGGTGTTGTCTTCAGGTAACTTCGCATTCTCTGGTTTGATTCAAGATTTTCTCTTTTGAGGGATTATGTATGTGTTTATCTGTAACAGAGTATTAAAATTATTTTATGTACAATAATATCTCTAACACTCTATTAATCTGATTTGATAGTGTAAGTAGTTGAATTTGAATTGAGTGGATTAGGAAATTTCCCAAAATAAGTGGGATTTTATGGGTTTTGGTTGGCAAATTGTGGGTTTTAGATCAATGTGAAGATGGGTTTATCTAAAATTCTTCACTATAAGTGTAGTTTAAGAATTGGTGATTTGCATAGCTGATGAATTGTTACATTGTGTTTGGCTATGGTTGAGAGGAAACATTTGATAACTTTGGATTTGTGCTTTTTGTAAGAGGAAGAATAAAAGGGGGCTCTTGAAATTTGTATTTGCTTTAGATGATTTAGGAGAATGTTTACATTGGTGAGTTTTTTCAAGTGTTACAGTGTGATTTCTGTCATTTTGACAGGCCTGGGAGTGTACTCCAGGGAAGACATTGGCATGGAATCTTTTAACTTTGTTCACCACCTCGGGTTTGCTTTTCCTGGAAGTGAGTTTGATTGTGTTTCTTCTTCAAGGGAATTATATGAGCGGATTAGAAGCTTTGTCAAGGACCTTTGCTGTTTCAGCATTAATAGTTGGTTTAGATGTCCTACTAAAGGTATTTTGTACGCTTGCCCAGCAAATTATTTCAGATTACACAGCCTTGCAGGTTCAAAACCATAGGCCTTTGTTATCTGTATGTTTACATTTCTGGATTGCTTTTACATGTTTCTTCTCGCTTACATTTTACATGTTTCTTCTCATTGACATTGATTTCTTTTGGTTTACGTTGCTTTCTTTTTGCTGTCGAATTATTGGCAGACAATTAATTTGTTGGGGTGATGGCTACTGGTTGTTGGGACAATCCTTCAATTCATTTACATAATTACATCTATGAGAAATAGGAACATTTTGGAAGCATTACTGATAGTTAGTCTTGTTGATGGAGTTCATATTTCTCCCTTCTATTAATCTAATAAGGAAACTGTTCTCTCCCCGGGTCTAAAAAGAACTGCAGTTATCTTGTTCTTTCAGTCCCCATCCCTACAAGTAGATTTTGCCAATTGCTATCCTGATAACAGTCAGGTTGATCTTTGAAGCCTAAATGCTTGTTGGTTTGTCCATAGAACTCTTCACACCTCACTGTAATCCAAATGCTTCTGTTCCATGTAAGTTGTGGATTCTTCCATAACTCTTCTGTTTATTTTCAGAAGGAGGTGATACTTTTTAAATGTACTGACTTTGTTTAATAATATTTCGTTGGAATTATTATCTTTAAGACTTCTCAAATAGAAAAATATATTTGATGCAGTTTTGTGCTTAATGTATGCATCATATTCAAATTTGATGTATGGCTCCTCTTCCTAGAAAATGTTTGTGATTCAGCGGGGAATGGTGTGTCAAATACCGAGTACCAATGATTCAGCATTTTGTTTGCCCCTCAGGGAATTTACATCTTTGCGTTTGGAGTCCCATTGTTCATTGAGAACAATGACAAGACAAATAAAATGAAGTGGGGGTCGTTGATGGTGCACAAGGTGGCACTTACAGCTGTTTATGGCTTCATATGGTTCTTGTATCATTCTAAATGGAGAGAGAGGTTACCAGGTGAGCATTTCTTGATTCTAAATTTTATCATGTGCAGCAGTTGAAGATACAATTGTTCACTTCATTTAGAAATGTTATGTTTTTGCCTGCTCAACAAGTCCTGCATATTACAAGTACATCACCATCATGTTCTGCGTAAATGCATTGGCTTTCTTAGCTTGTGCTTTAAGTGGAAGTAGTTTTGACTCCTGGTATTATCTCTGTAGACTTGTCCTGGAGCTATAATTTTTATCATAATTACTCTTAGAATACTCAAATACCTCTTTTTACAGGCTCTACGACACCATAACTATCTGCTACCATGCATTCTATCTTCCGTTTATATACTGTACATTTTTAGCAGATTTCTTTCAGGTAATCTCAATCTGTCCTAGTGTATCTGTTCGTTTAATAACTGCATTTCTCGTTCTACCATAGCCTTGCTTTTTATTCTGCCCATATGAATGTTAACCTCGCTCCAGATTTCGAATACGGCACATGTCCAACTGTCTGATCCTCACATTTTCTGAAACTTGTGCATATAAGATTGTCGATTATAACAGTCTGAGCAACATGATATGATTGCAAGGACCATTGATGTGCCTTCCCTTTCTAATCGAGGTTCAATGTGTGCTAACCATTGCTCCGGTCTTTGCTGGAAGCAGGAGGATGACTTGAACTTGGAAAATGTATACTACTCTGAGATGAAAGATGCATGATTTTACGATGCGGATTGGGAATGAAACTTCTTCTGCGTAAACTTTTCTAACTGTTTCGTACTTGTAAATAGAACTGCTTGTTACTGTCGGTATACATAAATAAAAGCTGATTAATTTTATTGAGGT
Organism: Talinum fruticosum; assembly: GCA_021018815.1. NCBI lineage: Eukaryota > Viridiplantae > Streptophyta > Magnoliopsida > Caryophyllales > Talinaceae > Talinum > Talinum fruticosum. Next base: position 1,212,601 of record JAITYX010000103.1, read on the forward strand.
GGGTGGACTTCTAATTAACTGTTGATGATTTGATATGTTCATTTTACGGATCTGCTAATTGCTTTGCTTGGTTAGTGCGAAGAATTGTGGTTGTTTAGTTGGGCAACAAGATGGAATATCATAACCGTTTTTTTAACTAATTCTACATCACATTTGGGATGACTAAAATGTTGGGTAGTTCATGTACACAAGTCGTTTTGATTGGTAAGATACTTGTCTCAAAGCTCCGTTTAGAGTTCTGATATGGGGCGAAGAAGATACTTGTCTCAAAGCTCCGTTTAGAGTTCTGATATGGGGCTTCTTCGCCGATAAGACATGGGAAGAACTCTTCTGTCCACCATCCTTATGATGCATATACATGTTGGATAAAAGGCCGATGCGAGTAGGATTCAGATTCTCAGATAACAACATCCGAAAGCTTTAACAATTGAGCCAATAAAAACTTATATTTACGCTGTGGATAACAACATCCGAAAGCTTTAACAATTGAGCCAATAAAAACTTATATTTACGCTGTTTATGACCCACAGACCACAGCGTGCGTGTCATCGAAGGCTTTCAAACGATGGGTACGTGTGAAGTTGATTCATAATTGGCTGTGGACGGTTTCATCGAAGGCTTTCGAACAATGGGTCCGGGGAATTGAAAAGGAAGATGGGGATTATGAGAGGCTAGTAATAGGCCAGAACACTCTTTCTGAATTTAAACCAAATGGCATTATTGTGGCTAAGTACTTACGATTGACATAGACGGACCACACATACTCGAAGCATATTTCCTAATTCTAATTTTCTAATATTCAGCGCTGATCGAATTTCCTTTCATGAAGTCGAATAGAAGCTGGCTGAGTCATGAAATGTTCTCCAAGAGACGCCATTCATCTTCTCAACAAGAGAAGATAATTTGACCATGGCAAACATACGGCTCATACAAGCCTACCAATCTCATATATTAGGCAAAACATTCAAGACAGTCTAACAACACAAAAAAAAAAAAAAAAAAAAGACCAGTCTGCAAAAACAAACTTTAAATACTCAATCCTACATTCCAATACTCTCTCAGACATGGGTGGAGAACCTTAGGTTCTAGTTGCACTTCGACTTGAGAGTCTCAATGAGCTCTGCTGCTTCTCCAATGGTAGTAATGCTTTGTGCATTTTCCTCCTCAACTTGGACCCCAAATTCCTCCTCGAGCTTCATCACAATCTCAACCTGCAAAAATTACAATTAACCAACTTAAGAATACGTGTGGTTGACAAATCCAAGCTACTCGTTGTCCAACAACTACTACTTGTGTGAGTCCCGCTTTCGTGATGTCTAGGGAGAGATCCAGATATAGGCAATTTTATCTCTGCTAGCATTTTTGCAAGAAGAGAAGCCGATTAAGCTACTCTCTATCCCAAAATGATGATTCAAAGTAGAAATAAGAGCCTAATTTATGCCTTACCAAAAGTAGGCTCTAAGTTCTAAGATGAACTATCATTTTGGTGACTGCGAACACAAGTAGGGTAATCTTAGACCCAACCCAGAAGGGTGAGAGAGGTCATAAGCGCCCACCTCCCACCCAACTCAAACCACCCCATGCGAACTATAAAGAGGCACAAACACTGATTCTAGATCATAAGAGATCATAGTCACGTTACCAGATTTAGACATCGGATAATAGCAATTTCACATTGGCGAGCATGGTGGAACAAGGCATTTTGAAGAACCAACTAAAAAATCTATCCTCAAACACACAAGAACCAAGGAGAGAAAAGATGACTAGATTAGTGATTTCACCCAACCTTTTTCTAGATAAGTTAGCAAAACTAGTAGCATCTCTTTAAGACTACCTTAGAAAGGGAAGGCATGGGAGATGAAGAGGTATGTACACAAAGGGAAAACTCCTCTGTCCCTCTAGTGTTATCTAAGCGCACCTCCCTTGTTTGAAAGGTGAGTTTTCTTCCACTAGGCCATATCTTTGGGTTTTTTAAAGCACAAAATCGACCAGAATATATGCTACTTTACATTCATGAGCTAAGGTGACACTAAGAACAATTGGGATACTAAAGGTTCACCACTTCTTTGAGAATGAGTTCCTAGACACAACAGAGGACAGGTACAGAACGGCAAATTTGCTAAGATAATTTCATACCAGCAAAGAAATAAATAAAGAACTTACTGTGTCCAAAGAATCAGCACCAATATCTGAAAACTTTGTTTCACCATCAATTGTCCTGCTGGCTTCCAGTGCCAGCTGCTTCCTGACAATTTCACTGACCGTTTCAATGGTTTCTTGCTTGGCCTGCTCAAGCAGTCAAATGCATAGACATTAAAATAAAGCTTAGAAGTGGCTGGTGAAGCATATGCATTATTGCATTGTTATATAATGTGTAAGTTGGACTTGGATACAAGTATCTGATATGGATTCTTGTCCAAGTGCTGTGCCCATGTCTGAATGTTGCGCATCAAACATGGGTATGCAAAGGTAAATAAAACAACACATTATTGACTAATCAAGATCTAAGCACTTTACTACAAACATCTCAAAACTGCTTACAATACTTTCCAAGTTTTCCATTGTATAAAAAAAGGGCTACGATAAGGCCTATTGAAATCATAACTTTAGGTTGCTAACATCACAAAAGCAAGAAGACGTGAAGAAAATAAAATGCAGATAGGAGAACCATACAGCACAAGAGATCTGCAAGCGAAGAGGTGCTGACTGAAATCTCGGAGCCCTCATCCTCAAGAATGAAACTGATGGCTTCATGGTTGTCAACTGTGGATAAAATCAGATACAACAATAGTTCATCAATCCGTCCAACACAATAATAAGCAAATAAATTTTACATCAAACTCAACCTATATGGTGAACTACACACAAAGGCCAAAACTTTCATTAACTACAGAGGTGAGAGATATTAGTATCAGCAGTAAAAAATAGATGTAAAATTCGGAAAGTTGTACATATTTAGAACAAAAAATGCACTAAAATATCTGTATAAGCAAACTTTGAGGTCACCAAACTTTGGCCATTGCATGAAACAATTACTGTATGCAATGAAAAGAAACATACAGAACAAAATTACTGAATTCAGAATATGCAAATGATCATAAGCAGAAATTATTTTAGCCATAAAAGATTTCAGGGATCCACAAAAACCGATCAACACATCATGAAGATGAATCAGTAAATCTAAAATGTGGCAAAATTAATTAAAATATATATATAAGCAGATCTGTACAAAAAGAAGTCCCTGTGGCCCTCACAGACGGTGAAGACAAAAGTAATAAAAGCCAGAAACTTTCTCAATGATACAATAAACGCAAATCTCATCAAAACAAAAGAAAATTTTCAAATGCAACCAAAAGATATCGACTTCAAAGTTAAAATGCTGTGAAATTCAAATACTTAAGACTGATATGATCACTCCAAAATCAAAACAGTAAAAAAAGATTCGCAACAGTATGGCGAACAGAGCATGATACACAATGCAAATGAACATTCACAGAAAATGAGATTACAATTACGATAAGCGCAAAAATCATTGGATCTTCATGCGAACTAACTAATCCACAGAGGAATCAAACCATTCGAACCAGTAAGATATCGAAAGATCAACAGATCGCAACTAAAACCCTAAAGATCAAGCACGAATAGGAAGAGAGAGTGATTATACCGAGCTCTGAAGGCGAGCTTGAGGACGAGTAGCGAAAGAGATGGACGATCCGGCGATGGAAGCCATTGTAGATTGAGGTTGGAGGCTGCGTAAAGAAAGAGAGAGAAAGGGAATGGAGGCTGCGAGACGGAGAAAATGAAGAGGGGCGATAGAAGGGGGAGAGAGTGAGGGTTTAAAATGGGAGTAGGAGACGGAGAATACGAAGAGCGTGAGGTTGTATTTATATAATAACTTTTTTTAAAAAAAAAAACTCTGATACTGAACCGCTGAAACTAAGCATCATCAGATTTATTTTGTTTTATTTTTTTTTGGATGCGTGTGCTACTTGTCAATTTCTTTTCGATCTGTACTGGTACAACAAAGTTTGGTTTGACAGAGATCCAAGTGCGTTGCCAGGCGAATGACTCGTTTCGGGGTACGGGTTGGATGAAATTCAATCGGGTCATATTTTATATTAACAAAATTCAATTTGATTTGATTTCAGGTTTGTTTAATTTTTAGTTAAATGGTTAATATTAGTTTGTAGTCTATAAGAAAATGTAACTTTAGAGAGAATTTTGAGTATGTTTGAACTTTGCATACAAAACGCATATAAACGAAATATAATAAGAAAACGAACATAAAATAGCGTAAACGAACATAAAAGAACATAACACAAACGAAATGAGTTGTTAAATAAGAAACGAACGAATATAAAAAAACATAAACAAATATAAAAGAACACAAATGAACATAAACAATCATAAAAGAAAATAAGCGAATATATAAGAACATAAATTAATATAAAACCTAAATAAATTCTATTTTTTTATGTAAAATAAAACAGACCCTTTAGATTATAAGATTATAAAAATTAAATTCATTTTTAAGTGAGCATGGACATATTTAGTACCGATTTGGAGCCAATTTTGTGAACTTTATTAAAAAAATTAAAAAGAGATCCAGTGATGTGCACGCCTAAGTCACGTGATGAGTGATTTTCACTGTTGCAACGAGATAGTTCACCTGCCACCGCCAGGCTGTGTCACCCACCTCCTCCTTATTAGATTTTCCCAATTTTCCGTTTTTTTGGGGGGTGTGTTGGGCCATAAATATTTTTTGATGGGCTATTTTGTTATTATGAGTTTTCATAGTTAGATTTTGCAACTACCAAATTATTTATGGATGAACAACCCCCAACCCCTTTTTGTAATTATGCAAGTAATTTGGGGGCTAAAGATGTTGCTTTGGATTTTTTATTATTTGGGTTTTGATTGGGCAGTAATTGAAATCCGACTAATTTGGTTTAAAATAATTTGAAATTGAACTAATTACTTTGTATATAATATCAAAATTAATTTAAAGTCAGAAATTTATTTGGAATTGCCCATCTTGGGGTGCAAAAGGAGAGAGAGAGAGAGAGAGAGAGAGAGAGAGAGAGAGAGAGAGAGGATGACGCGAACAAAACATTCATCACGAAAATAACGTCCCGCAGAGGCTCGGAGTCTTTAGATTTTTTCCCCCAATACTACGAATTCATCATTGAACGACAATCGATTGAAACGATACCTACCCAATTCAATTTGATTCAAAATCTTTCCTGCTATTTTGAATTTAATCGGTAAATTCCCATCAAGAACAGTACTCTCTCTCTCTCTCTCTCATTGGCAAATGGGTTGATCGACTTTCATCTCGGACTGAGCTGAGTCGATTTGCAAGTTAAATTTGGGTGTCATCCATCCTCGAGTTTCCTATCGTCCTTTTTCATTGCCTACTTTTCTAGAAACCCTTTTTCCTTTTTACTTATTCTTTTGATTACTCCTTTTTTATGGGCATTGGAATCTTCTGGTGATTGCTTTTGCCCTCTTTCTCTCTCATCGTTGCAATTGCTGATATGGGATTTGAACTTTTGATTCTCCTCTTCGTTTCTTCCCTCTACGTACCCCTCGTGCCGCCCTTTTCAATTTTAAAAAATTAGAGTTCTCGGAACATTTTTATATTTTTGTCCATATATAATTTTTCTTATGGGTTTTGTAGCGAAATTGTTCATTCCATGTTGCAATTATTACATAATTTTCTTGGTTTTTGACTTGACAATTTCGGGGCATGTTGTGTAGGGTCCGATCATAGCAAGAAACCATGAGTAGTTTTCTGGATATTCAACCGCGTGAGATGAAGTTCGTTAGTAAGTGAACTTATCTTTTTCTTTATCAAATCTGATGTTATAGGCTAGTTTTGGATGTGTTTAGTTAGGATGTTGAGAGAGTATTGAAATTCCTACCAATTACGCCCAATTTGTAGGGTTATTGGTGTGTTTTGATTGAAGTAATCTTTGTGTATGATTATGATACTAATATGTTTGAGATTATTTATGTTTTGTTGTTACGCTCGTAGTTGAATTGAACAAACAGAAGCGGGTGTACAGATGCGGCTTCACAACAAAACTGACCAAAATGTTGCTTTCAAGGTGCAATTTTGGCTGATATTTATTTTTGGAATATGTACGTTTTCCATTTTGTAGTCGATAATATTCTCCTGCATTTCGATATTATGATGATGTAAAGAAATAGTCTTATAATAGTTTGATTAGAGTGAAATTTTATATATCTTGACCCTACAAGATCCACTGATACTATTGGAGCGAGCCCATTCTACATGTTTCTAGTCTTACATGACCTATTATGATTATGATGATGTAAAGTAAATAGCCTTTTCGACTAATTGTGTAGAATACGACTGCATACATCTTAACCCTACAAAGATCGACTCAAGCATCGTAGCTATTGCGAGTGGGACCTATACTATGTGTTCATGATATTGCATGATGACGTGAAAGGTTTGGTCTAATTGCCGATGTATATTGTTGCAGAGTTAAAACTACATCACCAAAGAAATACTGTGTGCGACCGAATGTTGGTGTCCTACAACCCAAAGCAGCTCTTGAATTCATTGGTATGCCATTACGAAACATAGCATGTTTTGCTTGAGTTACGACTGTTTCGCATCTTTGAAAGAATGTAAATGAAGGAACAACTTGTGAAGGAGGCTCTCTTTGTTGTGGATGACAAGGTATTTTTGCATGCTTGCCCGAAACTCACCAAAATAATGGTGCAAGCATCTATGTTATCACTGCTTTTCATTCTAGACCAAAGTAGCCGACATTTGGAGAAATTCCTGTAGCAAACTCCTGAGTTGCACCAAGAACTTGTGGAATCATAGGAATACGTGAGTCCGACCCTTCCGGAGCGTTTTCCATGTAGGATGAGGATCTCTACCAAGTCTATTTAATGGAAAGGTTTAGCAAAGATTTAGAGTTCATTAGTGGAGTTTTAGTTATGAAGCTTCGAATGCGAGAGACAAGTAGTTTGATCCAGGAACCTCCAATGACGAGATAGGTTTGGTGGTAGCTAAAACCTTAACGACTATGAGTATTAGTGGCAGAAAAACACGAGTAGGATATTTGATTTCCGTGACTAATTACCCCTCTTGGTCTTAATTTATCCTAGTGTTAGTTATTAATTAATATCAAATGCATAAGACTGGATTTGGCAAAGGCATGACCCCTGCTGATTTCCGGGAATAGTCCGAGTAATCACTTTATTTATTGAAAACAGAGAAGTCTCTGTCATTATTATGTTACCTTTCATTATGGATTTATTAAGGCATCAAACAGCAAAATGGATGATAATTCGGGAATTCTTAAGAGGTAGATATTGTCTTTTATCGTTCTCGGATGGAAGTCATACTATGATTTTGCGATCACCAATTACATAGGGAAAGTAGAGTTGTGCTTCTATATATATATAGACCAAGGCATGAATCTCATCCTTTGGGCTCTTTGATCTTTCATTAACAGATCACTCTCCTTTTGGCACTAATGCAGTCATAATGCAAGCTCTAAAAACAGCTCCACCTGATATGACATGCAAAGACAAGTTCTTGATTCAAAGCAGGATTGTTTCAGCAGAAACAAAGGAGGAGGACGTGACATCCGAAATGGTAGGTGTTGATCGTTTATTGTGAAATCTGGATTCTTCCATGTTATCTCGTTCTCTAATATAGTTATAATTACATGTTCATTGTTTCCTTTGCGGTTCCCCAAAGGAGGTGGAGAAGGCATTGAAGAAAGCAAATTGAGAGTGTTCCTTGTTATCTCGCCACGAGTCCCATGAGGCATCATCCATCAATAATGCGGTGAAGCGGCAGCAGGTACACTGATATGAAATTCGGTAGTAAGAAATAGTTGTTTCACTAGGTTAAGACCTCTCTTTCCTAAATCACGTTATTTGTACACTTAGCTTGATTTCCCTTGTGCTCCTACTTCAATAGTTCATCCTTTATTAGACTGTGAATCACTCTCATTTAGGATAGAGATCACTCTAGGAATCATTTTCCACACCTCTATATTGTTTCATGGCTGCTCTTTCTAAATTCTAATCACGGGGGCTTATTGTTACTATGTTATGATTTCTTCTTGAAGAGCACATTTTTGGGGTTTCAACCATAAAAGTAACACTAAATTGCCATGGCAATTTATCCTTTCTAATGCTACAGGTTGATGAACAAATGGGGTCCAAATCGGTGAAAAGTGAGGATTCGAAATCCATAAAGAGTACGAGATGTTCTACCGAGTTCAGGATGTGAAATTAGAACCAATTAAGAATCTGAAATTAGAACCAACCAAGTCTGTTGACTCAAATATATCGAAAGATATTGATTCAGAAATTACCAAGGTTATGGATTCAATAACCAAAATAAATGATGAACCAAAATTACTGGAGCCTAGAATTCCAATAGCTGAGATGGGTGAAGAAGAACAGAAACTTTTCAAGGAGATTGAAGAAATGAAATCAAATATACAAGAATTTGAATCAAAGATAAGCAAGGTCGGTTGCTCTACATTATCTAGCAGCAGCAGCAGTGGCTTTTTGGGGGAGGGTTCCCGCTTCTTGTGCTCTTTCCAACAGCCACCTTTCTTACTACCAAGCTATTGCTTGCACTCTCATTAAGTGTACTTTATGATACTCCTTAGAGAATCATTTGCTTCTCAACTAAAAGGAATTTGTTCACTTAGCCATGCCAAAATTCAGTTATGAAATTTGTGCTCATAGCCAATTGATGACCTCTTTGTTAATTTTCTTTACCTTCACGTTAATGAGGAAGTTACGTAGAGCATCTTAAATATTGATAAATTAAATTTTGCTGTGGTTTTGTTTGTTAAATAATCCTTTAACTTCCTCCATTTACGTCTCCTTTTTGCATGGTGTTTTTCCCGGAGGAAAAGTGTTGAGGAATGCATTTGAGAAATTGAGAAAAAACATTATTATTTGGATAATAGTTCCCACTTATTATTTTGTTTTAAACAAAAAAACAAGGAAAGAGACAGTGCTTGGGAAAACTATATTTTCTTCTTTTAATTTTTTACTGGTTCATGCATTCTTGTGCTGAGAAATCCTCCTATAATTTTTGTGACTCCACGATAACTCTGTTTTAAATGTGCTTTAGTTGCCTTGTTGACTATATTATTTGGAAGAAAGTCCTACGCATATTTCTCTTTCTTGCCGGAAACAATGAAACCCCCTCCTCCTTCCCCCTCCCCCCAAAAAAAAGGAGGAGGGTAGAAGGTGTCTTGTGGCACTAATACATTTTGTTTGGATTCTTCTTATTTCATGTATTAGGCATAACTAAAGCTTGCTGTATTGACTAAACAGGCTGAGGCCATTATTTCAAAGCCGACGGAAGATAAGATACTGGCCATTAAAGACAGTGAGAAAATGCAACTAGAAATGGTAATATCCATTTTCTTCATCATATTCCTATGTAGCTTACATGTCTTCCTAATTCCACATCATGACTCAGGATTCTTGAAGCTTATAAAGGCTTATGTTTAGGGTCAATCCCGGTATCTTGATTAGAGGAAGCCGACACTTTATGAGGACGAGCTAACTCAAGGCTTATGACTACATTATGGTTTTTTTCCCTAAACAAATGAAAACAAAATGTACGGAATTTAGTCATCTGGGAGAGTAAGGAAGGGAGACTCACATAACCAAATGGTTTGCTAAATTGGAATCGAACCTCAAACCTATAGATTGGGCAAGGGATGCTAATTTTCTGTAATCACTAGAGCATCCCTTGGTTCTCATCTGGTACATGATATTGAATGTGACATCCTTTGTCCCCTTGTAACCGCTAACCAAGTACCTCTAATTTAGAGAAGTAAGGAGGTGAGCTTGGTCCCCCCCAAATAAAACCCAAAATGGGAGAAAACAAAGAGCTCCTTGGTGGGGTTCAGACTTATATCTTTTTTTGGACTAATTGTTAAGGGTTTAAATTTTGTGTTTGTTCACATAAAAATGCAGGCAATTCTAAGAAAGAGAAAAGTGGAAAGAAAAATGCAAGATGGATTTCCACTTTTGTTTGTGTGCATGGTAGCTGCCATCACTCTTGTGGTTGGATATGGCTTTGATCCCTGAATCTCATAACGAATAAGGGGATGTTCATGCTTTGTTGAGGTTTTTTACTCTTGTTAATTCAGGCTTTGCAGAGACCAAGATTATTCTCTTTGAAATTGGACCCCATTTTGACCTTTAGGGGAGCTATTGTGTATAGTTATGTTGCCTTTTCCAAGAGATGATAATACATTTGTAAATGACCATTCATTTTGCCTCCTTTTGGTGGTCAGGAATGTGATTTTTCTTCAAATGTAATGAAAGGGTGAGCCGTTAACTTCACTTAGGTTTAATCTTTTTGTTCTCTCTTATGATTTTATTGACTTGTATGTTCTCTCCCTATAATTGGAGTTTTTTATAATATGTAAAGATTTTTTAATGTATTCAAGAGATGGAAAATAAGGAAAGTTACTTATTCACATCCAGCAACATATGAATATTAGTAATATCCACCAATCTAAAGCCCAGTGGTAAGAAAATTTTAAAATTTTCAATAAATATATAAATATTCATTTACTAATCATAAATGTATAACTAATGACTAAGAATACGCAACATAATGTGAGTTTTAATGTGCATCGTCCTTTTTCTCGATAAATTAGTGTACTTTTTATAAATTGCCACTATATTTCCATCGATGCAAAGATTCAATAAAAAATACATCTCTTTATTTGTCATAATAAGATTACCTATATTTAAATTTTCATAAAATTAATTTTAAAGTTCAATTCTAAAAAAAATAATAAAGGTATAAAACAAAACTGATTTCATATTAGGAGTTCCTTGAAGAAAATTTTTCAAGATAAACGAACCAAAAATAATATTTGTACTCAAGTTGTCCAAGTGACTTTTTCCTAAGAGCTATGATACATAGCTTGTAAAATATACTTAATTTTGCACTAAATACACACACTAAACTCCAACAAAACAAAAAATAAAAAAAATACTTCAGCATTTAAAAAAAAAATTTAGAAAAATAATCATGTGAACATTCATTCACTGATTATAAACCTACGATTAAAAAATATAGGAACTCATATTATGTGAGTTTTGAAGCATGTTCGAATAACTGGTAAAATAAGTTGCTCATAATTTAAATGAGCAGAAATGAGCTCAAACGAGCTGAAATAGTTAAGCTGTTATAGCTAAAAGTGGGTTAAAATGAGCTGAAATAATTAGCTGCTATACCTAAAATGAGTTTCAAATTATTATAAATGCTGATATAAAATATCATTTTGAACAGACCCGCCAATATCATCTTTGTTTTCTCAAGAAATAATTACACTTTTCTTGACTATTTGTACTTGCAAAAATGTTAATTTATGTTGCAAAAGAAATAAGCAGAACACAAGAATTATTTCCTACCATGAGTTCCTTGAAAATAATATTTGTAGTCAAATTGTCCAAGTGCCTTTTTCCAAAGAGCTATAAATACATAGCTTCAAAAACATGCTTTATTCTGCAATAGATATATACGAAACTGCACCAAACAAACAAAAGGGTCTAATCTTGATAAGTGGAACCACAAAAAGGCCAACGAAATACATCCCTAGTATCCTACAGTAGTAATCTAGCTACAGCTAGATCAAAATAATACATTGGACCCTCATCTGTTTTGACTCCCACCAATAATTTTATAAGCCATAACTATTAACAAAATGCATTGTACAATAATATCCCGTCAGCACCCAGACCAACAATAAATCAGTGGCGGCATGCTCTTCAGCCAAGGAATCCAAAACTCTGCAACCTGCCTCAGTTTTATAATTACGACATATTTGCAGCCTCTTCCCTCCTATGTCGTGTCCGCAATGTTGTTGGTAGTTGGGTCTGTAGGTGAGCCAGGGACATAGGGGACAAAACCTCGGCCACCAAACACAGGTCTCATGAAAGCATCATCAAACTTACGCCAGTAGTAATGGACTGTGTGAGTTGGGGCATGAAGAAGCATACGCAAGCGGCTCGGGCGTCGATCGCCATGGTCAGTGCCATTGCCTTCATAGTTGCCATTTTCATATTCTTCATGGTCCCCGAGAAGAGGCAATGTGAATAACTTTGGGCTGCCCAAGTCTGATGATACTGTGCTACTACTAGTGAAGTGTCTTTGTTGAGGTAGCAAAAACATAATCAGAGGCTTTGTAAGTAAGCCAAACACCTGCCAAAGAAAAAGGAATTGTTTAGTGCCACAAGACTACTATAGGTTTGGCCATTTTCCGAAATTATGTGTTTGGACTGAAACGAAGGGTCGAATTAGTGTTCATATCCACATCGGAATGTTGTGCACAGAGGGTAGTTGAGATGAAATGAAGAGCCCCATTACCGTAGGTTGTTAGACCAGGCTATCTCTTTTTAAAGGGATAGTTAAAAGTGTACATAATATAAGCTAGCTTCTGTTGCTGGCATTAGAGGAGTTTTCCGAAATATAGGAATATACCCATAGAACTTCACGTGGCTGAAAAACTTAAGTGGGAACCAGTTGGAGAGTGAAGGGGTGGTAAGCAGAATGAATTTTGACCTCAACAATGGAGGTGAAATCATGTTGCATAAACCATAATAGAGAGAATTGAAGTGAAGAAAGCAGCAAAATTGGCTAGATAGGTTGAGAATGTCATTTAAGCAGCCAGTAGAGAGAGGTTGGCACAATAACTTACCACTGTGCTGAAAAGGACAACAGATATAGTGCTTGTGATCATGATAGCATTTCCCGTTAGTTGTGTGTGCCCTCCCTTGTAAACTGTATAAGCAATTAAGATAAATTTAGGACTTCTATATCAGGAAACTGGAAACTGGTTGTAGTTCAATAAACATTGTATGATAGAGAGTTTCATCAATGAACCAACACGTGCTAGTTTCTGGTCAAGGTAATACACATACAGATACAATGGAGTTGGGGAAAAAGCCACCACATTCATGTACCTTATTATAAGCAAGTGCCATGGAGACGGCACCTCTCATGAGACCAGCCCACCATATTATAACCTGCCAGAAGAAAACTCTTACAATGTTCATATTCATGATAGCTGACTAGGAAAAAGATATTTGAAAAAGGCAGGCATGCTTACCTGCTTCTTGAAAGAGATTTTTTCAGTATGAGATTTCTTGGACAAATTAGTTAAGAAGGACAAGGGAAAAACAAAAGCTGCTCGTCCTATCATGACTAGACCCAGCAATATGGCACTCACAGCTACAGATAGTCCAGGACTGCAGAGAATGTCAGGAGCCAGAAAGAGAATTTTATCTGAGATGCTCAAATCAGAATATCATATTGAATGTCACAACAGCCAGAAAGGAAGATAGATTTCATGTATGAACTATCATATGAATAGAACACTAAGAGTTAATCATACCTATCACTCACGAATGTCCATTTCTCAATGTCTAAAGCATCCATGCCAACATATAGAAATATGAAGGTCTCAGCCACGAAAGACAGAGTTGCGAACGCATGCCTGGGATATCAGAAAAGTGAAATTAGTTAATAGACAGAGTATTAGTGTGACGAACATGATTATAAATTTGAGTAAAAAGAAGAACTGTACTTGGTTGTTACTCTCGAGCCCTCAGTCACATTGTGCCATGTGTAATGAGACATTACGATCCCACAGAAAAATACTGTAAGAATTCCGCTTAAATAAAATAGCTGCAGATGACAGAAGGTATTCGGTTAGGCAACAGAGGCACTGCCACTGCCTGGTGACCCCTACAATGGGTGGTTTCCCAATAAAACACAAAGAAAAAAAGAAATACAACTGGTGTGGAAACTCACTTCAGCAAGCATATATGATAGATAAGCCATAAGCATCATCAGTGCAACCTCACGGTCAGTGGAATGCCTGGAGTTTTCCACAGGAACTTCAGTTAGAGGATACCAATTAAAGACTGAGTTGTGGGCGACAGTTTCAAAGAAAGTATCACCAATAAATTTACAGATATAATGCTAATATGATTCTAATTCTTTCCTGAAAAGGAGCAAATCAAACGATTTAGATGTTTATCCACCTTTATCTTTACTATTGTAACTTTGTAAGCAACAAGCAGTAATGCTTTCTCACCGCAATATGCTTATGCACATGCAAAAAAGATTTTGGGTGTGGCAGCTTGAGGCTTTCCCACTAAAAAGATGAGGCTTTCTCCAAACAAGGCTAGAAGACCTATAAGTTATTCATTAGACCAACATCAATCGAGTATATCAATCCCAATTTCAAGACATCGAGGATTCAAGCTGGCCAGATTCTCAGCCATACAACAAAAAATCACAAATGATAAGCTCCTGAAAAGCACTGGATCGACTGATTCTGACCTCCAATACACCAACATTTGATGATAATTTTGGTAGTGACACTAACCAGGAGGATTATGAACAAGGATGGACAATGCTTCACGAGAATCAGAAAAAATTCCAAGATCCAAGATCATATAAGACATACCTTCCGAAATACAACTTCTTGATAACATATGCACTAAGCAATCCAGTCTGCAGAAGGAATAGAAAATTTCCATTCAGCATTAGAAAATGATAATTCAGTGATGTATCCATAAATGATATACAAAGATGAACACTAAGCAAACTGAAGTCAGGAATATGCTTACTATCACTCCAAGCAGCGTGCTTGCAAAGAACAAATATAAGAAGCTGCCAAAGAATTTTAAAGCAATTGTGTGATTAAGACGTGTGAGATCAAAGCTCTGGATCGCATTGAATAGCACCACTGATGTTGCATCATTAACAACACCTTCCCCAAACACCAAACTGTATAACAGAGGGGTCTCATCTTGATTAAGCACCTGTTCCATCAGAGGTAACTATTAAGTTTTGCACTAACAGGATCTTAGCTTTTCAAATGCTTCCACATGTCTGACATGTACTCACCTGCAATGTGCAAACAGAATCTGTTGCAGCGAATATTGCACCAATTGCTGAAATTCATGGAGGAAACCATTACTATCCCAAACACTAGAGAACATGGATATTGCATGAAAAAAATAGGTCAAGAAGATAATTACCGAGATAGTCACTTATATCCAGAGAACCAATATCCCAACTCTTAAAAATTTCCATAGCTCCTGCACCGAGAATAAAATTAATCACTCAGAACTGAGTATCAAGTCTTGTCTCCTCTTCAAACAAATTAATCAACCAACCACAGAAAGCAGCCTTTGTTAGCAATACACTTCCTGATGAATGCAGGTCAATATGAATTTACCACTAGGAATGCTGCTCAGCCCCCCAAACAAAAAAAAAAGGAATAAGACCCCCACAACATAGACAATAATTGCACCACCGATTCTTTTATAAAAATAACAATGGCTCATCTGGTGTTGAATCCAGCTTTGCTAAGAAGCTCGAGCCCAGCTTGACATTAACTGTAACAAGCCACACTACAAGCCCGAGTCAACAAAAAGGGCTGCTTAAGGAGAGATCTACATGCGCAACAGAGTGAGACCATCTCACAAAGAAAAAAACAGGCTACCTAATTGATAGAGTGAAGCCATCAAGGACGATGAATGATGGTTGTGTAGCGTGGTGGTTTGTTACAAAATTATAGTTCCACATCATCAATAAGTAGAAAGGGGTACTAATTTATAGTTCAAGTGGGCTAGTGCACCCATCGCCAATTGGTTTTGGATTGGAAAGTCACCTGACTGTAAGTCTATAACACAGAGAAAATGCCTTATGAGTTTCCAAGAAAAAAAAATCCACCACAATAGTAATTCACCAGTGTTACACTCCATAATGGATGCTAGACACAATTACATGAGATAACAACGAAGTTTTCAAGAAAAATGAATCCAGCACAATAGTATATCACCGCCGTTACACTCCAAAATGGATGCTAGACACAAACTAAATGAGATAACAACATCACAATAAAACCACAACAGTTACTAATTCCTATCTAAGCTATAATGTATTTTATTTTCGCAAATATAGGCTCAGAAACAAAATGAGTGGCCTCCTACACCGAGTTCTCAACCTCCCTAGGGCTAAAGAATGAAGGGTCATGACTCAGGAAAGGGGTTCTAAATTGTCGTGAAAAACAGAGATGAGATGGAGGGATGCTGACAGGCAACAGCAGTATGCAATAACTAAAGACAGTACTGTAAGAAACAAAAGTAATCATGAATGCAACTGATTTCGGCTTCAAATGTTTCTTATGAACAAAGTACTTCAAAGAAACATACGAGCAATTAAATCAATTGAGAAATAGTCATTGAACTTACCCACCGATATGATTATGAATGATATCAATGTACCCAGAGCTCCAAACATTATGATTGTCATGAAGTTACGAAAGAATTGCTTCTTTTTCACCTGAAACCTGACAAAAAAAGGAATTTGGCCATATTAATATCTACTAATCTAAGGTTCAAATGTCTGCCAGAAATATTAAGCTACAATTCAAACTCTTTACTAAACCAAACCATTCTTCATCCATTAAATGCCACATTTCAGGACACATAGAACACTAGCATCCTTAAGTGCTCCCATATAACCACCTCATTCATTGAGTCGTCACTCACTGCAACTTAACCAGTCAACTCAGCAGACTTATCAAGGGAAATAAGAAAAGGGAATAAAAATTCTTAATCAAACATAACAAAGAGAATCAAAAGTCTTGATGCGCTTTCTATTTCTTAATTATCTAGTCCTAAAGGCCATATTTATGCATACATATAAGCATTCAGATACCCAAGTGCCTTTCTTAGACTTAGACTCCTTTAAACCTTACAAAATGATATCCTAATTACAGTAGTTGACCAAACTTAACTAGTGAAGCCCATGGAGCTCCACTGGGTGATCCTGTGGAAGTGGCATTGTAACAAGCAGTCATACTTTGGTATGAATTGCATGTTTTACTGACCATTCTTTGATCACTAAAACATAAGCCAAGCAGCCTACTAATTCCAGAACTTGGGTGCTGTTGGCATAGATACAACTGAATTATCCAGTAGGCTACATCCCTCCACCACCAAGATTCAATTTAAGTTGAACTTATCAGGAAACAGCATCCAATATCCGATATAGCTTTTGTCTAGTTTTGCTTAAGGTTATGGGATCAAATCCCATGCTACATTCCCAATAGACGAAGAAACTATACCGGATGTATGCTAATCATAAACAATAAATTTAAAAATAATAAAGTCCACAAGCAACAGAAGGTGAAAGAAAATATAACCTGAAAAAAGGAGGAAAACAAAAAACAATTTACCCAGCATTGAATATGATGGGCGGAAGAAGGTATATGAAGAAAAGATCTTCACTGAACACCAATAGATGGGAACTCTTTCCACCACTCGCCAGTAGAATGACAACCCCTGTGGCCAAACCCTGTCAGCAAAAGTTACACACGTGGTTTGAGTAATGAGCCCCAATCACAACTTAGCATCCAAGGATCAAAGCATGCTCACTTTGAGCAAAGGCAAGAAGCTTACTATAAGCAGAGCAGTGATCGATTCATTCATCCAACGGTTCTCCTCGAGCAGGTGACCGATCACAATGCAAGCACAGATAAGTGCCACGAACAGATTCATTGAGACCACAGAGGCATGATCAGAAGTCGACAGCATTTGCAACTTGCTGCTAATTACAGAGCTCAACTCAAATGCCATTTCTCGGGTTTTGTTTATTATAACCCCTTTCGACTGCTGCTCCTTGTATTATGGCTATGTTAATCAAGTAATTCTTGTGCATAAGTTTTCAGGACTCCGTTTAGAACATCCAAATTGAACTTTTCTATGTTTGATGGCTGGGGCGATATCTATGCCTTGGAACTGTCCGTCTCAAAACCCTCATAAACTCAAGAGCCATACAAACTCTGGAATCAAGTTCAATAATACATTATTCACCAATCAAGAAGAACAATGTAAGCTAAAATCTTCACAACTATCAATCTCAAAACCGAAATACTACCTGATTAGCAACATAATTGCTACTAGAAAATCACAAACATATTAAATTCTAGATAATCAATCAATATAATGAAAACAGTACGCTAATTCAATTGCCAGGGAAAGGGAGCAATAATTGATTATTTCAACTTGCTTCTTTTACTTCAAAAAAAAATTGCTTCTTTTTGAAATATATTTTAAAATTCCAAGATTGCATCGCAAAACACGATGACATTGCATAGATTCGTTCCTTATTTTACATTAAATAACTATTTCCAAATCAAAAATTTTGCTAGAAAAACTTGAAAAAATTGCATACGATTTCAATTAACCTACCAATGCGCTCCCGATTGAATTGAATACGACGGAGAACGCGCTCGATTGATCAGCCGCTCCAATCACCAAAAAAAAAACCGAGAATTCTCGCGAAATTAGGTGGCCTTGCTCTTGAACAATCAAAATTCAAGCCAAGCTCCGAAACGACGACAACAACATTCGAACATCCCTGTGAATTTCGATCTTCAGCGACGACAACGCAAGCAGCAAAAAATGGAGAATTTCCTAAGAAGATAGATAAATAGGGGAGGTTGAGGAAAGAGAAACCTAATAAAAGAGCGGCGAGAGAATAAAGGGGAGAGAATTCAGTGGACGAAGATAAATCAATGACGGATTCCAGGATGCCAATGGCTATGGCGGTGGCCGAGATAGACAAATAGATAAATAGATAAATAGATAGATAGAGAGAGAGAGAGAGACGTGTTGCGCGGGGAGTCAGAGAGAGAGAGAGAGAGAGAGTGATCGTCTCCTCTATGGAGAGTGGAGAGATGCTAGTGCTACGTCCATGTCCAGGTCTGTAAGTGAGTCGCGTGGTGAATTTCAGTCTACCTTTCAACGAATATTATGGTGGCTTTCAAATTCAACTAAATAAAAAATAATAATAATATTATGGTGAGTCGAACCAAGCCGGGCGCCATTACACGTTGTCAGATTGGATCCAACCCCAACGGATCCAATTTAAACCATGACCAGCATGCCCACTTTCTTTTTTTTTTTTTTTTGTCTTTTTTGAGAGAAAATGGTGTATTTTATGTCGTCCTCTTCTCCTTCTTCTTTTATTATGTGAAGTATACTACAAACATTATCTTAATATTAAAACGACAAGTTTTTAATGAATAAGAATATAGAAAAATGAAGTGACATTCATTGCATGTTTCGGTTTTAAAAACGAATTTTCTTTTTGAAGTCATTAAACTGATATTAAAATTGAAATTTTTCCAATTGCATAATATTATACTTGAGATATCACACACACTTAGTAATTGTTGTTATAGAATCAAATTATCTTTTAATCTGCAACATAAAATGAAAACAAAGAGTCTCATATATAAAGTCGTGTTACTTAAGTTATAAGTTTTCTAGTAATGTTATGTCAATTGGACAATATTCTAAAATATAAATATGTTAAAGACTCGAAAGTTCGTCCATTAATGTATGTTAGAAGCATGGTCATTATGAATCTTATACAGTACATATTATAAGGAGATTTTAACAAAGAAATAAAATGTCCATCATTTTTTATAAGCACTTTTTAAATGATTGAAATATTTTGCAAAGGTATGTCCAAAGAAATCAATATCAAGCATCTATTTAAAAAATAACAATTTTCCATGTGGTCCTAATTTTGATGTACAATGAAATTGAAAATATTAGTTGAGCATTGATTTTTTTTTCTATCGTACTATTGATTGAAAAATAAATTTCATAACAAAATTATTGAATGCTATTGTACTTTACTAAAAACCAAACAAATTACGACAAGGTATTCTAGTCAATCTTCAAAACTAACATATTTATTAATCGCTCCTAAAATTGATTTTTGTCTATAAAATAATTACACGACTTATATTACGTGTTACATCGAAACAAAAGATCATATAACTTGATCCTTTCGACGCTGTTGACATTTAATCAGAATACAATAAAAAATAGAAATCGATTGACACGTAGTATTGAAAACATTCGCTAAGTAAATTTTCAACAATAAATAACTTATGTTTTATTTCAATTTTGATGTCACATAAATCCAGCAGGAAAAAAGATATTTTTGTCATTTTAAATTGTTGTAAGGCAGCAAACATGGGTCAAAGAAGGGGTCATATTTTGCTGTATTTTTGTTTGTTTTCATTTTTCCAGGTTGCCAACCCAACATGATAAGTGGCTTGTCTTACATTGATCCAAATTCAAAATTTAGTATCATATGATTTTTATTTTGGATCTGGATCTTATATATAATTTTTTATTAATGCTATTGTATTTTTTTTATATAAACAAAACCTTGGATATACATATATTGCATAAAATAAAAAGGTCTCAATAATTTGTAGAAGGATCATCTCCCTCTCTTAAATATTGTTATAAGAAGATTAACAAAAAGGATTAATGAATCAAGTCATGTCCAAGACAAGTAAGATATGAGTCAGTTCGGTGTAATTTAATTCGGATTTTGAATATATTTTTGGTTTATTTGTGTTTGAGTATTGAGTTGGGTATATATTTGAGTATTTTAGTTCATATTTTAACGTTTCGAATGATGAGACAAATTTGATTATATTTTCTACATACTAAACACAACTCTATTCTTGCATTGAGGGTAATAGCTGTTTGAGTACATTACTTTGTTGTTCAACGAGAATAAATCTTTACTTGTTGCCGACAACAACAAAATTCAGTGTGAATCTTGTTTTAACAAAGTATGAGAAATCAAGATATAAATAACTTTATGTGTGCAAAAGAAGACGAATTCGATAAGATATTTAGCCTCGCTCTTTATATATATTTTCTTTAAAACATAGAGCTTCCAAATTTTCAAATAATGGACCAATGACATAATATTATACTAATCAGCCCAAAGCCCTAATCCCTATTTTTCTTGAAAGGGGCCTAGGCCCATTAACTCAAAGAGTGAAACCCTAACCACATCATAAGTTTACAAATTATTTATTTCCTAATTTCGCAAATTTCATAACAAAATTTATTTTTCTTACAAATTTGCCCAAGCCCAATATAAGAGTTAAACCCAACCCATTAATTATGGAGTAAAACCCTAAAAGACCCACCAAGAGAAACCATTGCTGACCGTCGGATGACGACCTGATCCAACGGCTCAAGTGAAAACCCTAACCCCATCAAAACCATTCTCGCTAAGCCTCCCTCTCTTCTTCTTTCATTTCATCACTCCACAATCACCAGATCGCCCGGGTCGTCATCCTCCAGGTTCCCTCTCTCTCTCTCCCCTCAAAATATTTTCTTAGCTGAATTACATTGTTTCGATTTTTGTTCGTCGAAGGGTTATCGAATCGTTCAATGTTTTTGTTTTTGAATGACAATGTTAATTTCCGGAGATTGTGCGATTTCAAAGCATCTTAACTTTGATTGATTCTAGTGTGTAGTAATATTAATGGGTTGGAAAAATGATTTATTGGAAGTTCTGCAAGTATTTCGACGTTTAGGTTTACCTCTAAGATGCAATTATTCATGATTATTCGGTACATTTTTGGGCTTGCATTGTTATTTCTTTGTAGTTTTTTGCTCATACTTGCATTTTGTACGAGTAGTGTTTAGATTCTTGAGAATGCGTCTAGGAGTTTAGGTTAGGAGTAGGGACCAATGGAAGTTGTGATCGACTGATTGAGGGTTATTTTTTTGAATTAGTTAGTTTTTGTTGCTTGGTATTTATGTGGAAATGTATAGCAGATCATGGATGTTCATGTTCTACACTTGCAGTCGAACCCATGATACTTATACTGTGTTTTGGGATTAATTCGGGATGGTGAGGGGAGAGTTGAACTGAAATTACTTTATCCTCCCTGTGTAGTTGTCTTTCCTTAATATTTGACTGAGAAATTGAAAAATAATGTTTTTGAGGTGTATAATTCTTAGGTCTTTACTTACTATGAGTACCAAAGGAATGCTTCGAATTTGGCTTATACTCTTATTATTTAAGTACAAAAATCCCCGAGCTGTTGCAGAGGGTGTGTAATCATCTTCCTTACACAAGTATGTTAGCCTTTAAGTCCTCATGTTGTTTTTAGTTCGTTTATATTGTGCATTGTCGTAATCGTAGGCGGCATAATTTCAATATTATTCTTGTTTCAGCTGTAGATTTTTTTGGAGTTATTCTTGTTTCATTGGTTTTTGATTTTTGAGATGTTCCCTGCCCTGTACTTGTTGATGTGGTACTTCATCTTTTATTTGAAGATTCTTTGGTATGCTCATTTTGTTTCATATTATCAGGTAATGGCTCCAAAACAGCCGAACACTGGCCTCTTTGTGGGCCTAAACAGGGGTCACATTGTCACCAAGAAGGAGTTGGCTGCAAGGCCTTCCGACAGAAAAGGGGTTAGTAATTCTTTATCGTATCGTGATCACAGATT
Organism: Talinum fruticosum; assembly: GCA_021018815.1. NCBI lineage: Eukaryota > Viridiplantae > Streptophyta > Magnoliopsida > Caryophyllales > Talinaceae > Talinum > Talinum fruticosum. The sequence goes on from JAITYX010000103.1 coordinate 1,235,019, forward strand.
TGTGTGTAATCTTTTGCTTGAAGTAATATATGTTAGCATAAACATCATTAGTATGAAAAGGGGATTAGAGGATGTGTACGTGAATCATAAAAATGAATGTGGAAAGTATGGAAGAAACACGTATTTTACTTGCTATGCCCACATTGCATGTCTTTTGCCTTTTCCAAGTCCCTCTTATGGGTCATGACTGGTGTCGAAAATAAAAATTTCCCTATATTAAGAGGCTTCAATGGTAAAATGCTTTGTTGTCTTGCTACACATTTTGTTTTATATTGGTTAGACAAGTTTGGTCATAGCTGTAGCTTTAAACTGCAGAAAACTAGCAAGAGGGTTCACTTTGTGAGGAGTCTCATCCGAGAGGTTGCTGGGTTTGCTCCCTATGAGAAGCGGATTACTGAGCTTCTGAAGGTCGGCAAGGACAAGCGTGCATTGAAGTTGGCCAAGAGAAAGCTTGGAACCCACAAGAGGGCAAAGAAGAAGAGAGAGGAGATGTCAAATGTTCTCAGGAAGATGAGGTAATTACCAACGAATGATTTCTGTAGTTTCCGTGAACTCCTAAATGCAGTATTTTTTATAGTTCACCTTATCTTAACAATTGTGGTACCTTCTTGCAGGTCTGCTGGAGGTGGAGAGAAAAAGAAGTGATCTTCTCAAGTTGTTTTTAATCAGTTTTTAGTCCCATGTTTGTGCTAGTTTGAGAGTTCTTTTTTTTTTAACTTTTGTCCTTTGAAGTAGACTAATATAAATGAAATTGAAATTTTGAAGTTTGTGGAATTTGTGAAAGAATATGGTATGCAAATTTGTGTGGCAGTTGATTAGACCGAAAACGGTTCTTCCCAATTCGTTCCTACTTGCCCTTCTCAGTAGCTAAAGCAGGGAATGTAGAATTTGTTCTTGGCTGTCTTTACAAAATCCATCCACTCATACACTGATGATCAGAGTTGTTTTTGGTGGCTAATCTGCTTCATGGCTCTGTGGCAAATGACTGATGTTAGTATCATATCTTGAAAGGCCAATTCTACTCAATTGGCCTCTTATTGAGTAGCTTTGGTTAAAAAACTTGAAAAAATGCAAATGCCTTTGCCTGTCTACTTTGATTCTTGGGTTGGGACCGGGAGGTGCAAATTATTATGTGCTTCCGGGAGAGGATATGCTCCCATTGTCATGTGTATAATGAATTTGATGTATAATTTGCACCCGGGACGGGATATGCTCCCATTGTCATGTGTATAATGAAACTTTGATGTGGGCAAAGAAAAAAATATAGGAGTGGGCAAAGAACAACTTGTACATTGCACAAGTTTCAGTTTGTGGGACATGTTACGGGTCACTTTCATCTCTCATGCTGCCAATCTGTTTTCTAGGGTTTGCTCATGTGATCCATCCAAGGATCCAGTTATTTTCATGGATTATACAAGTTCTTTAGTAAAGTTGCTGCGCAACAGTAACGACCATTGGTGTGGTTGTCACTAGAGTGCGGTTTTGAAAATTTAAATGTAATTTTTAGATAGTGTTATCTAGTCGGAGATGATTTAGAATTTAAACAAATAGATAATTAGAGATTTATCCTTATATATTTTTTTCCTTTATTAGGATTGGCCCATTTATGAGACTTTGATTCCTCATGAGGAATCCTTCCTCGACAGGAAAATTTGGTGAAGGCTAAAAGCTTTACTTTGAAATAAATCCAATTCATGATGGGATAAATATGTCAATTTGCTGATTGAAAAGTCGTATGACAACATAAAATAAATATTACAACATGCTAGAAACAACAAATTATAAATTAAATGAAAAATAAAACCTTATGACGGGTATTAGAAAATTTTACATAAAAATTTAATTGTTACCTATAAAATTAATAATTAAATTTTATTCTTCTATGAAATCTCGATTCTATTAATCATTCGTACCCCTCTTTTCTTTCTCGCCGGAGCTAATTTAATGGGTTATGTGTTCATCAAGGAAAAGTCGGTGTACTAATAACATTGTTCTCCTTCACGACAACATTACCATTTGCACGTTTTGAAGGACCTGAGTTTGGAACATAAACTCCTTTGGGTAGAAAATTACCAAAGATTGAGTTGTAAGTATACTTATCTTCTAGTAGTTTGCTCATCACTAACATGGAAGTTGGAGTGCTAGCAATCTCTTCATCCACTTCTTCATAGTTATCATGGAAATGACCACCATTGTTGTTATTTTCAATAACCAAATCTTGTCGAGACAAATATGTAATTCTGCTACCAAGCAATAGAACTAACTAAAATGGCAATGACGAAAATCACAACCTCTAAATTAGATGCCATCGGAGAGAGAAAGAGATAGAGAGATAGAGAAGAGGAGGAGGGATTTGTTTGCGAGAATTGGTATAATCTAAATTTCCTTTTGTGTTGTGAGTTGTATATATAAGGGAAAATTAATGACGAGTTTGTATAGAAGCCATTTTAGTGCTCTAGGAGCCACAATGTCAAACGAGGCTTTGTAGCTTTTAAAAACATAACGGATGCTTTACAAGAAAAAAGAGAGGGATGAAAAATTCCATGAAATTACTGAAATTAAGGCTGTTTCTCAAAGTTGGAAACAAACAAGAGATGAGATTAATGACAACCCAACACCTTTGCTTGGATGAGGTCTTCATACCACAAGGAATATTCTACCATTTTCCTACCAACTCTCATCCCTTAAAAACAGGGAAAATATTGATAAAAGTTGGAACCTTATATGGTTGTTTTTTTATCTCTTTTTTTTTAAAAAATGTTGGGGAGGGAAAACTTTTATGCGTCTATATATTATTATTTTTTACTGTAAATTCTTAAATGTTTCTAAAAGTATATATTCTTAAAAGAGAAAAAAAATTAGGATCACAAAATTTCCCTCTATTTTTACGTTCGTCTAACTATATGTTAATATATAGCGAGAATCGGATACTCTTAAATACTTATAATACGTTCGTTTTTGACCAATGAAAAAGGGTGAAAAATTGAACATTATATGGTTATTCTCTTTTTTTCTTTTACGTTCTTTTATACTCTATTTGATTCTAAGAAAATTAGAAGGAAAGAAAAAAAATGTGGAAAATGAATTTCTTTCCCTTGTTTGAATTGAAGAAAAACTGAGAGAAAAAAGTTTGATGGAAAAATTCATGGAAAATTTTGTCAATTTGATGAATGATATTTTCCTTCCAAAATTGAGAGGAAAATGGAAGAAAATTTCACAAATAGAGAGAAATGAAAAAAAGAGAGAGAATTTTATTAAGAAATGTCATTAAAAATTTTCTCTCTCCTCTCAATTAATCAATGCTATTGAGTATTTTCTTTATGCTCTCCATGACAATGTAATGATTATAATTTTTTTCGCTTTATTTTTCCTTGAACCAAACATAAGAAAAAAATTAATTTCCTCGTAACTTTTTTCCTCATCACTTTTTTTCCATTTAAATTTTCTTTCCAACCTATTTTCTTATAATCAAATAGAGCCTTAATGTTGGTGTGTGGATTTATAAGATTAATGACAATTTTTATGTAGTAATGCTTTTTTTTTTTTTTTTTTTACCATGTGATGTATGGTAAACTTAGATATATGAATATTGTTTCTAGGTGCTTGATATGGAAATGGAATGCTTTACTTGTTTCTATTCAAAGTGGAAATTTCTTACTTCTCTCCGCACTTTGGAAAGGTAATGATTTTTTCATTTTATAATAAGAAAAGATTTGGTCTTGAAAGATTTTTCGTAGTTGAGTAGTAGTCTTTTCTTGTATGTTGTGAAAGACTTTCTTACGTGATGTTCTTAACTTTATTTTCCGAACAATATTATTATCATTTTTTTCAACTATGGCCTTAAAAACTGGAAAGTATCTTCATTCGCATCCTAAAAATGAGGATGTCTTAATTCTAGTGATGTTTCATAACTGCAAACATGTAGTTATGTTGCATGTGGTTAACTATAAAGGATATAACTTATAAGTATGTCATCATTTCGCCTCTCCGCATCTAATTCGTCGCCACACTTGAAAATTATATGCCACTAACATGAAAGATTATAACTCGCATGTGCGAAAAGCTGTTTCGAGGTCAAAAGACAACTTCTAAAAAACAAAGTAAACTTGTATACCATTTTTACCTCGTTAGGGAATTTGTTATGCCTAATGAATGCTTAAGAGCTAAATTACTCAACTCATTCTATTGGACTTTTTTTAGAAATTCTCACAACTTACTTTTATCTGAAAATTAAAATTACACTATCTAATAAAAAAATAATTTTATTTCTCTATTTATTCAAATCATTTCTAGCATAATGTCGTTATTGTTGTTGCTATAATATCCCATACAAAAGTTACTAATAGTAGAAAAAATTAACAGGTGAAGTAAATTAAAGATTATTTGCACGTAAAAGCTAAAATAGTAGATAAATTTATAAATATTAGTTGATTTAACTAGTGAAATTTACTCCATATTAATATATTACTATCAGATATTAGAATTATATTTTTATTTAGATCGACATTTAGGTGTTGTTTCTTACCCTTAATAAAAGACTGTAGACCTTGAGATCTGCGAACATTTATTCATGTATGAGTCAAATTTTTATTTTTATTTTTTTAAAAAAATGTATGAGTCAAATTTGTTGGGGCCTCATTAAACCCTTTCCTTTCCTTTTCTTCTGTTTTTGTTTGCATTTATGAATCGAGACTCGACAGTTTTTACTCATTTTTTCAATTTCAACACCCAATTCTTATTTTATTTTATTTATTTATTTATTTATTTTTCCTTATATTATGTTTTCATCTTCATCTCTCCTTGACTTGAGTCCCTGACCTTGACACTCACTCACCACCTTTCGGTTACACTACAACTGCTTTGTTTGACAATTGACAATTGACATTGAATTGATTGTAATATTCATCATTTTTTGAACCTTTTTTTCATCATTTTTTGAATTTGCATTAATGCATTGGTTTTACTTCATCTAGCCCTTTGACCATACACTGTTTGGCATGAATATGCATTTTTTAAAAATATATATATACCATTAAATTATTTTATTCTCAATGAATGTTCACTAAGTGAACTATGTATGATGCCTTTGACCATCGAATAAAACTAATTAAAGAAGTATATTACTTAGGACATGAATCAAATAGATATAAAATTCGATCTCTGTAGTATAATTCCTATCCTTAAGGTACAACTTGAACGTTTGCATGAAGTTAAACCAATCAAAATGAACGATTATTCGAAACTTTCAGTTAAAAAATCATTAACGTATAGCTTATACTACGTAATACATACTTGTTTTTAATATGAGTTATTTATTAATTAATGAATCTCGGATTGAATACAATAGATTTCTTATGTGAGTACTTTTTTAAAGATAATTTAAGTTGTCTATCTGCTAAACTCTTTGTGTATAGTTTAACAAACGAACAGAGGGGAGCACACATACTAAACTAGACTTATATAAGGTGGCCAAATTTACTAAGTGAGCTTGCTGATTTTACCGAAGTTCCTAAACAAGTCAATGGGGTCGTATATAGGCTTGTGGTTAACTATGACTCAGTCCCTAAAAACATTAGATTTGAAGTTTGATTTACTCCCTCTCGATTATCGTTGTTATTTTCTATAACTCCTACGAATTTTTAGAAAAAATAATCAACTCAAACGAAGAAAATTTGTGCATTGTAGAACCTAACCCATGAACATGCATGCCAAATGCAATTTTCTCTCTACTCCACTCTTTGTAATTTTGTAGTAAGACGTTTGTAGTAGGGAACTATCCAACTTGAGAATCACTTTTAATTTCACGAACTTGAAATTATAGCGATAATTTTACAAAAATATTTTGGCTCTAATGTAACTGTTGATTTGATCCGATGTTTTTTTTTTTAAAAATAAAAATAGAATTGACTGGATGGTCTTGTTAGAGGAAGCATCTTAATTTAATTTTATTTTTTTATAGAAAGAGAATTTTTATTAATAAAAATTTATAGGGCAGTTATAAAGATAATTATCCAATAAGAATAAATATAAAATAACAAAATTAATTTCTATTTCGACAAAGTTAATGGTAAATATGTTTCCGTTCGACTCCATACTTGTAGCATCAATGTGGTCACAAACCGTGTTATTTGACTTCAATATGTCTTTATCAAACATCGATGAGCTATTGTATAACTTCATATAATAGATTTTTGTGTGATAAAATAGATCCAATTTGAAGGAAATATTACTTTGATCGAGCCATATGAAATTCCATGGTTGAATCATTCTCAATCAAAATCAATAAAACTAATTGATAAAAGTATCAAAAATATATTATCCAATCGAATCAATAATTCTAATAAAATTTGCATATATTGGCAGGAGAAATAACTCGCACAAAAGCGAGAAATAAGACTCTCACATAAGAAGGAGAAAAACCCTAACTCTCACAAGAATGAGAGAAACCCAACTCTCACAAAAAGGAGAGGAACTCTAACTCTTACAAGAAGGAGAGAAACCCAAACTCTCACAAAAAGGAGAGAAAATTTATTGGAAAGAAAATAACAATACCTTTAGATTAGGGATGGCAATGGGGCGGGTACGGGGCGGGTTTCCCTATACCCACACTCATACCCATTTTCAAAATACGTACCCATACCCATATCCACTGGGTGTTAAAAATCCATACCCATACCCATACCCATCGGGTTTTGCGGGTATGCGGGTTTTATTTGGGTATAAATAAACTAAAAATAATAATAATCATATTAAACCCATATTTAATAGTTCTCATAATTCAACCAAAAAAAATCAACAATTCACAAACTTGCAGGTTGTAGATGTGCGAGCACCTTGCTAACAAACATTTCACAATCGAAATAATCCAAAATTTGGTCCTTATGTCTCTCATAAACCACTTTTGGGAAGTTAATTTTTAGTACCCGAGGTATGCGACATTCATTTTTCGGGGCCTCACCTTTTTGACCTAATTTTAAAGTACCCTCACCGTTTGAATTTGTATAAAATAGGGCCTTATCTCCGGTAAGTAAGTGATTAGACGATTATACCCTTTATAATTTTTTTATTTTTCCTGGAACTCTATCCCCCTATCTCTCTCTCATTGCCCCTCTTGTGCGTCCCCGCCCCCGGTCCCGTCCTCTCTTCTCGGCCGGCGTCCCTCCTCCGTCTCCAACCTCTCGTCCTTCCGCCGCCTCCGCCTCCCGACTCCGACATGCCCCCTCCTGCTCCTCTCCAGCGCGCCACCCCATTAGAATCTATGAACTGGGCAGTGTCCGAAATTAGGTCTTTTGGGGAAGAGACAACCTCAATCGCGCTAATGAACCCAAATTTCGACTTTCTTGAGGGTGTGAAAGAAATTTCAAGCTTATCACTATCGACCCACAAAATTTACTCCTTAATTTCGATGTTTTTCATAGTCGGGCCATCAAAATTGTTCAAAAGCAAGTATCCATTAGCTACGACATGAAATTGAGCATTTGAGAGGTCGAATTTCGGGAATAAAAGCGGCGGAAATGAAGATGTACCAGGTGGGCATCTTTCTCTCTCATCCGAAACGCGTAAGTCGAAGGCTTCGTGAAGATTCCAGCAGAGACGTAAATTGGGGAGGATATCCCATCTCCAGCTGGGTTCGCATCGGTGAGTGAGATCGTCCGGGTCTCCGAGAGGAGAACCAATTCGAGACGATTCAAACTCGTCACTGGTGAAATTTCGATGATAAAGGTCTGTGGTGGAGGGAGAAGGTGAGTTGCAGTTGACAAGGTAGTAATCAGCAGAAGTGAAAGAGACTGCGATGGAGAAGTGCTTGAAGAAGAGAGAGGAGAGAGAAAGTGGGGTTGGGAATAGAGGGGTTCATGGTGAGAGCTTGGTTGAGAGAGAGGGAGAGAGAGGGGAAGGAGATGAAGGAATTCCAAAGTTTCAAACTTCAATAATGGTGGAAATGAAGGGGAGAGGAGAGCTTTAACTTTTTTATTTTAACCGCAATTCATTTAAGGGTATTAATGGTAATTCAACTGCCATTTGTTGCCTAAATTGTTCGCTCATCGGAATTTTAAATCTTAATCCCTTTAATGTCAACGCTTCCAACGGTGAGGGTACTTTAAAATTAGGTCAAAAAGGTGAGGCCCGAAAAATGAATGTCGCATACCTCGAGGTACTAAAAATTAACTTCCCACCACTTTTCTCAACTTTTTTTTTAACCATTTAACAAAATGGGTTATGGGTATTTAAGTGGGGCGGGTTTGGGGCGGGTACGGGCGGGTACGGGGCGGGTATTGCGGGTTGGGTTATGGGTGTTATATGGGGCGGGTGAAGCCTAAACCCATACCCATACCCGCCCCATACCCATTTTAACCATACCCGCCCCATACCCATTTTTGAAAATTTTTAACACCCATTCGGGTTTTAAACGGGGCGGGTTTTGCGGGTTTTAAACGGGTTTGGGTTTTTCGCCATCCCTACTTTAGATCTTGATTCAACCGAAGAAATTGAGTAAAAGGGGCTTATCATTGGCTGGAACTAGGCTAGCAACAGCCCCAATAGTTTAGAAAAATAAAAAGAATAGTAGATATAAAATTAGAGTTTAGAGAAGAGGACGTGAAAGAATTTTAATTTTTTTTTTATCATAACGGAAAAAATTACAATACATAAGGGGAATTGTATATAGGAGCTTCACCCCAAAATTAAAGAGGACATTATTTCCAAATTAAACATCTTGAACAAATTGCTACTCTAGAAGTACAGCATAGATTAGTGAGGAGTCTAAGTTAAAACCCATAAAAAATCCCATCATTAATGAATTGAACTATACCATATCCATAGAAAGAAACCGCTAAGTTGATTTCTTCCTTTTCTTTCCTTCCTTTTAGAACCAACTTAGCTTGGGCATTTGGATTCTACGATTAAAAAGCTCAAATTCAATAGCTCGATTCCAGTTAAATAAATATATATTTTTAAAAAAACCAATATATCTTGCCACAATCCATGATTGAGGCAGAATTTATGATTATATTTGATTCTAAGAAAATAGGTTGGAAAGAAAATTTAAATGGAAAAAAAGTTAAGAGGAAATTAATTTTTTTCTTATGTTTGGTTCAAGGAAAAATAAAGGGAAAAAAATTATAATCATTACATTGTCATAGAGAGCATAAAGAAAGTAGTCAATAGCATTGATTAATTGAGAGGAGAGAGAAAATTTTTAATGGCATTTCTTAATAGAATTCTCTCTCTTTTTTCATTTCTCTCTATTTGTGAAGTTTTTCTTCCATTTTCCTATCAATTTTTGTAACGCCCTGGCTACCATTACTTAATAATTCTCTAATTCGAGAATATTAGGTAAGGTCGCAGCTGAAGTCAACGATCGAAGGCGTCACCGCCGTCCTAAAGATAGGACAAGGCTATGTAATTAGAATAAAAGGGCTTACAATCTATGCTTGACCCCGATAGAAGTAATTACCCTCCAAATTTCCAAGTCATCTCACAATACAGCTTTACTTGTTTAGTAACACCATATTTATACAACCTAGACTTTTGTCTATTCCACAAACCAATATACGACGTACAATAATTCCCAAGGTCATACCTAACCCTGGTTGAAAGTAAAGTCACCGTGAGCGTCTATGTACCTTCGGCTTTGCGAATGCCACGTGGCTGGCTAGGGTTTGCCTTCGTCGGACTTAATAAATGGTTGATTGTTCGCCAATGCTTCTTCCTAAAACAAAAACAAGTAAAATATTTTGAAAAGTGAGTCGAAACTCAGCACGAACATTCCTCGCATCGTAAAATAACTTTGAAGAGTATATTGATTGAGCGCGCGCATTTCAATTCATTTTAGTTTGAAAACAGGGGAGAGAATATGAGTAAAACTTGATTGCTTAGGTTATTATCTCGAAAGTGGAACCCCTTGATAATTGATACGATCTTAGTAAGGTGCACACCTCCCGGCCGACCGAGAACCCGAGTTGAAGCCGCGCGGGTTGGGCATACGCCCGATGATTGATAATTGATGGGCATAAGCCCCGATAATTGATGATTGAGCGGGGACCACTTGATTAGGTGGCAAAACTTGATTTGCAAATGATTCATTATTAATTATATATATGAGAAATGTTGAGATTTGATGAAATATGTGAGTTTTCGAAAGGTACAGGCAATGAACGTACTCGAATTGAGAGTACTTGTTTCTCCCCTTTTATAGAAATTTGGAGTCAGCACTGTTCGACAACGAAGTGGCCTCGGTTACGTTTAAAATGGATTTCTAAAGTTAATAATGTTTTCTTGAGTTTTAATGCTTGAATTTGTATAAGCTTTAACAATGTACTTCATTTCTTATATTCGTATGAAAATCGATTAAACTTATGTTTGTATTACTTAGCTTTACTGCGTTTATTGAATATAATTTATATTAATTAAAGAAGTTGATTAGGCTATTTAGATACTCGATGATTTTGGTGTAATTCAGTTTATTAGCGACTTTGAATTGAAAATGGTATATATATATATATATATATATATATATATATATATATATATGTATATATATAAATATACCTAACAAACACTTATTCCTAATTTATTCCTCACTTATCGAATTTAAGCCCACAGACTAAGCGATTATTCGGTCTACCGATGCCTTTCCATAGGTAGGCCTTATAATTACCCAAATTGCTCAAAATTTCATTCATATACCAACTTAAGGTCATGAGCCTTATTCTCACAATAACATTCACATTCACAATCGCAATTAGGTAACCTAATACTCAATTATTTTCCATGCATGTATACTTGTACATTATCGAATTTCAACTTCTACGCACACCTTCTCCTTCGTTTGCTCAATCATTTCCAAAACATAATAGTTCCACCAAATTGTTCCATTCGCTAATAAAACCTCCTCAATCTCATTAGTCAATTCATAATTTCTCAAAAAGAATCACATTTATTCACATTTGTGCAACCAATTCACCACAACACCAAACCTAAATCCTCCACGCTAATTCGAATTTTCCCCAAATTAATCTTTAAGTTTACTACACAAACATGTCTATAAATCCGATAATTCAATTTCACAACCACAACAACCGAGTAAATGACAAACTGTAATAATTTAGGGCTTGAGGTTTTACCTTCGAATTCACGGAGGAAGGAGGGGATTGAGTGTGCGTCCGTGCTATGGCGACTGGCTGGGAGTGGCCGACGACGAGCCTCGGCGTCGGGGCTGCGGCGGTTGGCCGCCGAGTGGCCGCAGGAAGCGGGACAGGGCCACGCGGAAATAGACCGAGGGCGAGAGCACGACCGAGAGACAGAGGCGGAGCGAAAGAGAGACACCGGCGGGGACGCCGGCGCCGGCTGCCGGCTCGGCGTTGGTGGCCGAGGCCCGAGTAGCGGATGGAGGCGTAAGAGGGAAACAGAAACAGAGCACGCGAGGGAGAGGGAGAGAGCGAGAGCCACCGTGCGGGAGGGCGAGCCGGCGCTTGCCGGACAGCGCCTAACGCCGGCTTCGGCCGGCGTGGGTGGCGGCCGGTGGCCGAGCGAAGGTAGCAGCAGCAGAGTGAGAGGCGAGGGGGAAATGCAGGAGGAAACCAGAGGAAGCAGGGGAAGACGGGGCGGGAGCACGAGAGCGAAGGAATGCCCGAAATATATTTAAACCGCCTCAAAAATCCGAGAGAATTCCTTCTCTCGGATTTTTCTTTAGAAAAATCTGATTTTATTATTTTGATGTATTTATTTATTTACTTATTTTGATTTCTTTTATTGTTACTTTTAAATCTTGTTCTTAATAACGATGTACACAAATTAAAATCTTATTATGAGATTTTTATTAGGGCCACTTCGTCGCCTTAGCTGCATAACATACGAGATAAAAAATAATTTAAATATAAGATACCGAATTGAAGTGCACGCGCTCAATTATATAAATAGTGTAATTAATAATGTGATTTAAAATAAATAATTGTGATTTAAGGTAGGGTTGTTACAATTTTGGAAGGAAAATATCATTGACCAAATTGACAACATTTTCCATGAGTTTTTCCATCAATTCTCTCATTTTTCTTCAATTCAAACAAGGGAAAGAAATTCATTTTCCACATATTTTTCTTTCCTTCTAATTTTCTTAGAATCAAATAGAGCCTATAAGTTTTCGTTTCTGCAAGTCCAAAATTAGTAAATAAGAAATACAAGAAATTAGAGCGGAATCCGCACAATAATTCTTTAGGGGATGGATTTTTGTAACAAACTTTTGCTTATTACGAACTTGTGTTTTTCGACATGAAAAAATAGTATGCATAAGTTTTGATAACCTAACGTGCTTTATAAAATGCTTTCTTAATTATTCTTTTTGTGTAAATCTCTCAGATTAATCTTTTTCCTTGCATATCTAAAATTATTTAGCCCATAAGAATTATTTGTCCACCACAAATACCACCACAAAATAACATCATTTTGTTTGAAAATAGAGTGGATGCATTGGAATTGTTTGTCCAATAATATATTATTCTTCTAAATTTGCATATAATTAAAAAATATTGTCATGTGTTAAATCTGTTGGGATTAGATGCCTGCCTTGTTGGTAGTATTCAACAAGTTTTAGTTAGCAGCAACTTTTGAATGAGTTTTGGTGTGATTTGACTCTTCATACATTGCTTAGTTTCTTAAGCAACCACCCTATTTTTTTTTTTTTGGATGTATTTGATTTATTGATATTTGATGAAGATCTTCATAGCATATGCAATCTTTGCATGTTTTTTTCCCTTAAAAGTTCAGTTTTTTTACTATTGACAAGATATGTAAGTGAACATCTAAAATAGTTTATTGTAATTGGTTTGGTAGAATATCATAGGAAAGAAGAAAAAATAAATTAAATATAGTTATAATTCCGTAGGATAAAATTAACTATTTTGGTAGTGAAAAAATCATTTTAATAGCATATATCTGTTATCATTTAGGTATTAGCGTGTAAAACTTATTCATTTTGATGTTTATAATAACATTTACAATAACTAACAACTCGTAACAACTCGTAACTCGTATCGGTTAGTTTCATTTAATTGTAATCACTCATAACGACTTATAATAACTTATAACAACTCATAACAGTTCGTAAAAACAATTAACTAGTTTTTAATAGTTGAAACGAACCGGCTCATTATAGTTTGATTAATTAAATAATTGAAGAAAATATGTTACATTTAAATTTTCTAAGCAACTTTGTTAGAATATTTACCTTGGACTTTCTTATCTACAGAATGGACCACATGGTGTGAATTTTAGTCCAATATATTCATTATAACACCCATTCACTTACTCGTATACAAAATCTATTTTGTATTGATTCTTTTTATTTGTTTTTATTATACGTGTCCTAATTTTCTATTATTTTGAAAAGTCCTTAAAAGATTCATAGATCAACTCGAATTATATACTAAGTTTCTACATTGAGAGAACAAATAAAGCCAATAATATGTAAATTAATTGGTACAAAAAAAAAGAAAAGAGAAAGAGAAGGAAAGCTAGCAAACTATGCAAAATCAAGCTTGGAGAAATGCATACGGAAGGGGGTGAGACTTTAAGAGGGAGGGCAAAACCATGAGAATTCCAATCATATTTGACACCAACCCTCCACCTAATATAATCAACACCATATAATATCACTACATACATACTACCCTCATAATTTCTGAAATGACACAAAGAAAACAACGTACCACTACTACCTTCTCTAGTCTATACTACTACTACTACAAGATAAACCAAAAAAAAAAAAACCGCAATAATAAATATAAAGAAGTTCATTCTAATTTTCTAACGTATTTATAAAAATGTTAAAATAATATTTTTTAATTAAATTTTAATTTAAAAATTAAAACAGGTCGTTGGTATATATGGAACCTTAAGTTTAATTTTAATATCTGTTATTATATTACTATAATATTTTAAATATAAATTTGATTTGAATTTAGAAACCCTCCGCCCGCCTTTAATAAATTATCTTAAATTCATGTAAATTTTAAATATTTGTTAAATTTGTTTCAATTAAATTTGATCTGAATCTAAATTTTAGTGTTTTCCGTAATAATACTAATTATTTTCATAAAAAATAAATACTCAATAATTATTAATTATAAATAAATGAATAGTCAAAAAGATTGACCCCACTCACTTACCTCTCACCACCTCACCCAATCATCTTTTTCCTCTTATCCTCTCTCTCTCTCTCTCTCTCTCTCTCTCTCTCCACAATATCCTTTGCTTTGCTCATCTCCTCCTTTGACCCCCCTTCTCAAAGATCCCAGTTCTCTCTCGCTCTCATCTGAAGCTCAGATCTACTCCTCATTTCTCCCATCAATGGAGGCTGAATCCCCTGCATGTCCCCCACCCAAGTCCCTCAAGACTTCCAAAACGGCTTCTTCTTCCTTCCCTGAGGAAGTTCTTGAGCACGTTCTCTCCTTCGTCGAGTCTGACTCGGACCTCAACTCGGTCTCACTCGTTTGCAAGGCGTGGTACGAGATTGAACGGTGGTGTCGGCGGAGGCTCTTTATCGGAAATTGCTATGCCATCAGCCCTCCAATCGTGATCCGACGGTTCAGGGACCTCCGATCGGTGGCGATAAAGGGAAAGCCCCACTTCGCCGATTTCAACCTTGTTCCTGAGGGCTGGGGGCCCATGCCTTCCCGTGGATTGCGGCGTTCGCTGAGGCGTACCCTTCGCTAGAGGAAATCAGGTTGAAGAGGATGGTGGTCTCTGATGAGGCGCTCGAGTTGATTGCGAAGAAGTTTCGGAATTTTAGGGTTTTGATTTTGTGCTCTTGCGAGGGTTTCTCCACTGATGGATTGGCTTCTATTGCTGCCAATTGCAGGTATTTTTGTTGGATATTTTTTTTCTATGTTTATTTTTATTTAGTTTTTTTTTTTTGTGTGTTTTCGTTTCGGTTTTCCTGATTTTGGACCAGTTGACTTTGGTGGTTTTTGAGGAACTTGCTGTGAATTAGGTTATTTTGTCTTAGATTTTGAAATGCTATTCGGTTTTAGCTTCTGGGTTTTGGTTTATTCATGGACTTGCGTGGTTTTTGATGGTTGCTTCTTAGTTTCTTGATGTGTTTTAGTGGGTTTTCGATGAATTTTTCATGTCAATTTGCATTTTTTAACCTTACCATTGATTGGAAATTTGGCTTTTAATTTTTGAAATCAAATTTAGGTTCTGGGATTTGTTTAATTTGTTGGTTGTGGTGTTTTTTTGGTAATTTGGGTGCAGATTACGCTGCGTTGTGGCCATTCTGTTTGCTTGTGAGTTGTAATTCTTGAGGGAAAAGAAGTTGGCCTTGTTGCTTGTTTCAAATACTGGCTTCTGCCGTTGCTCATTTATTTTACCTGTTGATTATTTGAAAGTTATTAAGGGAATTTAGGCATTTTTCGTTGAGCTCTATCACCAAAGATTTGATTTTCTAGCTTGTTGTGACCTTGCCTGTTGGCACGGATCTGCGGGAATGTGCGTTCGTTTTTAAATCTTAACAATTGGTCAGTATTTTGATAATTTTTTGGCTTTTAATGCTAGCACTAGCCTAAGGTAGTAAAGAAGAAGCAAGCTATTTGGTGGCATCATTGTCTATTGTGGTGTCTGTTGATAATGGCTTGACCGCATGAGAAAAGATTGGATTTTTATGCAATGGACCACAAATTATATTTCAGGCCTCTGGTTGCTTTTAATATTGGTATTGGACCATAGGTGATTGCCATGTCTAAGAGAAGCATTTTGCAGGCATGGCTGTGTATAGAAATTTGTGATTTATGCTAAATAGAAGTTTCCATCCGCCCTCCCCCAAATCTTGTGTGGAATATGCGATCCTTTATTTCCACAAATTTATGAACATAGCTCTCATGACAGCGCTTTCTGATTGATTATATTGCTATTTGACTTCTTTTTGAAGTTCTTATGGTTAAGAATTAGTGGCATTTAAGATTTGAATTTGCATTTCAACTTTGGGTTTCTGAGTTGGGTGTGCATGGAAAGTCACTATCTGTTATTGCCTTTACTTTGGCCTCTTTTTCATTGCTGTGGACCACCTTTTTTTGGTTTGTTTTCTTGTATTGGATGGTTGCATTTTGGACATTGGAGGCCCCTGTGAGATGCTGCCTTTTAAGTTATCTTCTTTCTATGTATTCTATTATTTTGTGGTGCTGCTCAACTTAAAGAGCAATATTTTCTGTATACTTTTTGTCTTCTCCTGGAATATTTCTGGTTGTGCTGCAGATTCTTGGATATGAATCTCCTTATCTCAAAATTTGTACCTTTTGGTAGTCATGAACATTATCATTCATCCTATAAATGATTTCTCAGGGTATCATGTGATGATTTGAATTTTGGGGTGAAAAATTTCAAGTTCAAGCTTGTAGAACGCATGATTTTGTCTTGTTCTAATTTGACAATTTAAGAGTGAACCTTTCTATAATTTTTCCTAATTGTACAGGAATTTGAGAACTCTTGACTTGTGTGAGAGTGAAGTTGATGACTTTGGGGGAATTGGATAAGCCATTTTCCGGATTCTTACACCTCACTGGAATCTCTCAATATTTCCTGTCTCATCTCCGAGGTTCGGTTCTCTGCTCTGGAACGCTTAGTGAGTAGATGCCCAAATCTGAAATCACTTCGTCTGAATCGTTCAGTGCCGTTCGAGAAGCTGCCTGTGCTCCTGGAGAAGGCTCCACAATTGGTTGACTTTGGTACAGGCTTGTTTGGGACAGACCTTAGTACTGAAGCTCATGCAAAACTCAGTAGGGCTTTCGTAGGATGCAAGGGACTGAAGAGTCTTTCAGGTCTCTATGATGCAGTCCCTACCTATCTACCAGTACTATATCCTTTGTGCTCGGGGCTTACTTCCTTGAACCTTAGTTATGCCACGATTCACTCCCTGATATGATCAAACTACTGAGTCACTGCCAGAATCTTCAGCGCCTCTGGGTATGCCTATAACTTTCTCTGGATTTCTGTGCTCTAACTTTGCCCGCTGTAAATAATTTGTTTTACTCTCATATAATTGTTCCATTCAATTAATTGGTAAAGTTATTGTTTTGCCTTTTGGCTTTTGTTGCCTAGTATTTGAATGTGACTGCGATATTGTGGAGAAGTATGCAGTTTTAGCTGTTGAAGGCGGTTATGAATGCTTGAACGTTCTTAATCTTATTCAGTTACTGAAAATATATTTTAAAGAAGAGAAGTCAACGCTTCGGCATCCTCACCCACCCTTCTTTGTTCCCTCTTTCTTTTTTTTTTTTTTTGGGGGGGTGTTTAGATGTAGGCAGTCTCAAACCTTAGCTGATGATGGGTTGTTTTTGTGGGACCTAGATTAACAAGCATAAAGGGTTCTCCCATTTCTGGTTCTCAGAAAGCTTCAGTGATTAAGTTACTTACATCTGCTCAACGTAAGGGGTCCCCCTATCAGTCTGTTCTTACTTAAATGAATGCACATGACAGGTTCTTGATTATATCGAAGACAGTGGCCTTGAAGTGCTTGCAGAATGCTGCAAGGACCTCCGAGAGCTGCGGGTGTTTCCCTCTGAGCCGTATGTTCAAGAACCAAACGTCTGCCTAACGGAACAAGGTCTGGTTTCTGTTGCCGCTGGTTGCCCTAAACTCCAGTCGGTCCTTTACTTTTGCCGGCAGATGTCAAATGAAGCGTTAATCACCATCGCCAAGAGCCGACCCAACTTGACCCGGTTTCGCCTCTGCATTATTGACCCCCAGTGCCCCGACTACCTAACCAATGAACCTTTGGATGAAGGGTTTGGAGCCATTGTTCAGCACTGCAAGAATCTAACACGGCTTTCTCTCTCTGGCCTCCTTACTGACCGGGTTTTTGAGTACATGGGTACCTATGCTAAAAAGCTCGAGATGCTTTCCCTGGCCTTTGCTGGGGAGAGTGATCTGGGGCTCCATTTTGTTCTCTCGGGTTGTGCCAATCTTAGGAAGCTCGAGATTAGGGATTGCCCATTTGGTGGGAGGGCGCTGGTTGCAAATGCAGCAAAGCTGGAGACAATGCGATCCCTTTGGATGTCTTCATGCCAGGTAACTTACGGGGAATGCAAACTTCTGGGCGGGAAGATGCCGAGGTTGAATGTTGAGGTGATGGATGAGAGAGGGCGCCCAGACTCTACACCTGATGAGTGCCCCGTTGAAAAGCTTTATATTTACAGGTCGGTCGTAGGGCCCAGATTGGACTCCCCCAATTTGTTTGGACGATTAGTGAAAATTCGGGATCGCCATTGAAGTGTTCTTGACAGTGGGAAGTTGCTTCCTCATCTTGAGGAGGAAACTAGCTTCTTTCAGGATGAATGCAATTTCCTTCCCCCACCAACCAGTGAGGTCACGGTTCGAAGCAGAGTGGCTGTTTTTTATGCAAATTGCTCGATTCTCTGTTAGTAAAAGCGAATGCTGAGGGTTCATACTGGCCCATTGTAATGTAATGTTATGTTCGGGATTCATACTGGGTCGTTGTGGTATTTTTTCTACAGAGAGAGGTCTTCACTGGTTTTGTTGTACTAGCTAGGGTGGGACGGCTTTCCTGGATCCTGTTTGAAAAGCTGGGATTGTATGTATACTATCTAGCCTTTAGGTGCTTAATTTTTTTCATTATTTGATGTAATCTAATAATTTATTATTCAATAAATATTGCAAATCCATTGAGTAAATCTGATCCTATACTCCATTCGTTTTAAAATACTTGTTGCTTTAAGGTTGAGGAAATATCAAAGAAATATAAAATTAATGATAAAATTTGTATTAAAAGATTAAATTATTTAAAGATTTTATTAAAAATGAAGAAAATCAATGAAAAATGGAGAGAAAAAAATAATTAATAAGAATAAAATTGTTCAATCAGCCATTAATATGTTATTGGAATTAAAAAGTGATAGATATTGTAGAATAAAAAAGTTAATTAAAATGACATGTATTATGAAATAGACAATATCATTTAAATGCTGATTTTTTTTTTTTTTTTGCAAGATCATTTTAGAGATCAATGCAACAAGAATCAAACACTTTCGATGTGGTATATTTTGAGTTTGTACAAATTGGATCATTTAAGGCGTCGTACTTTGAATTTGTGGATTTCTATGGGTGTCAAACCTTATAATCCCTTATAGAGCTCCCCCACTGCAATTGCTTTGAATTCAAAATAAAATTTGATGAGATTTGAGTTACAAAATGGCAAATAATTCATTTTTTCTTCAAAAATTCAAATTGGTTTAAAGACTTATTTAATTCTATTCTCGACTCGTATATGTATCTATACATTCATTATTTGTACCGTTGATTTACTTTTCTTTATAAATTTTATTACTTGGTTTTGGTGGTTAAGGTTTTAGCTACTAGTTTTATTTTAAAGATTATCTATTTATAAATATTTTCGTAATTTGTTTTTTAATATGGGTCTTTTACAATCAATTGCTTTTTATGTACAAATATTTACATGATTAAAACTGCCTACATCTAAATTTCTCTAAACGTTCAAACGAGATTCACAAAAGGTGTTGTTATATACTTATTTAATTTTGTTCTTACGTTGTTCAAGAAGAGTGTATATATATTTTTTATTTTTTGATTACTCCTAAATACTAGATAATACATTAGAGCTCACAATCACCACTTGTTTATGAAAAAGATTAGCTGTATAGTATTCAAAATCAAAAGCCATGCAAATATCTTATGACATCTTTAAAAGAAACAAACAAACATAACAAGACTCTTAAAAATACGGACTACTAATCCCACTAATTTCTGATACAACATTAAAGATCCATAATCTCTTCTAATGAATTGCACTCAAAATTACTTCAAAATTCATGATGAAAGTAGGATTTCATCTACACCACAATCAAGGAAGCAACATATATGACTTATAGCATGTCTCTGCTTGCTCAATAGAAAAAAAGGGCTAAATTTTATTACAGAAATTTCCATTGTAGATGAGGGGCCATTCAATATCTCCTTTGGAGGAACCTCTTGAACCAATGCGATGAAAGTTTAGGGTATCTCTTCAAGCCATTCTTGTAGTCAACATAGTTGATCCCGAATCGAACGGTGTAGCCAGAACTCCATTCAAAGTTGTCCAGTAATGACCATGCAAAATAACCCTTCACATTTACACCTTCCCTGTGATGCAAACAACCATTCGATATCAGCATCCAATCATTCATTATCGGGGGGTAACAAAAGTCATCTTTAATTGCAGATTAAATAAAGAAATTAAGCTGGCTTTTTATGAAATTCAATACAGCTTTCAAATAGTCTCACATGTGTAGCTGTTGAGGTACAAATTATTAGGTAGGCTAAGGTTCATAGACTCAAATGCATCAAAATCATGAGTATTAGGGAGATGAAATGGTTGAAAGAACTTACTTGATTGCGAGTTGTAAGAAAGCGAGATGATCATGGTAGTATCGTACCCTCATTTTATCACTTAGAGCTTCCTCAAGTGATAGTTTATCATTGTTAGCCTCATCCATGCCTACAAAAGTAGATAGGAGATTTTTTCAGAGTGTACTTTCATATGAGCCTCCAGTCGGATGGTCCCAACCTACCCATCAGTTGGGTCGGACCAAGTCAACCACAATCTTGGTCCTCTCCACAGAAGGAGTGGCTTGATCTAAACTCAGTCCATGGATCGGTTCAGACCATCCATTAGGTTAAATTCGGGGTGTTGACAAGACTAAGAAAGAAAGTGACAGAATATGTCCATCCAAATTGGTCAATTCACAAGCAACCTGCATGTTTAGCCAAGAGACAATGATTTTCCTCACTCTTTTTCTTTTGTTTCTTTTCTTGTTTTTTAGGCGTGAGTGCACATTAAATTGTATGTCCGAGAGTATAGTACAATTTTCATAGTTGTTGATTTCAGCTTGTTCCTGAGCAAATAGCCAAACTTGTTAGCATTGCTTGGTTGACATTGGTCTGACTGATAAATGGTCCGGCCTGCTCATGTTTGACCTGACACTCAGCCAAGACCAGGTCGCTTGTTTTGGAATCACTAGTGATTGACTTGGCTCACTATATGGTCAGGTTGGAGAGACAAACAGTGCAAGGTTTGAACTCATGTTTCCTTTTGGATTAAATAAACACTTCTACTAACCATTTTCGGTTATATAGATCAAGGGGTTGTTGTATTTTCTCTTGATATCGAGGAGGAGATCCCGAAGTCCCCTCGGATAAACATGCAGCCAATCTGAAGCAGCCTGCAGGAGTACAAATTAATGAAGTTATGAGGGACAGAAACATATGCCAAGATGCCCTACAGTCTTCAAAGACGAGAAAGCACTGAGATACCTTTGGACCAATTGGAATTCCATTTCGAACCGCTGTAAGAAAGCAACCAATTAAGAAGCAGTTGTCACGCAAATAATCTTGAACAGAATAATTAATCAACTCTATCCACCCATTTTCAGGGTTGGAGTGGAAATTTTCTGAAATTACCTGTTTGACTGACAACAGAATCAGTGTTGTAACTGGGTTTTGCCCATTTCAAACCAGGAGCATAGGCTGCATATAAGGCAGTGTAATAATTCAACCCCAGAAAATCAAAGGAGCCATTTAACATTCTGGACTGCTCCCTCGTGAGTTTTGGCAACCGTTCTCCGACGAGCGACCTCATGGTTCGTGGATATTCACCTTTCACCATGGGATCCATGAACCTGTTTTGAAGATTCCCAAAATGAGGAGAGTATAATTTGTCATTTCTTGGTCATTCTTTCAGGTTGGTTCCATTAGCTACTGGAATCAGTTTCCCTTTTCGTGAGACATAGGGGAAAGATTGCGTACATTTGAACCCCGCTGAGCCCTAGCCTCGGACACAACACAATGCATATTAGGTTGTCCGCGGTTTCATCAGCTACTCGGTGCAAAGGTTCACATTCTCAAGCACTAAGAAGAACTAAATTTAGATCGAGGTCCTATTATTATGGGGTATACTAGGACAATAACAATGAACACCTAGTGCGAATCCTGCTACAGTAATCACAATAATAGGGTTTGGGAAAGTCCAAGTAAAAACCTTACCACTGGCATTAAAAGAAAACGTACAAATGAAGTAATCAGAAAAGAAATGGAGAAATGCACCAAATTGGATAAAAGAATTTCATAATGTGACTGCTGGATCATTGATTAGTTGCTTACCATCCAAACATGAAGTCCAAAGCTCTAGTTGCTGCATTCTGATGTCTCAACACTTCAGAGAGTGGAACAAACCAGTGCGACACTAGGGTGATGCCAATTATGCCCTTTTGAGATGCCTACAAAAATTACAGAATTTTATCAATACCAAATTCCAAATAAAATGTCAAGAAAGAGTCAAACATTTCTCGGATTTGATTGTGAGTGCTTGATATTGGTAAGGAACCGAGTCTGATTCGTCTAGAAAATTTTGCACGTTTTTACTCGAAAATAAAATTCCAGGTGTTTATATCCACATCGAGTGTCTGACATGGCTACTTATATGAAATGAAGATTCCAAGTATCAAATAATTATAAAAGGTTAACTTGCTACCGAAAACAAAGTAACAAACATAACCAACCTAATATCCTCAAGACCTCCTAGGGAAGGCATGAGGAGTTAGATGCAGGCAGCTTTAATCCCACAATTGAATTGTGAGGCTGTTTCTGTTGGGTAAATTATAGTATCAGGAAGTTAAAATCCATAATCATATAACCTATGCAAGAATAGTGATATGGATCTAAAAGAGAATAATGACCTGGTATTTACGCCTGTACAAATGTACTGCTGCTGCATGAGCAAGGAGCTGATGGTGGGCTACCAAGTAAGGCTCGGTTGCGGAATCTCCGCCCGTGCAATTCAGCTGCTGCCACTCTGAACATCGCCCAGGCGCTGAATTCCCATTTACATAACCATTATAAGAATAAGTCCAAGGTTCATTCAGTGTGATCCAGTGCTTCACTTTGCCACCAAATTCCCTAAAGCAAAGATTTGCATAGTCCTCGAAATCATCTCTGCAACATTGACATATCTCAATGCTCAACCACTTGAACTATGGAACTTCAATTTATCAACTGAGTAGTCTTTTCTATTGAAATACTGTTTGAGTGAAGTAGCAAACTCTTCAGTTTGAGCTAGAAACATGTTCAATGGGATTAGCTGCAGCGGCAAGGAATGGTGGCCAAAATGAATGGCAGGGGCTCAATCTAAGCCTGGACTAGATTCAGCAAGCCAACATGGTTAGCTGTCATGGTTTTAAGTCAGCGGTTCAAGCTTGATTGGCCCATGAACCCAGCCCACCCAGGTGCGGATCCAAGTGGAGAGGTACAGGGTCCTGGGCCAGTTGCCTCCCATTATATATTCAATGTTTTTTAGTCTATCCGTTCTTTATAAGAAGACTTACACTATACATGGGTTGAGGAAACCACCATATGAATTCTCCAAGGCTTGAGGAAGATCCCAATGGAAGAGAGTGACAAAGGGCGTAATTCCTGCCAGTTTTTTACATGCAAAGAAAGTAATTAATTCTAGGTGCATGTACCATCCAAGTCTTGTATGAGATGAGTTACAAACAGAAGTAAAACCAAAGACACAGTAGGAGTAGGATATTGAGACTCAAATCTTCACCGTTTGCTAATAGTTCGTCGATAAGGTTGTGGTAGTATGCAACTCCCTTTTTGTTCACACCTTTTTTAGCTTCCCATCTGGCAAGTAATCAGTTCATCCAATTGTTAGAAATGGCAGGCCAATGGAAAAACAAACCGATTTAGTAATTTGAAGACAGGAATGACGTCTGGAGTATGGTTAATACTCATACATGGTAATATACGTGACCATGAAATTGAGAATCTGTAAGCATCTAACCCCATTTCCTTCATTATCTTCACATCCTCCTATAAACAAGAAAACACAGTCAATAGTTGATTGGAGCTTGGAGGGAGAAAAGGTACATGTCATAATGCTTTGGATGACCTTATAACGATGGTACGAGTCAACAGCCACATCGCCATTACTTCGATCTTTAATCTTACCTGTGAAACATATCAAATAGTATTGTTGTCTTCTAGAATCAATCCATAAACAATTTCAGAATATAGAGTTCCTAAGTTAATTAGACTCTTCATTTCAGCTCAAGAACTCATGTCTACGCTTGAAAGTGAACACTCTCTCATGCCTATGAACATTTGACCTTTTGTTGTAGATGCACAAATTTTCACAAAATGGTTGAGTCTGACACTGCTACCCAAAGGATACTCAGCATTTCAAGAACATGTCTATTTTCTTGAGTAGTACTACCGAGTGCATGTTAAAAAACACACACAAAAGGTTAAAGAAAATTGTCAAGGAAAATGATTCAGAAAACAAAAAGAGAAGCTGAAGGATGTAAGAAGACCTGGAAATTTACGAGTAAAAGTATCCCATATACTCAGGCCTCTACCATCTTCACGAGCTGCTCCTTCATACTGTTCATTAATTCAAAAGGGGTAAACCCAATACAAGCAAATGTTACAAAATAGCAAGGCAAACAACACAGAAGAAAGCGAAAAATGGAGGGTTCCCCTATGTAATGAAACTGAAACCTCCATTGACTTCATATTGCTGTTGAATACTTGAACCCCTCATAACAAGAAAAAATATGTGACTTGAAGTTACCTGATAAGAAGAAGAAGCTGTCCCAAAAACGAAACCTGTCGGAAAGGTGCTTCGGTTGAGAGCACCAATTCCATAATCATCCCGAATGGCACTAATAGCTATAACACGAGCAGAGGTTTCAAGCATGAAGACCCCTAAAAGTAGAAGGATATGGAGTTGAAAATCCATGATGACTCTAGCCGGATACCCCTCACTTTGCAGATAAAAGTTTGAGTCTACCGAAATATATAGTAAACATAGAATTGAGCTAAATCACCCTCTCCCTCACCCAACATGAAGGGGTTTGGTATTGAACCAGGACAAGTTATAGAACAAGTAACCATTTTAGGCAGTTTAACGCACCAACGCAAGGGGCGCTAGAAACACACACATATGTTATAATCATAATAACCATAACATCACAAACTCTTCCATTTTTTCCCTCTTTCCATTTGTCTTTGATGAGCTATGGTTTTAAATGATTTGTCTGTTTTAACACTGTTGACAGCCTCATATCAGGCTAGTTTTTGTCGGAAGCGAATTTTGTAACAAATTAATAATATTTCACTGTCCAGAAGGTAGTTGAGTTTTTCAACTTATGGACTGATATTTGTAGGAAAGTTTTAAAGCCAACAAAACAAACACTAGTTCTTTCCCATTGGAACATTTCTCCTAGTGCTAGTGTATTTCCTCGGAGATTGATTCACAAGAAAATTGCATTAAGAGTGGTTAGAGAGACTGCTTGTGAGAAACCCCAAACACCACAAAATGAGAAAAGTTTTTTGAATTAGATGATGACAAAAGTAGGATGGTCATTCTTTGGCGACGACTATGGGAGCTAGAATTGCGAAATATAATCACAAGTCACAACTGCTCAGATGAGCCAATGCTAGAAGTTGAAACTAGTGTTGGTAAAAACTGAGGTCCAGGCAAATAGAGTTGAAAGACTTATAAAACATCGACGATGGCTCAACATAAATCCACTCTGACATAAATCCGCTTTGAACACTACTACTCAATGGCCTTTAGTGTTCAATACCTTATTGGTTTTGTCTGAGACTCTTTCGCTAGAATATGTAGATGTCGAAATATTTTGAATCATTGGCCACGTATTCGCCTATTCAGGGGTTAACTTTTTTCCCCTAAAATTGACAAACGTTGAAATTGTTTAGTCCCGATTGGACAATTGTTTATTTACTGCAATGCACAAATTTCAAACTACGTTGGGGGCTTGGGGCATAGCTATTTGGTAATCTTAACTCTATACCTGTCCTTTTTCTTTTTCTTTGGTCAGAAACATTTGATAATTAGATCAGACAAAACTTTGCCAAACACTGCTTGAAATCTGCAGGTACTATGTGAATTGTCTTTCACTAACAACCGCTTTCTTGATCAGGTAGAGTTTAATCTATTTGCATTTGAATGCATATATACACTATTTTTTCTCAAAGAAGGAATGACCATTTAATAAATGACACAAACAGAAGGTAACCAAAACTTTTATGGAAGGACAAAAAGTAGCAGCCAGCTAATCAATAAAGATGGCAAAGCAGACATGTTGCCTAATGCGACTTCACAACATAGACTTCCCTAGGATCCACGATTTACCTTTACTAGAAACCAGAACCACCGAACTCACAACCACCCCCACCCCCCAAAAAAAAAAAAAAAAGAAATAAAGTTGGGGGTACAAGTATGTGAATAAATGAGTTGACAAGGAATGTCTTCAGCCTAATTTCAAAAGAAAATGAAATAATAGGATTAAAATCTAGGAAAAAAAGATATGAAAACAAGGTCCTCAAGAACCTCCACAGCAACACATTGTTGAATGCAATATCATTTGATAAAGTATTGCTAAAACTTAGGGAATACAATTACAAAAGTTCTTCAGTCATAGGAAAAGAGAAAACGAGGAAGAGATAGGGAGGATCCCATCTCCATTAGTTCTACAGGAGATAGTACATTTGACAAGTTCCAACCCCTCCCCCTCTTTCTTCCTCTTCCACCCCAACCCAGCCCAGTCTAGGCAGAATTATTGGTTTGGCATACAGGAGATACAGGTGATCTGTCATTTTCGAAGGAAATTCTTGAACCATTTGGCTGAATGCTTGGGATACCTTCTCAATCCGTCTTTATAGTCCACAAAATGGATGCCAAAGCGAAGGGTATAACCCGAGCCCCATTCAAAGTTGTCCAATAATGACCAAGCAAAATATCCTTTCAATTTAACCGCACTCCTGCCAAAAAATTGCACCACCATCATTCGTTTTGCAGTGATCTCTTTTTCCCCCAAAACAAAGCAAGGGGGAACAAGGAAAAAAAAAGAAAAAGGACGGAAAATGCTTAATTTACCTGTTTGATTACTTTTTGAGGAAAAGAAATCACAATAGAATACAACACCACAATCCAAAACAAATGGTCTGGGACCATTAAGATCTAAAAGAGCAGTAGACAATTTTGAGGGATAAATCATGTCACCAAAATTAAGAGTCTATACTGAAACTCAACATAAAACCGGTTTCCTTTGAACAGGGTAAGAACATTGAGGTGACCATCTTAACAAGGGGAGAATCAGCCCGCGCAGTGGCGGAGCCAGGAATTTAAAACAAGGGTGTCCAATGTATTTTGATCTAAATTCAAAGGTGTCCAATTACTTATAATTTAAAATTTTTAGTCCAAATACTATTTTTTTAAAATTTTTTTAAGGCAAGCCCGATCCCTCCTTCCAATCTGTTATACCTGCACCAACCCTCCCCTAAACTCACTGTTTGTGGATGCACTTTGGTGTTTTTTTTTTTTGGGGGGTTGGGGGCGGGGGAGGCTGCAGCCAACTAGCCAGCTATATCGTTTATGCTCATCAAATTATTAAGTGATCAACGAAGCTTTTCCAATTGCATTAGAGTTATGGGGAAAGAAAAACTTCCAATGTTAGCAGGAAATTTCATGTCTAAGCTCGTATGTAATTGAGGCACCTATCATACTATGGCGAAAAAGAATGTAAGATGTGACATGAACTTCTTGCGGGGATTACTTCTCACAATCATATTTACTTCTTTGTTAACAAGTTTCGATTGTGTTCAAGCGTATGAATGAGAATCCTATATTCAGTAATGCCATAGTGTTGTAAAATTGTTAATTCACTTTTATCGCAACATATAGATATCTAATCAAGGACACCTCTAGCTAAGGGAACTTGTTCACACACAATGAAAAGGTGAAATAACAGAATAACTGACAAAATTGAAATGCAAACCTTGAAGGAAAACACACAGGTCAGCATTACCTGATAGCCCGTTGCAGGAAAGCTAGATGGCTATGATAGTATTGTATCCTCATGTTGTCAGCCAAAGCTTCCTGAAGGGTTAATTTAGCATCATTTGCTTCAGCAATACCTGCAAATCACCAGCAGTTTGACAATGTCTCAGTTTTTGCAAAATCTTCAAGGTAACAGATTGAGTGCATTAAACTGTCTTAGGAAGGATAATAAAAGATGAATAGCGATTTTAACTTGACCAAGGATGAATGAGAGAAGCATGGTTTTAAACAAATATATCATAAACTGTAAATTAGTATTCATCATCATTTTGTCTACACTAGAGTTGATATCCCAGATTCTAACTATGGATTATCTCCCCTCTTTTCTTCATACCAGACTTAAACACGATGCTAATTACCATTTTCTGTTATGTAAATCACTGGATCTTTGTATTTTGCCTTTATATAGAGTAGAAGATCATATATTCCTCTTGGGTAAACATAAAGCCAGCCTGAAGCCGCCTGCAAATGGTACAACACAAGGTGTCAGTTGCTAGTATATGTCTGATATTGCGGGCAGCAAAGTATCAAAAATTTAGGTTCGCTTGAGAACTTAGCTCTTGGTAGTGGGCAAAAAGGATAAAAGAAAAGGTGCATAGTGAAAACCTATGTATGGCCACAAAAAAGATTGTAGAGCAAAGTACTTACGAAGTCCATGCGTGTACCTTTGGACCTATCGGAACACCATTCCGTTCGGCTGCAAACACAAACAATAATTGGGTTAACTAAAAAGATTCTAAGAAATTGCAAAATAAGAATATTATAGGATGAACTTACTGGTGGTATAAGCAATGGAATCAGTAGAGTAGCTGGGCTTTGCATTCTTAAGAGATGGGGCGTATACTGCATAGTTGCTAGTGTAATAGTTTAAACCAAGGAAATCATAAGACCCTTTAAGCATGCTAGACTGCACCTTTGAGAACTTTGGTAAGCGTCCTCCAACAAGAGAGCGCATCGTATGTGGGTAGTCACCATAGGTTATTGGGTCCATATACCTATTAAAAAGACAAAGAGTTTCATATCATATTCAATAATATTGATCAGAGAAGAGTAAAACTAATCAGCATTAGCTTCTAGCTGGAATTTTAGCTTCACGTTATCTTAAGGCGAAAATCCCATACTCACCATCCAAACATAAAGTCAAGAGCTCTAAGAGCTGCATTGTGATTGTGCCGTGCTTCAGAAAACGGAACGAACCAGTTTGAATTCAGTGCAATGCCAATTACACCTTTCTGAGATTCCTACAGTACAGAGAAACACTGGTCAAGAGCTTATTCAAACTTCTCCAACATGTGCCCCTTATGAACATATGATAATGTGCTTTAGGAACATTATTTTACACTTGACACAATGTTGCTCTGTTTTCAAGACTAATATTACTCACTGAATCACACAGCTAATGAGAATCTTCAAAAGCAAGAACTTCCATTTGCTAAACAGCTAGAAGGTAATTGCATTTACAATGCAAACTATTTAATTTTTTCCCCAACACCACAAGAAAACAAAGATGATGCAATTGTCCTAACCAAAGGACAAATAATACGTCTTGATAAGTTGATAACCATCACAAGAGTTATATTTTAACAGCACAGACATAGTTACTTTTGAAACAGTTTAAGAGCATGACAAGAGAACCGAAATTTTCTTCCGAGCATAAAAATTCAATCCATATTACACTCTTTGAACCATATCAACAACAAAGTGATTCAAACCTCTGATTGCAGACTCAGCACGAGAGATCTACTTCTTGTCTACAATGCACATAAGAAAAGAAAGGATTGAAACTGCCTCCTCTTATAAGAGAAGAGGTTTTATGTAACAACAGTACTGTAAAATTTTCTGCAGATTGTAAGTTGTAACAAATGAGGAGATAAAGATATATTAAAATCCTGGTCAAACCTGATATTTTCGTCTATAAAGTCGAACAGCTGCAGCATGAGCAAGAAGCTGATAATGGGCTGCCAAATAAGGCTGAGTGGCAAAATCAAGTTTGCACTTGTCGATCTTTTCCTTAGGACACTTGTTGGTTGAATTGATCCCAACTGAATATGAACCAGTGCTATAGCACCAGGGTTCATTGAGTGTCATCCAATGCTTCACCTTATTTCCAAATTCACGAAAACAGAGCTCAGCATAATCCCGAAAATCAGTCCTGCACAATTATATTGAGTATCCAACCATTAAATGTATATATATTTGAGATTCAAGTGAAATGATAGATAAATCAAAATAGATGGATTGCAATCCCTACTCAAACTGGATATGATGTGATCCCTTAAGTTGAGGTGCTCAATGAGGTTGCTTTCTATCAAGGAATTGAAAAGGTGCATTGGTTTATATCAGAGGATCCTACATTTCAAAATCACTATGATCCCCCAAAAACATCTCTAGCATAGCAGCTTCTACGATGCTACTTTAGATCATAGCAATAAATAACAACTCTACAAAATGATAAGTCTTCGCCACATGACTTACACGATTTGAGGGCTAAGAAAACCACCATATTCATCTTGTAAGGACTGCGGAAGATCCCAATGGAACAGAGTCACAAATGGCTGTATGCCTGCCATTTGTACAAAGCAATTGAACATCAATGTTCTGCAAAAGAACAGAATAACTAGACAAGCGGCCAGTACAAGAGTGTCAATTAATCTTCACCATTTGCCAAGAGCTCGTCAATAAGGTTATGGTAGTACACTACTCCTTTCTGGTTTACACCCTTGATCACTTTTCCATCTGAAATTAATCGAATCATTCAAAATCATTGCTCACTCAAAACACCAATGCAAAAAGGTAGAAGTGCAAATCACAGGGGTGCTTATAATTTCATTTCCTTTTAATACACATCCAGATCCAAGCCCAGTACTTTCTGACAAATTTTCATCCAAAAAGATTTTGTAACTGAGAGCGCTAGGTCGCTAGAGACTTCCACAAAATTGAAAGCACATATCTAACCCATTTGTTTTGGAAATATCTTCAATGCTTAATACTTCCAAGGAGTCAAGTTGCATAGATAGATTGAATGTTGAGCTCCAAATAGTCATGGATGCATATTATATAATCCTTTTTTTGGTGCAGGCATACTATATAATCCTTACGATGAAAAGAAAACATAAAGAACGCCAGAGGGTTTTGCTAGTAAAAGGCTAAAAGCAATATGATAAATTAATGAAGTTGCAAGTGCCAATGAAGTTCACCATAAGCATGCCAGTATCCTCCCTATAACATACATCAGTAAAGTGGAATTGAGATAGCGTGCTATCAACCTATCCAAAATATATCTGGATAGTTGTTTCATTATCTTCCAGGCTCATTTACATAACCACTTTTAGAAATTTTACAATTTACCATAACTTGGTCAAGCATAAATGATACAAGTCAATAGAGAGATGCAGAGTCAATATGTAGATAAAGAACATACAAGGCAATATTCTGGACCATGAAATTGAGAATCTGTAAGCATCTACTCCCATTTCCTTCATGATTTTCACATCTTCCTACAAGATTACAACTAGAATTAGACTTCCAAACAGAAGTTATAACTAAAAAGTAGCTATATTACTCAGGAGAAGCTAAGCATAACAATATAACATAATGGTCATTATACATGACAAAATTCACCCATCTTGAAGGTAATTCCTTTACTTCAAAACACGAACATAGTAACCTACAAGCTCTTATCTACTAGTCAATAAGATGATAACAATATACTCAGGGGCCATACTGGCTTCAATTTGGAATGAAATTCAATTTAAGTAGTGCACTTTTGTCCCTAAACTGCTCATTCACCTCAAGGGCCCGTTTCATTTGGAACTCCTAGAAGAGTAAGGGGACTCTTGTTTGTTACCGTTATTCTTTTGATCTCCGGTACAAATATTTCAACTAGGATGACACTTTTAGCATTAAAAACATTTTTTTTTTTAAAGAGATGGCCAACTGGCAAGAGTCCCACCTAGGTAAGTGCCATAGTTCACATTTGCTCAAAGTTTGAGAAACAAACACCACAATAGCTTTCCAAATATTTTACCTTATAACGATGGTATGAATCTACAGCCACATCTCCATTACTTCCATCTGCTATCTTTCCTGCTCAAGTATATCAACAAACCAAATAAAATAAAAGGCCTCTTACAAACCCTTCCAAATGTATGAAAAAAACATTTTGACTAACAACACAAAGATAAGATCAAACCCACCAGGAAATTTATGGGTGAAAGTATCCCATATACTTGGCCCTTTCCCATCAGCACGAGCTCCACCTTCATACTGCCCATGAAAAAAAATTACGCACCAAAGAATTCAAAAGAAAAATCATAACTTTCTTGCCAAATTATCCTCAAAACGCTGGGTTAGAAGTACCCTGAAATGGGTTGAGCTTGAATTAGTAGTTTTGAATGTACCTGATAAGCCGAAGAAGCAGAGCCAAAGAGAAAGCCCTGTGGAAAACTGCTTCGATTAAGGGTCTTAATCCCATAATCAGCACCAATGATGGTGTTTTCAGCAGCTTTAGCTTCAACAAATTTGGAGCTTTTCAGGAGTATTATTAAGATTGTGAAGAGGAGATAGAAAGCTTGAAATGGAACCGCCATTTCAAATTGGAAGCTGACCTTGTCTGAGAGGGAATGCATGTGAGAATTTGGGCGTTTAAATAGACTCGTATAGATTAGTGAGAGTGTGTTTAGGTGAGGGCCGCGGATTTCCCAAATGAACGGTCGAGATTTCCTTAACGTATAGCAAGGGAATGGGGCTTACCTTTTTGGTGATATTTTTCATGAGACAACAAAACTAAGTTAAATTCATGCATGAGAGTGATAGCCTTGATGGGTGTATAAGCTATTCTCATATAAAAAGAAATAATTGATGAATTAGAGAGATATTTTAATTTTGACAATGTCAAAGTTAAATACATAAGAAGTGATTCACCAAAAAAATTCATATATAAGCCATTCTCATATAAAATTTTTAGAATATTAACATAAGTTTTAAATTTACGATTTTATTGATTGAAAAAAATGTAAAAATTTGAGTTTTAATCAAAGTAAATATTTTCAAAAAGAAGAAAAAGACCCTATTGCATTAGCAAAAAGAAGACTTATAAACCACAGTCAATATAATTACTATAATTTACAATATCAAAATTAAAAATTTAAATTTAAATCTTATATATTGATTTTGACAACGTAAAAAAGGTAGAATTATTAGTCATTTGTTATAACATATTGTATTTTTTAAAATGTAAATAATAAGGAGGGGAGATATAAAATTCAGATCACGTGATCTCGAAGTGTTGAGATCACTTATCACATATGGTCCTTAAAATAAGCATAAATGATGAACGTGATTTGCTATGCTAAGTACATCATTAGTCATGTAATAATAGGAAGAAAAATAAAACTTTATATGAAAAGAAGGGAAGAAAAATAAAACGAAGTTATTTTCTTCCAAAAATAAAAATAAAAATAAAAATAAAAATAAAAATAAAACGAAGTAAAAGGAAAAAAATAAAAGGTAAACGTCGCCTGAGAGATTCGAACTCTCGCGGAGAAACCCCATGTACTTAGCAGGCACACGCCTTAACCACTCGGCCAAAGCGACGCTACGATAGTCATCGCACTAGTTAATTAGTTGTTTTATACAGAATTGTGTTGCTTTTAAATATAAGCTTCAAATGTGGATTTTTTCTTTTTATGCTATAGAAAATTTTATATATATATATATATATATATATATATATTGCATGTTTGAACTTATATAAAAAATGTATATGAACGAAAAATAAATAAAACCAAACATAAACGACATAAATGAGTGGTTAAATAAGAAACGAACGAATATAAAGAACATAAACGAATATAAAACATAAATAGATTATGTTTTTCATGTAAAGTCTAACAAATGACTCGTTTCATGTAAATAGACAATTAGACATTAATCAAATATAATTTTTACACTTCTTTCTTGTTATGATTGAAACGATTTTCATCTCAGTACAAAATTCTCGTTAACCGATTTCGAGCTACTTGTCATTATATGGGAGTAAACTTCTTCCATTCGAGTATAAGTTTTCTCAATTCATAAGACACAAATTTAGTATCTAATTTAATGAAAATAAGTGTTTAACAAACTAAACCAACCCGTGTTCATAAGCTGGATCAAACTTTATTTACTTTATTCTTGTAAAAAAAAAAAAATTCTTTTCTTATCAATTTTTTTTTTTTTTTGGAAGGGTTCTTATCTTATCAATTACTAAATAAATAAATAAACTAAAATTCTTGCAACTGAAAATGAGAAAATCCCGCCAAGCCAACTGAAAATGCAACTGATCATTTTCAGAATTTTTTCTTTCTCTTATTATTTATTTTTTTATTGTTTTCCCCATCGAAATATTTATTTCCTATTGTTCCCCCGGTGAGGTTTTTTGGTGGTTGAGATGGCCAAGCGGAATCCATTGCCTAAAAAATCTGCTCATGATCAGGAGTTTCTTCTATATGATTGAGAATTTCGAATTATAATTACAAAAAGAAGATAAAATATTTTGAATTTTGATTGGAAAATCACAAAATTATTTGAGTGAAAATCAGGGAGAAATTCAAAAGATATCAAAATGGCTCACAGGGCAGCGGTAAGTTTCATCTCCTTAATTTCGAATCACTG
This sequence comes from Talinum fruticosum, assembly GCA_021018815.1. Taxonomy (NCBI): domain Eukaryota; kingdom Viridiplantae; phylum Streptophyta; class Magnoliopsida; order Caryophyllales; family Talinaceae; genus Talinum; species Talinum fruticosum. The sequence goes on from JAITYX010000103.1 coordinate 1,269,598, forward strand.
TTTTATTAGAAATTTAATTTGATTTGTTTGGTTTTTATTGATAGAGTTTATCCCTTAATCTTTTTGTGAAGAGTTTTAGTATTTTCACGATAAAAATTATTTGTTTGGTTTTTATTGATGTGACCCGATAATTATGTATATATAAGTTTTGATCCTTTTGGATCGAGAGCAGAGTCCGACAAATAGACAAGTACCAAGAAATGTTCATGAGACGACTTCGTATAAAAACTTACAAATACTGATATTAGTTTTCTAAAAACAGTTTTGAATAAACAAAAACTGAATCTTCATTTTTGAAAGTGTCAATTATAAAGATATGTAATAATATTGTAGTGAAAATTTTGTAGGGTTATTGGAGAACAATGCTGCAACAGAACAACAGGTCGTTCTCAACAGCAACAAAATCCCCTCAATCCAAAACCTGGTATGATTAACCCTATAAACTTACAAGTTACAGTGTGTTTCACAAAATAATTAACCCTATCCCTTAGTGGGACCTTTTTACTCGGTGATAATGAATAACTTTTAATTTTTACCTGTAAAAAAAAGGGTAATTTTAACAGGTTTAGTGGACCAAGTGAGTGTTACTCTAGTGATAAACATTCCACACTTTTATCCTCTTCATTACGGTTCGAATCTTGGTAAAGACAATTTCCTCGTTAGATGTGCAAGAAGTTGGGACGTGTTCTCAAACATTACAAGGCATAAATATACTAGACTTACCCTAAATTTATTTCATAAACAAATTAACATGGATTTTGTGGGGTAATTAAGTGGATTTTGCGGGCATAAGTGTAGCTCTAAATCTTAATTTCTTTTTATATCGGTTTTCATGATAGTTAGATTGTTAAAGTCTTATGTTTGCTTACTTTCATGACTATAGGTGGGTCTTCGAGTCTTCTTGAATCGTTTGTTTTTATTTTATCTTGAACATTAACCGTTGACTATTATTATTAATAACCAAATGAGAATTTCAGTTAGCTAACCGCAAACCCGTGTTAATACTTGATACATAGGATGAAGGCCGAGTACGCACCCATTGCCATAATTTTTGGGTTTGTAGGGATCGTAGGATGCCTAGCAATCCACAACGGGTGGCAGCAAGTGATGCACCATCCTAACGTTGTTGTGACCAAGAAGAAGAGAGGGAGCATCCATGAGATAGACGAGGCCTCCCACGCTAATACATCCGGTGGTAAACTTGTGGACAAGTCTTTCTTGAGGAAAGTTGCTCATATTCAGGATGACTCTAAGAACACAATTCCTCGTAACCTCAAAGATAGTATTTACACTAGGTACTTTACCATTCTTTATCCTTTTAAGAATCATTTATTTTGTTAATAAAAAAAGTTTTAAAGAGGATTTTTGATCCAAATCTATGAACCCAATAATATGGCACAATTTTTACGTTTAATTGTAGGCCGAGGAATATGGAGAGTTTGGATTCTATCCAGAACTGATCTCTCACTGGCTGCAGCTACTGTTTTGATCAATTGTTGGTAAATTTGAGGGAGTTGCTCTTTTGCTTGTAAAAAATGAGCCTCCAAAGAACAAGAAAAAAAGAAGAATTAGTTTATTATCTGTCAATCTCTTTCTCTTCTGTTGGATTCTTCTTTATTTCTTCTTTTTTTGAATTTTTCGTGTCTTGCAATGTAATGTAATAACAAATTTGTTCTGAATTCTGAGTTTCCTAACTTTAGCTACTCCAAGTATCCACATAATACATTTCATCTCCCTCTTTTACGCTAAATTGTTTCGGGAATCACCGATGATATTACAGTCTCAGATTCGATAATCTTTATCTCCCTTTCTTATACTAAATTGCTCCCTTTCTTATGCTATGCAAATTTATATACGGGGTCTACAGTATAAGTTTTAGCTGCTAAGAAGCGGCCACAGTCAAACTTTTCAGATTTTTTTACTTTATTTTTGGTATTGGGAACCGAAGATTCTAACTTAAGATGACAGTCAAAAGTAAAGAAAGCACCCTAGAAGCCAAAAGAACACGCCACAGTAGTTAAAAGCTTTGACAAAGAGAGAAAGAGGGACCACATGAATTCATGCAGGGACAGACAACTTGACTGCTTTCTCTGTATCTCTCTCTTCCATAAATCGTAGTAATATATTACAGATAAATACTTGGCTTCGTCCTCACTCCAAGTCCAAGTTTACTCAGACCCAAACTCTACCCTTTTAGGTGAGATAACCTCATCTACAATCTACATACCATGTTCTTACAATACCATACTTCTGTCTCTCCACAGCCAAAAGCAAAACTCTGCTACTGCTCTCAGCAAAAGTTATGCTACTGCTCTCAGAAAAAGTTATGTTATTCTCACTTTTCAAGTACTCAAAACTTCAAGATGAATATAGGCATTTAACCTTTCACTTCAGACTGAAAGAAAAACAAAAAAAAAACACACATTTTATTTTCAGAAAATGAGAAGGTTTGATATTTCGACATGGATCAAAGCAGAACCTAAGTAACCCTGAAACGATGACAAATTTACTATCTTTCGTGACTCGGCAGTCACCCTTTTTTCTTCTGTCTTTTTTTTTTTTGGGGGGGAGGGGGCGTAGAACATAGTCAGGTCCCTCATACCAACCTCAAGAACTCAACTGTATGAATTTCGTATTGTGTTGAACTTGTATTTGAGGTGTCGTGTAGTAGTTCACATCCAAAAGAAGACGATGCTCTAGGTTACAAGCAGCCTCAGCTGAAGGCATCGGTTACATAGGTAGCCACATATCGACTACAATTGTAATTCAATGAACAAAAAGCAATGATATTCACTGAAGTAACAAGATAATGCCCCCCCCACCCCAAAAAAAAAACCCACATGCAAATCAAAAAGCATCTTAAATAAAAGAAAAGCTCCTGGTTTTGGATTCCCAGAATTTTACATCACAGATTCAGCAAAAATGGAAAACAGCAAGATTCCTCACAAAACTGTAACCTCCATGGTATAGTAGCCAAGCAAATGGCTTTTTCAATCTAGGGTCAAAGGAACCAACTCTGCACACTACCGCCCCCCTCCCCCTCCCCCAAAAAAAAAATACTCTGCTTAAGCAAAGTCTTAATCAACCTCTCACCCCACAAAGAACATGCACTAAATCTCTAGGTAGCTATCATCACTTTGGGGATCACAGAGGGCAATTCAGAACAACACATTATGAGCAATCACCTCAAATCTCATTGGTCCAGCTAGCATATAAGAGAGCATAGAATTTTGAGACCTACATAGGCTTTGATTTGTAACGGAATCAAGCAGAATAGTAAGCCTAAAAAAACATGCTTGAAAAAAAAAGTACAATGTTATCCAGGCCAAAATCAAAGGTGGAAATAATTGAATACTAGAAATCAGCCGGTAGCATGTCAAATTTCACAGCCACAGCGAAAAATTACAACCAGTATGCTTGGATACAAGTCAAAAATCAAAGAGGTAAGAAGAATAGTAAATCAACTAAGAATAAGCAGCAAAATGTTAGGCAAATGACAAAAGAATGCAAAAGCCTGTTTGATTCTGGCATGCCTTACCAGGTTGCTCTGGACCCAACGTACATATCTAGCAATTATGAAAGGGGTTCAGCTCAAATGTCAAGCTCATATAGTCACCTTAAATCTAGCACTCGACCCCAACTTCAGCTGCTCGACGAGGCTTGCTTTTCCTTCTGCTTCCTATATGTCGAAATCCATTGGGCTTGGTTGAGACATCTGCAACTAATGTAGCTTCAACGCCAAGTTCTTCCTTCATTGGACTCGATTTTTCCTTTGCTGGAGAGTTACGTTTTCTCTTCTTTCCATTCTCCAGGGCACCCGAATCTTTGCTCAAACCACCAGTGCTCTTATTCTCACTGTCCTCCTCTTCAATTTTTCCTATCTCTTCGTCATCAATCTCATCCTTCAGGGGCTTTTGAGGTCTTCCTCTTCTCTTCTGAGCAGGTATCTTTTCTTCCTCGCCACTTCCTGTATCCTCATGGCTGGTGACAGTCAGCTTCTTTCCCTTCCCCTTCCTCTGCCCATAATTCTCAACTCCGTACAACAAGCAGATCTAGTAATCAACAAGATATCTGTTCAACGAAAAAGAGAACAGAAGTGGATAAATCAATATGCAATCCATAATTTGCATAGCTAGCAATAAATCAAGGAAAAAAACAATAAAAGGCTTGTGGTCTGTCTTGCCAGATTGCAGAAGGCACTATATAGAACCAATCCATGCAATGGAGAAATAGAAAAATGACTTGAACAATAAAGAACCAAATCACACGACAAAGACAGAGGATTGTGATTTGTAAAAACCCAACTACTTTTTTCAATTGAAAACTTAAACATCCGGACTCCACAACATATGAGTTAAGCAATACAGACAGCAATACAAAAGTGCCCACATAAGCAAATTCAGAGTTGATGCATATTTAGATATTCAGAATAACTGTGTTCTAAGTCAGTAGAGAACTTAACCGAAGTTTCAAATACGGTTTTAAATTCATTTGATTTCAAAGTATGGCCTAAACCAAGAACCTGCAGTATCATAGATTCACCTTTGCCGGAGCAATACATCAAACTTCCAGACCCACAAAGAATATTGCTTGGGTCTCTATTATAGTCTTTATACAATCTATATGTGCAAGATTATGAGGTATAGAGAAATTATTAATGAAAATTTAACATAGCCCAATCTGAAAACAAAATCTTGATAATACCAATTCTTGAACTCAGCACCAAAACATCAAGAAAAAGAATAACCTCGAAAACATAAACAAGGGGAAACAATACAACTGAAAACTCCTAAAATTTTTAATGGAGATGCAAACAAAGTTTCAATTTTTATAGGAATTAATATAGAAAAACAATATTTCCTACATAGCATATACAATCCTCACAATCCCCAATCAGAAGGGGGAGTAAGAAATAGCCAAACATGGATTGCAATAGATCCAGAATAGCAAATTAGTCAAACAGATGGAATTCCAAACAGATTAACTAAATTTACAACCAAGTAAGAAGCTGTAAACTGAAAAATACCCAAATATACGAAGAAGAAGAAGAAGAAAAGAGGAAACCTTAACCTGGGTGCTAGAACAATATCTGCACATAATCTTCACAACCCATCAATTTGAATCCCTTGGTGATTGATATTAGCACAAAATCACAAAACCCAGTTTGAAATTTTCTGAAACAGTTATGGGTATTGACAGTTTCAGATAGCTGAAAGTGCAATCGGAAAAGGGAAGTATATAGAAGAAACCCAGATCAAGAAACTTGACAAGAAGATTGGTAATGAAGTAATATCGAAAGAGATGTTTGAGATTCGAGGAGAATAGCAAGGAAAGATTAGATATTGTGAACGATGATGATGCAAGAAAACAAGCAGCCTAAAAGGGTGATGAAATGAAGCAAAACAAAGGGGGAACTTAGGAGAAAGGAGAGAGAGAAAGAGAGAAAGAGAGAGAGAGAGAGAGAGGAGACGCGTGAAGGGGTTATCAACTGATGAAGCAGTATAGAAAATGTGGACTGTAATGTCTGTTTCAAGGTGTTGAGTATTTTTCTAATTAGTGCTCTATTTTTCCGCAAATTCTCAGAAGAGGGGCCATCAATGTGAGACACTTAAGTTGTGTACATATAGACCTTGTATAATTTTTCAACTTTTTGCATAGAGGGTATTTGATATAAAAATGGATAGAAATGGATTTAAATTTTAAATGTTTAGTATATATATCATAGTAGCCATAGTTTATACTATAGTGTATTTTGATTAAAAACGATAATTATGCGAGTGGGGTAGCAAAAGTTGTTCGGGTTTAGACCATATTTCGATTAACTAAATAGAGGATGTCTATAATTTAGACCTGAATTTGATGATTGTACTCAAGTTTTCTCTATAAATTCTTATATTCATATGAGAAGCATATACTCTTAGTCGACACATCATTATATTTGACCCATAAAATCCTCTTATTTTTCCTTTTGTCTAACTATTTATTGATATATGTGTTGGAAACATCTACTCTCATATGTATAATAGATGTTCTAGTTTTTCTCACGTTATACAAATTAGACAAGTTTAAATTCATATTAAAATCGGAATCTATCAATCGACGGAAGAAAAATATTGTATCCGAATTAAAATTCAGATAAAAAATTTATAACTATACTTTATTTTTTAAAATTCAAGATGATTCCTTGAGTGTTATCAATGCCTTGGTGAAGAGCAAGCACATGAGATATAATTAGGTTCACTTAAGGCCATAAAGGTGAACTTCACTTCTTTTACATGCACTTTCTTCTTTCGCATCATCCACAAAAGATAAATAATTGAAGCTAACTTTTAAAAGTTAAAACATATATACATGTACCCTTATATGAAAATAAGTATGATAAGCATATAAGTCCACTATATTAATTAATTAAAAATTTACGAGTTGTAATATGATATCTGATTTAATTTTCCTATTTTTACGGTTCTTTTTACACCATAATATTAAATAATAAGTTTAAAACTAAAGAAAATAATTCGCTTATTTTATAAATTAATGGTATTATTTTTCTACAATGGCAACAATAGCCTCCACCCCTAAGAAGATGCTGATTCGTAATTGTAATATTAATATAGTTTTTACATGCATGAAGAGCATGATCTTAAGAACTAAATTAACATTGATTTATTATTTTTGTTTTTTTATGGTGAAAAGAGTATTCAATTGGTCTTAGAAAACATCAAACCTAATCATAAACAAATTGCACAAAGATTCAGGTTGGGTTGATTAAAAGTACAGCATATGTAGAAAAGAAAGGGAGGAAGAACATGCAAAATATATGACAAAATATATGCCTTTTTATTATAAAATAAAATGATGATGTTGGAGCCATGGGATCTATCAACTTAAATTAATTAAGATGGATTAAGACATGTCACATAGTGTTATAAAATTATCATTCTCAAATGCACAACAAATTTAATTGGTAGAGATAGAAAATTATTGTGTTTCAAAATATGGTGACATGTTACGAGTGTAAAATATGATGTATTCCATATTTTAATGGAATATATTTTAAAGAGGATTATAAGTGTCAAATCAGATATGTGTCATATATATATATATATATATATATGAGTTCAAGTAAGTACCTTTCAATAGATACATTTCAAACAATTAGTAAGCATCATAAATTTGAATTGTCCAATTTTTATGTGATGGTCCATATTAAATGTCACATTTATAAAATAAAATAAAAATAAAATCTGGGGTTTCCAGTGGGGTTACTGAGCTTTTACTCCCTCTTCGTTTTATCTCTTTCATTGTCGCCCCTCTCCCATTCGTTGGTGTCGGCATTGGCATCGGCATCGGCACCTTGGGCGTGTTCGCTAAAATTAAATGTTTTAATAATCATTACTCTGTTTTAGTAATTGTTAGCTATTTTATTAGCTATTAGTCATTACCGACTAGTGATTAGTGGTTAGATGTTCAACAAGTGATTTAAGATAAGTGTGTTTGGTAATAGTAGTCTGTTTAAGTAGCAGATTTGTATAAAATGACTTAAAAGGACATAATTTATAAAACCTTTTAAAATATAAAAAGGAGAATTTCGGAAATTATGCTGCAAACACTAGGTAGTGTTTTTGAAAACGTTACTTTAAGTAGCGTTTCGAAACTCTACGTAAAGCTCTAATCACTATGTCAAACACTATTTTGCTCAAACACTTATATTTTAAGGTAAGTAGTGTTTTATCTCCTCCAAAACACTAAACACTACCTTAAAACCTACTGCCGAACACTGCCCTTGTCTCCTTCTCCATCACCGACCGCCCCATCTCCCCCTCTACCTCCGACTTTCTCTCGCTCTAATCTACAAAAGTTGATCTGTGATGCACCATAATTCTGGGCCGTCCAATTTTATGGATGTTATAATATTACGAAAAAGAGTTTTTAATTAATTACCTAAACCATAATTCCATCTACACATGCCAAGGATTTTAGTAGTTGAACAAAGATCTTGTTGAGCAATACATTGAGCTAAAAGAATGTGACTCAGAATAAAAGCACATAGTCACGAAAGGCCCAACAAACAATACTCAATCTCATAAAAATACTCATTGTTTAAAAAAAAAAACACACTCCTACTTTGAAATTAAGACAAACAATTGTAGTAATTTTTTTTTTAATCTCAAGTCTCCTTAATGCACACTCTCTTTTCATGAAATCTTAAACATTATCGGTACAATAAATTACGAAATGTTAAAATTAGTAATGTTTCTAAAGCACAGGATTAAACGGTATTTCGATATTATATATTGTTTTTCCAAACAATAAAAATTAAATAAGTAGTATTTTAGATAGTTAAAACACTAAACGCTAATACAAAAGTTATTGTAAAACAGGGCCTTAATCATTGCAAGACTCATAAGTCTAGTTTTTCATCATTAAACCGCAAGAAGTATGAAAATTAATAGGGTTTCTGAGATGGACATTTCAACAGAAAGTCACGTATAAATTAAATTAGAACAGGAAAGAGAGAGAAGAATAGAGATATGATACCAACACAACCTCCCTCCCCCACACCCACACAATCCATAAAGAGGGAGGGGCCCCAACCCAATTGCATCTGCAATTAAAAAACCACGCAGTTGGCGACGTTGTAACTCCGGCTTCAATTCAAACAACATAGACATAGTAAATAGTAACACCAATAATTAAAATAAGAACCTAGCTAGCTCTCTTACTCTTATTAATTGTCAAACAGTCAATGCATAATGCATGTGCCTCGTCAAAGTTCTCTTATATTCAAAGAAAACCCCGACCCATATCTAATCCGACATTGAAATATGTTTACTTGAAAGTGAATTAGAAAGTCGAGTTGATTTGACTCGACCCAAATTCAGACTAAAGTATCTAACAAAGTTATTTCATTTTATAAGATAAGCTTATTAGACAACATTTTGATTGAACCGAAGTCAACTTGTCCCAAATCCGAGTGAACAGATCCAAAATGACATTGAACAATCCAATGCTAATCTGACTCGTACCTAAATCGGACAACCCGTTTACAAGGTCTATGTATTCGTGGTTATATCCTCTATCATTTATATTTGCATTTTTTTCTTCTGGGTAAGGCTCTCATCCTAATTGGCCATTGTGACAAGCCCAATGGGTGGGGAGGGGTAGTAAGTAGTAATCATCTGGCCTTAGACTTTAGGCTCAACTCAACGGCATTTTCTCTTTGGCAAAATTTTGTCTAATTCGATTATTTGAATTTGTCGATTTGAAAAAAAATCGGGATTCGATTTTAACCCAAATTTACGCTTGTCTAAATTATCCGATCTGAATTTTTGCCAGCACTACCTCTAAAAAAGTGTCTTCCCAAAACTTCAAACCGAAGACCCAAAGTTGAGAAAAGAAAAACAAACGTCGCCTGAGAGATTCGAACTCTCGCGGGAAACCCCATGTACTTAGCAGGCACACGCCTTAACCACTCGGCCAAAGCGACATATTGTTTACCTTGCAACTCGTTATTTTTAATTGTATGATTGTGGACTTATCATCAGTTGATGGAAAGTTCAATGTGAGAAATTTTTGTCATGTGTCAACTCATTCATATTGAAGAACTGGTTAACGAGCTAGCTTATTATCACCCGGTGCCTTTGGAATTCTTATAATTTTAGACTTTATAGTCATGTATATATCTTTCATCCGTTTATAGCTGCATAGGTACAAAGTGCTATATTAATTAAGCTAGTCGATTCATGCTTTAAGCTCCTTCATGTCGTGTGCAAGTTTCTGTGCCTTACTTGCAGCAGAATTTTACAGAAAGAGGGTATTAGTATCGACCACTTGCTCATATTCGTTGATGTCTTTAAGGAACTACCTTTTTTTTTTTTTTTTTTGCTGTTGTTGTGTGGTTGTGGCTGAACAATTTCTGTGCTAATTGCTAGTACTGATAAATGGTAAATACAGTAAAAGAAAAATAATAGAATACTAACATTACTCTCAGCTTCTCATTAATCTATGAGGATTAAGATTGGACTGTGACAGAAAATGAAGTTGGACAAGGAGGATTAGGCACTTCGACAACACCTTCAAGCATCTGTAGAATCATTCTCATTGTTGGCCTGAGGCTCGGGTCTTTCTAAAGGGAAACCATCACAAATGTTTCTAATCTTCGCCTGTCTGTCAGTGCCTCCATTTCGTCATTAACAAGAGATCTAATCTATTGGATTGGTAGTAGTAAAAATGCCCAATCTGTCAGAATTGCTGCTTCTCCTGAGATTCCCATGCAAATGCTTTTCCAACAACATATGATCTCCAATAACAAAACCCCAAAGCTGTACACATTTACTTTTACTGTGATCGGTTTGTTCCTAAACCATTCAGGGGCGACATACCCTTTGGTCCCTCTGACTGCGTATTTGTTTGATTCTGATTTAAAACCAACAACTTTTCCAATCCAAAATCAGAAATGCGTGCATTGTAGTAATCACTTAGGAGTATATTCTGTGGCTTTATGTCACAGTGGACTCCTCATGCAAATATATGTTCATATGCCAGTAGCCGTTGATCTTCCTCGCGGAATCCTACTAGCTGAACTGAATTCCTGTGATGAGTTTGGCCAATGACATTTGCTTCTATTTTGAACTACTTATCAGCATTATTAGATAGTCAATCTAACTTTTTGACAGCAATCAACTTTGGAGTAAACTTACCAAAAGTACCTCTTCCTAATTCTTCCATGAACCCGTTTGTTTCCTCTTGAAGCTCTTGGTAACTAAAGCAATGAATGTTACAATAGTCCTTCAGAGTTTCTCTCTGACCCCTATAATACGTTCGTGTTGTCTGTAAGGCTTCTCATGATAGATTAAGAAATTCCACAACCAATTACACTTATCAAAGAGAAATTAATGATGACAGATCCACCTAAAAGAACTGAAAGTAGGGTGTTTAACTTTCCTTTTTTTTTTTTTTTTTGTAACCTGTCTGAATAACAGAGGAATAAATCCCTACTTTCAGCCAAGAAATCCTAGTTACCTCATTCTTTTAATAACATTCTCGGCCTAAAAGGGTGAGAACTTGCTTCCTCATCATCTTCTTACTAGATTTTCCAATGAGCAGGTGTATCTTAGACTGAGAAAATTTCAGGAAAGACAATAAAGAAGATTGATTAGTAAGTAGTCACCTCTCATGCCATTGTCCACAAGAAATTTTTGTGCCTTGTAGGATGGGTTTAGGTTCCTCTATATGATATAATATACCTTGAAGTCAAACTTTGTGAAAATGAGAGGACTTCTGAGTAGGAAGTTAAAGCACATTAGCAATGCATAGTGCTAGGTTAGATGCTTTAGTTGATTGGCTTTATTGCACACATCTTTTCAGATTTCTCGACTTATTTTTCAGTGGAGTTACTGGTATTTTGTATTGCATTAACAAAAATCACAAAAGTTCATGGTCACTACCGTTGTATTGAGTATATTACATGGCGAAATTAACACATTACTTGATGTTTACGCCAGAAGTTGCTGGCTACATCGCCATATATAATTTTGAAACAAAGAAAGTAAAAAAGGACTAGAAGTCTAGAATTCTTAATAACTCTAAAGGATTCAACTTTGGATGGTACTAATTTTGAACGAGGATGGACCAGGCGGGCTAGGCACTTCAGCAAGTCCGTCAAGCATTTGGGTGACTGTTCTCATCGTTGGTCGGAAACTTGGGTCTTCTTGAATGCACCAAAGTGCAACCATGATAAACCTCTCCAACCTTAGCCTGTCCCTAAGTGCCTCCGTATCATCATTAACAAGAGAATCCATGGTGCCAGATTGGTAGCAGTCAAATGCCCAATCTGTCAAAATTGCTTCTTCCTCCCCAGTTGTTTCTGTGCACACACTTTTTCGACAACATATGATCTCCAATAACAGGACCCCAAAACTATACACATCAACCTTCACTGTGACTGGCTTGTTCCTAAACCATTCAGGTGCAACATACCCTTTGGTTCCTCTGATGGCCGTATTTGTTTGACTCTGGTTTAAAACCAAAAGCTTTGCCAATCCAAAATCACAAATACGAGCAGTGTGGTAATCATCTAGAAGTATGTTTTGGGGCTTTATATCACAATGGATTATCTGGGTGCTGCACTCTTCATGCAAATACAAGAGCCCCCTTGCAATCCCGAGAGCAATTTGAACCCTTGCCATCCAACTAGGCCGCAAATTACCGAAAAGATAATCTGCTAAGGTCCCATTGCTCATGTATTCATACACCAGTAACCGCTGATCTTCCTCCTTGCAGAACCCTATCAGCCGAACCAGATTTCTATGATGAGTCTGGCCAATCACATTCACCTCAGTTTTGAACTCCTTATCAGCATCATTAAATATTCTATCCAACTTCTTAACAGCAATAGCAATTGGAGAAGCTCCTGTGTCGATCCTTCCCTTGTAAACTATCCCGAAAGCCCCTCTTCCTAACTCTTCCTTGAACCCATCTGTTGCTTCTTTCAGCTCCTGATGGCTGAAGCAATGGACATTGCTGTAATCCCTCAGTGTTTTACTCTCACCCTCATAAAACAGTTTGACTCGCTTATCACGATACAATAGGAAGTTTCCCCAGCAAAAGGTGCTTAAAAATAGCAAATTAGCGAAAACAGACCCACCTAATAGAACTGAAACTACTATCTTGAGCTTGTCTTTTTTGGGAGTAGGGATAAATGGGTCGATCAGATCACTAGAATAGTTAACATTTCCTACCTTTATCCAAGATTTCCCTTCTACAGTACTGTCTTGTCTCCCGTTGGAGAGTGGCCCCTTCTTCTTCCAGCAACCTCTAACCTGCCCGGCAGTCTGGAAAATGGCAGCAGCGCAGAAGCAGTCATTTAGACAAGAATTCTGGCAATCCTCCTCAGTGTAAGGATCAAGTCTTTCATAGTCGTTGAAAGGCCAATCGGTATTAGGTACATGCATCATCTGATACTCACCCTTCTCTGCTTGCTTTGCATATCCTTCACAGCCTTCTAACTTGAAATCAGGCTTACAGCTGCCATATGTGTCCTTAGGATCCAGCAGGGAGTAATTTTTGGGCACTTACACATCGGCCTTTGATCATTACCAAGGCTGCAAATGCTGTTAAATCCACAAATTCCACTGTCTATGTCCGGACTTGGGTTTCTTGTGACCATGCATATGTTATCTGGAATGGACTTAACCATGGACCAACGGTCATCCGGGGAATTTTTTGGGATAGAATACCAGCTTAGGACCCCATCAAAGTTCAAAGTTGCTCTCTGATAATAATCCTTTGCTGATGGGGCTATCTTATTTTGTGGTAAGAGATCATACATTGAACCATTGTTTCTTAGTATGTACATGTACCCTGATTCATTATAAACCAATTTCTGACCTGCAACTGCTGGATTTTCGTTAGTTGTACTAACATAGTAAGCACCATAGGCGAAACCAGTGACCAAGTCCCTCGTGTTGAGGACAAGGTTTCCATCGGGGATCAAGCGTAGTTGGAACCTGCCCTTTGTGAAATTAGTTTCTGATCGCCGAGAATCAACCTCAAAACCTATATCCAAACTTTGGGTAGGCAACAAGGTGTCTGTGGGATGCTCAAAGCTCTCCCAAACTGCAACACCGCTGCTGCTGTGAAGTACGAAATTCCCGGTATCATTCATTAAACCATAGCTGACAGGACCTGTTATGTCATCAGAAGTACTCCACAGATGGTTTCCTTGAGGATCACTGAGGACAATTCCTTGATTAGCATCTACTGTTACTGTTGATCCTCGGGGAACAGGGTTGCCTTCATTTGCATGCCAAACTACGGTATCAAGTATCTTTGCATACCAGATGGCAAGCAAGAAGAGATCACTTCTACTGTTAAATGAATGAAACCCAAAGGCAAAATCGCCCCCAGGTGAAATCCATGAAGAGCCATTTGTGGTAGCTGTGATGGTTTGTCCAACTGATATACTGGTGCTCGTTTGGGCAGCTACAATCGATGATTTTAGGAGGGTGAATGTTATCAAGGAGAGGAAGCAAGATAGGGCCTTAGCCATTGGTGAAATGATGAGGAATACTAAGGAGATATGGATTGCTAACCTCAAAAAATTGGCCTGCTTAAATCAATGAATAATAGCTAATAAGATGACTTTTCAACCTTGCTAAGTCAACTGGTCTTCCCATGTGCATTGGATAGTTTAATTTTAGACCAAGCAATGGTAAATGCTGAAAGCATTGTTTGAACCACTCTGAATCAATTTTGCAACCACTTTTGAGACTCAATTTTTTTGTTTATTAAGGGTATATTCGAAATGACGTTTATATCTTCATTTATAATAAGCTTTCAGCTCATTCCAACTATAACATCTTTAGTAGCTAATCATTTCAAGCTCACTTCAGCACATTTTAGCTCATTTAAGCTTATTTCACTTACACATCTAACTATTTCAACTCATAACAGCTTTAATAGCTAATTGTTGCAGCTCACTTAAGCTCATTTCAGCTTATTTCAGCTATAACATTTGTTTTTAGCAGTGACTTCAAACAGACCCTAAGCTTTTATTATGTTACAAGAAAACTGAAGTACTGATGGGGCGGTCAATCATGACCTAGTGGCATTTGACCTATCAAGGAGTTGCAGGGTTCAAATCCGATCAATTCTCTGTACTCCCCTAACCCTAAGAAAGGTTATTCTATTGGACTGTGTATTAAGAACTTTTAAACATCTTGTTATGGACCACTTTAATTCGAGTCCCAAACAAAAAGAAATAACATTTGAACAGGAGATTTTCCTGTTTTCCCTCTTCCCTCTTTCCTCTTCCCCCAAAACCCAAAGCCCTATCGGTATATCCGCGTCAGTCACGGGGGCTATGCTTGGAATATGCAGGTAAGAAGGATCCGTCCTCGTATAACCCGATCTCGAGACTTGTTTGTGATGTCTGTGGCTTATGCAGGAGGTTAATAATTCTTACCACCAATGGATATTTTCCTCCAGTGAAAGTCTTTGACATGGGGGATTTGTCTCTTTAGAAGTTGGTTTAAAATTGATACATGTGCTCGTAAAAGCTAAAGACACCATAAAAGTCATGATGTGGGTTCATTGTATATTAATATGGCGAATATTTCCATTCAGATTTGGGAGTTGAAGATTTCAAATATATATAAAATCGATCTTTTAATGCTCGAGAATGTATGCTTCATGGATATATACATTCGATGTGTCCTTCATGGTACAGCCAACTATAGCTTCCGAGTGGAAGAAAGCTTTCAAGAGTGTTGTTGGCAACTATGCCAAAACAAGTATCCAAAAATAAACATGATAAGCTTTTTATTTTCCATTAACAACTATTTGGAAAAAAGAAAACAAATGTGATCAAGTACCCCAAGATCACCTCTCTGTTTATCAAGGTTTTATGCCTCTCTTACTCTTATAACCTATGCGTTAAAGGGGTTATTTTAGTGATGGTGGCGAATAGGGTGAAAGTACTGACGCAGGAAATGACCACATATGTAGAATACATAAGAAATTACTAAATATAAAGGCACTTGTGGAGTCAGCCATTCTTAAGCTTCGTTTACTGACCACCTTATTTTTCGTAAAACTTGTAAGACGCAAAGAGGAAGTAGTGAAGCTATAAGCCCAATAAAAAAGGGGTTGGTCTCGTAGAAACTATTCATGAAACTATCTCATTACAGATTTACATGGCCAAAGACATCAATCAGCTGTATAGTTCTATGCTCGCTTGCTCAAAATACCAAGTTGTAAGACTAATAGCATTTGGTTAAATGTAAACCATGCAATGCAAACATGGAAAAGAAAGAAAGAAAAAGGATGCTATAAAGACAATTGCTGTTTGCAGCCACTACCCCTGAGTTCCATCAGGAAACTGACTCATTTAATTGATTCTTAAGGCACAAGCTGCTATAATTATGTACTAAAAATAAAGTGAAAAGCATTAGAAAACATACTAAACTTAGAGGATCATTAATCAACATTGGCTAGTAGTAACCGTAAGTGAGGTTGGACAAGGCGGGCTAGGCACTTCAACAAGTCCTTCAAGCATCTGTGTGACCATTCTCATAGTTGGTCGGAAACTTGGGTCTTCTTGGATACACCAGAGGGAAACCATGACAAATCTCTCCAACCTTAGCCTGTCATTAAGTGCTTCCATGTCATCATTAACAAGAGAATCCATGGCACTAGATTGATAGCAATCAAATGCCCAATCTGCCAAAATTGCTGTGTCTTCTGCACTGATGTCTCCACATACACTTTTTCGACAACATATGATCTCTAATAGCAGAATGCCAAAGCTATACACATCCACCTTCACTGTGATGGGCTTATTCCTAAACCATTCAGGGAAACGTAGCCTTTGGTCCCTCTTATGGCTGTATTTGTTTGGCTCTGGTTTAACACCAAAAGCTTGGCCAACCCAAAATCAGAAATGCGAGCATTGTGATAATCATCCAGAAGTATGTTCTGGGGCTTAATATCACAATGAATGATCTGGGTGCTGCACTCTTCATGCAAGTACAGGAGCCCCCTTGCAATCCCAAAAGCAATTTGAACCCTTGCCATCCAGCTAGGCCGCAAATCACCAAAAAGATAATCTGCCAAGGAACCATTGCTCATGAATTCGTACACCAGTAACCTCTGATCTTCCTCCTTGCAGAATCCGATAAGCCTCACTAGATTCTTGTGATGAGTCTGGCCAATTACATTCACTTCTGTTTTGAACTCCTTATCAGCGTCCTTAGATAGTCGATCTAACTTTTTAACTGCGACTAGCTTTGGAGGACCTTCTGCTTTGATCATGCCTTTGTAAACTATACCAAAAGCACCTCTTCCTAACTCTTCTCTGAACCCATCTGTTGCCTCCTCAAGCTCTTGGTAGCTGAAGCAATGGATGTTGTTGTACTCCATAAGAGCTCTGCTCTGACCCTTATCCTCTCTGTATTGTTTGTTTCGCATCTTGTGATTGGCTAAGAGGACTCCCAAACCGACAACACCTATCAAAAAGAAATTAACAAACACTGATCCACCCAGCAGAACAGAAACTACCGTGTTCATCTTGTTTTTCGCACCTGGAGGACGACTAGAGGGGCTGGTGGGCTCATTGAGATATTGTGCGCTTGGTATTTTCAACCAAGCCGTCATTGCTACCTCACTTGCATTTATACCATTGGAGAATGGTAGTTTCTTTTTAGGCATGTCTTGGTCGTAGGATCATAAAAAACACCAGTGCAGAAGCAATCATTTAGACAAAATTTCTTGCACTCATCTTCACTGATAGGCTTCCACCTTGCATAATCTTCTTGCGGCCAATTTACATTACGAAGTGGCAATAGTGTGTACTTACCCTTTGCAGATTCCTGCCCTTGCTCATCACAAATATCCATGTGGAAATCAGGTTTGCAGCTTCCATATGGATTACTAGGATCTACTTGAGAAAAATAAGGTGGGCATACACATCTCGGCCTTTGATTTTCATCAAGGCTGCAAATGCTGTTAAATCCACAAGCTCCACTATCAATCATTTGACCAGAAAAACTCGAGCAAATGTTGTCTGGAATTGACTTGGTCACTGACCAATCATCATTTTTTGGGTAGAGTTCCGTGGGTGATTATACAGAGTGAGAACTCCATCAAAATTCAGAGTTGCTCGGTGGTAATAGCCACTGCCTGGCCCTAAATTACCCGGTGTGAGTTTAAAAGAGGAGCCATTCTGGAGGATATACATATTCCCTGTTTCATCCAAAACCAACTGCTTAGCTGAATCTATGCTGCTTACATAGTAGTAAACATCATAACTATAACTCGTAGCTGGGTCCCTGGTGTTGAGAACCAGCCTTCCATCTTCACGGATTTTCATTTCGAACCTCCCTTTGTGAAATTAGTTTCTGACAGCCTAGAAGTGACCACCTCCCCCTTGTTCAAATTCTGTGTGGGCAATAAGGTGTCAGTGGGATGTGCAAAGCTTTCCCAAATGGTCTGATCGTCAGAACTTTTCAGGACAAAATTCCCAGTATCATTCATAAAACCATAGCTGATAAGTCCAGGAACATTGAAGTCACTGGAGGTACTCCATAGTTGGTTGCCTTCAGGATCAGTAAGGCTTAGACCTGCAACTCCATCTAATTTTACTTTTGATCCTCTGGGAGCAGGATTACCGTCATTTGCATACCATACAATGGTGTCAGGTATATATGCATACCTGATGGAAAGCAAGAACAGATCACTTCTGTTGTTAAATGGATGGAACCCAAAGGCGAAATCCTCCCCAGGAGAAAGCCATGTAGGCCCATTAATGGTAGCAGTGAGAGTTTGGCCAACTGATATACTGCCAATATTTTGGGCAGCAAGAGCTGAAGATAATAGTTCCAGGAGGATTAACATGAAGGAGAGGATGCAAGGTAGAGAACAAGCCATAGCTATGATAATTGAGGTTTTGTAGATTTGTGATCTGAAATGTTGGGAGCATGGATTTTGTGCAAGAAAATGGCGGTACTTAAGCAATGGTAGTGAGGACCTTTCAACCTTCAAGCCATCAAAGTCTTCTCATTGGCATTGGATAGCCTACGGGTAAAATGACTACAAAGAACCAAGCACTAGTGAAAGGTGAAAGCATTCTTGAACTACTCCGATATACATTTATCAGTTCTACAACCAATTTGACATTTGCTTCTCACTATTCAAGTGGATGTATGACACATTGATGCTGCTAAGCATTTACTTCTAAATTTGACCTTTTCTTGGGGCTGGTGAGAAGGATCCCTGGCGAACATTTCAGTTTGTGTTTAGTGCAGGTTATTAGGTGGGGTCATGTCTGCCTGTGATAAAGCTCATCTGGAGGATAACTAAAGAACTCCAAGCGTGCCTGTGACTTAGTTCCATGAGACGCCAACCAATTTAGCGGGATCTATACGGGGATTATTGTGGTGGTAGGTAAGCCACAAATTGGAAAAGAACGTCAAACTGCCATAAAGTTTAGGGGCCAAGAGTTATAACCAGCTAAGCCCCTTGGCCTTGGTTCCTTAAGCAGTCAAGCGTGGAAGAATGAGGAGCCAAGTCTTCAATGGACCCACCAGTGAATGAGTTTTTCGCGTCCCGTCTGGTGGTTGGGATGTTGTACATTTACAAATGAGTTGGAGTCTCACATTCCGGAGATTTGATGAGAAGGACCATACTTTATAAGTCAAGTGGATACTCCCATAGACCTCACTTGTTCTAGTCAGAAACCTTAGTTGAAGTGGTCTCCCTTATTGATTTTCTGAACAATTTCCTAGATGCATTATATGGCGGCATCAAGTCTAAATTTCCATGGATCATGAAAATCAAAGGTCAAATAGTGGGTTTATTTTATATTAATGAATAATAAATATGAGCTTTCCTTTTAAAGCATCCGCAATGTAAGGGTCAATTTTAAGCTCACTAATGGGGCCTATAGTAATACATCACTCAAGGACCTTTTTTTTTCTCTTCCAAATTTTACTTCCACAGTGTAAAATTCACCACCAAGGCTCATCAAATAAAATATTATCTTGGACCTACACTATAATATATAACTTTCTTTTTTAAAATTAAAAAAAAGAGCAAAGTAAAAGGAAGAAAAAGAACCGATCAAAAGTATCTACGTAACTCGAGACAATAGAGGGGGCGGCCCTCTGTCAAGGGCCTTCACACCCCCCCAAACTCACCCACTGTGCAAAGGAAAAGTCATGTGGAGCTCATCACGTAGGAAACGTACGTCATACGCTATAGGCACTTTTAGGCGTGGCATTAGAATTTTCAAATATGTAGTAGTAATCAATCTTTGAATGCTTTAGAATATATTTACATGCATTTTTTGAGAGTAAGTTGAATTCCTTGAGTATTTTTTCAAATGCGACAAGATTTGCATTTTGAAAGTTCAATGAAAATTAACAGCATTAGGTCATTTTCCATTTTAGAACTGTTTTTCATAGTATACAACCCATATTTCCAAGGTGAATGGATTTTTCTCAACTGAAAAGTACTCTAGCACGGCCAACCAACAATGACGTTTCTCTTGGTACCGTACCGTTTTCAATTTACCACAATTATAACAAAAAAACTACCAAAAATAAATGTGATTAAGTATTCTCAAACCACCTGTATGGTCATCAAGAGTTTACTATCTTGACTGTTTCAAACCATATTTAGTTATTTAAACCATATTTAGTAATTTACTGCGTGTAGTTCAGGGAACCTTGAGATGATTCATGATATCGATAGTTGTTAGATGATAGTTTCTGAAGTAAGATACATTATGCTATCAGACCACATAGGAAGAAGGTTGGTGGTTGGACGAAACAGGAAAATAGGGAAATGGTTTAGATAGTAAACGAAAAGGAAAAAGTCATAGTTCATGGGACTACCTTACAAGATGATTATAATGAAATTGTCATGATACTGATGGATGACATTAGTCCAGCTCATTTAACAAAAACAAACACACATCAATGAACTGATTTCTATGCCTTGGCAGTTCAACATATCAAGTCCCTGAAAGCTACAAGCAAACACAACTTGCATTATCTTCTGTAAGTACCATAATAATATCCTATAATCTGAGTCTAAGATAATCCATCATGATCCAAGGTCGTTCTATCCATAAGTGCATGATAACTCATCGATTTATCAAGAAATGAAAAGAATAAATTATATGAAAAGTTCTGCACCAAACTATACTAACATCAATATTCCTTGTAAATTACTGGTATTTTATAGATACACCTTTAATCTCATACAAAATGTAACAATTCCAGAGACTTGAACCCTTCAATCCCCCCACCAAAAAGAAAGGGCAAAAAAACTCTGCAAAGATCCACTTACTCTTTCCTGTACAGATTTCCAGGCTAACAGTGACAAGGGAACTTGTTCTGGCTTGGATTTGAACCACTCGAAGGTCTCCGTCTCAAACTGGCGAGCAGTGAAGTCTGTTCAGCTTCCTCAGCTGCTTCATTTGCATTGTTTGAATCAGAGGGGATTTCTGCAGAAGAGGCAAGCAGCTTTCTCGAGTGGCTTCCTTCCCTTGTGTAGCTCTTTCCTTGCTCACATTCCAGAGTTATGAAAGGGCTCGTGAAGCAGTGAATGAGTATCAAAGCAACAAACACAGAAACCACTCTCTGAGCAACTTTCATGGTTTTCCAGATCAGAAGGGAAAACAGGGTAGAACAATATGTCGAATGGATCTAGAGTGTATTGTTTATGTTCTCTTACATGAAAATGAATATGAACATGTATGTTCTCTAATATGAGATCTCTGCCTGACAAAAAGTAGAATTAATATAAGGTTTAAGTAGAATTAATATAACCTGGAAGCCACTATAGTAGTTTATTACTCATTTTCCATGTGTAATGTTCTTAGCAGATATGGGCAAAATAGCAGGTGTCCTCAGAATCAACCACAAGATGGGTCCTGGCTAGTGATGGGGTGTAGAATGCACATAATACAATGCCCACTTGATAAGATGGTTTTTCCTAGAACACCAGCAAGGTAAATATGTCCGATTTCCGCTTAAAATCTGTCTTACTAGTAGTCTTTGTTTCAACTCAAGATTGTAGGCAATGCTTCTGTATGCATATGAACAGTTTAGCTCAGAGAACTTCAAGAATTTCATTTCATAGTTTCAAATGATTCCTACAGGAACAAGTTTTACATGGTAACTTCACTGCAAACCAGAATTTGCTGTTGTCACATTCCCTATGTTGCTTAGACACATTAGAAGGATCAAACTGAGAAGCATCCAAGATGGATGTGTCGGATTCCGCGCCCCCAAAAGAATGCCGGGTTCCAATAGGATGTTGCATTAGTCAATCTATAATTTTTTCAATTCAAGGATAAGGTTACTACATCAGATTCCACACACCGGGTGGCGGCAGGACTTTTGGGATATGGATTTGGATTTGGATTGGGTTCCAATAGGTGGGTCAAATTAGGTGAGTAACAATGCGTTATGTCAACATGCATGGTAAAACTCTTTAAAAACATAGAATGCAATTATGCAAATTCTCAAATCTTTGTGGGGTCTTGGCTAAAAGCAGCTCATCATGTGAGATGAGTTGACAAACATTATACATGTCTTGACTGCCAAGCCGTCAAAATTTTAAACAGACATGCCTCATGTGACTCATCACATGATATTGAGTCAGTGCCCCACAGTTTTGTGCCCTCCTAATCCTCATTTTTAACTCCCTAATTGCTTTCAATATCATAAGACAACCAAGGTTAGCTGGGAAATCAACTACATCCTTTTCTACTATTCCAAATCCCCGAACCTCAATGCCAAACTCTAGTCATTGTTTTTTAGTGTTTTAGCATATATTAAACAAATTGAGTGTCCTACATGATAGAGGCTTACGTCGCTTATCAAGTCCCAGTATGCTTATGTCTACGCCATCAGGGTTTCACAAGGGATGTGTAACAGTCCATTGTATAGATCATCAAGTTTGTGCAACTTGAAACAGAAGAGAGGCTACTCGAGTTATTTCAGCACTCTGCGAAGGCAACTACAAAAATATAGAGCCTTATCAGCCCCTTTGAGCTACTTGAAACTTCTAGGCATGGTGTTGGACTCCATCATTTTCTAGAAAACCTTGAGTATTTTTATCTAAAATAAAGGGTGAAGTATTCATGACGATGTACATATATCAGGTGTAGAATATAGAAGGTCGAGTTGGAACAATGAAAAGGCAACCTCAGGTGTAGAATATAGAAGGTCGAGTTGGAACAATGAAAAGGCAACCTCCGGCAAGAACTCGTGATCCAACTCTCAAAAGAATGAGAAAACAACTGTCGATGAGGACTAGCTATATCACACACCTCAGGCATTATTATATAACTCAATGTTTTGGCCCTCAATGAAAGATTTGGCAGATCTAATAGCAAGGCATTATGGGGGCTGATACATGTAAACAAGTGGGCAAAAGATTCTATTGGACAAAGATGTACCTGTTCCAGCACAAATAAAATAGTATACATGAAGATATTCTTCTCCTCACCATACTTAGTTGCCTAGTTATGCTCGTTTGACCTAGCAGTTGTATAATTTTGGATTTATGAATATTATCATGTCTGCATCCAGAGGCTAAGGGACTTCTGAGTATATCTCCGAGCCCAACGTAATGTAATCAACCACATTAGATCGCATTCCTAAATTTTTGTTGCTCGGACTCTTCATTTCATCTCAATATCCACTTTGGATATTCTTGAACACAAGTATACAGACACTTAAATCTTTATTTTGGGCCCGCAATTTTTTTGACAAAACAGGCAAGCGCTACGCAGGATGGCTGACACCTAAACACACCCTCTTCAGAAACCTTTATGAGTTCCAGTAACACAGATGGGAAGAATATAGTCAATGAACATATAGTAAAATCATCAGGTGTGATCGAAATGATATAGCTGATGTCATATATTACAATCATCATGTGTGACTAAGACTTAAATATCTGAAAAGTTTCCATTGAAGAACGTAAAAATAAAATAGTTTGAGTACCTAAGTATACGGTATCACATAAGTGAGAATGCAAAAACACTAATTTCTCAAGGTTCATATGCCACAGCAAGGAACTAGATGTCTCAAAGTTAAGCTAAGAAAAGTAAGTCACTTATGAAAAATTGGAAGAAACAAACTTACATAGAGCCAATTACCATTCTGATACCTCATATTGTGTCGTATATACCAATTTGGAGTTAAATGTGCGGAACAGTCTTGCTACTCTGCTCAGGGAGTTTCCACTTTATAGCATACCACATATCAACATATTATGATCTAAAAAGGCTACACTCTTGTAACTTAGTCCATTTTCCCACCTTCCTGCTTTCTTGCATGGCTTCTGATCACTCCATAAGCAGATTTCTACTTCAAAACTTCAGCTTGTGCATACAATAATACCA
Source organism: Talinum fruticosum (assembly GCA_021018815.1). Classification (NCBI taxonomy): domain Eukaryota; kingdom Viridiplantae; phylum Streptophyta; class Magnoliopsida; order Caryophyllales; family Talinaceae; genus Talinum; species Talinum fruticosum. The sequence goes on from JAITYX010000103.1 coordinate 1,293,518, forward strand.
CCAATCCCCTCTCCCCCAATGTGGATCGAATTAAAGCAGGGTTTGGGAAGATCCATATGGAAGCAACCTTATCCCAGATTGTGAATCATATGCGCAAAGGAGAAATAGAATACAAACAAATTTCGCAACTTACAATGGAAGAATCAAGAGCTCATTAAATATTCCTTTTTATCTAACACAACAGGAGTAAAACGAAACTGTCTAGCAAAACAAGATATTAACTGCTCATGAATCAATACTTCAGAAGGAAGATCCATGTTTGTCTCCCTTCTCAAAGATGTTACTTGTTTATGTGCAATCCCACAAGGCACAATATGCTTGAAATAGTTAAGATCAGGATCAATGTTAAAGGCTAGACCATGAGAAATGATCCCTGATTGAATACGAACACCAATGGCACCGATTTTTCTGTCTCCAACCCACACCCCAGTTTCACACTTTTGTCCGGGGCAAGCTTGCACACCATAAATAGATGCCAATTCAATCATGGTCAACTCAAGTTTTTCCACATAACTGCGCGCACCAATTCCAATATCACGAAGAGATATGATGGGATATAATATGGCTTGATGAGGACCGTGATATGTAATGTCTCCTCCCCTTTGAGTATAATGAAGTTCAGCTCCTATATTCCTCAGGTCAGACTCGGGAACTAGTAAGTTGTGGTCAGTCTTACACTTACCAAGCGTGTATGTGTGAGGATGTTGCAAAGAAAGAAGAGTATTGGGTATTTTTGAGCTTTCAGATCAGAAACCAACTTCTCCTGCAGCTTTAGGGCATCCAAATAGTTAACAATGCCCATCTTCCAAACATGGAGACACCGACGAACTGTCATTCCCTATCACATAGATCATGAACCAACTTCAGAACTCCATCACATGATCATGAAAATCAACATGAGAAAAGGTAGTATATTTCAACATTAAGAACTGCAAAAGCCTGCCACTTCCATCTTTCTTATTTTAAAAATGCCACCACAATACATTCTTTTTCATCTTAGTTCCAAGACTATTATCAAAGAAAATGCAAGGTGATCAGGACATCAAGGGGACTACACGGTCCGCCAGTTAAGAACATCAAAAATCAAAAATCATCCAATGGAACCATACAGACTCGATTCCTTTTTTCTTTTCTTTTTTTTTTTTTGTTGGAGGGTGTAAAGGGAGGTGCAAAGGCCGATATAGGCGGGCTTCTACCGAGGTATCTGGTAACAAATTCCAAATGGGCACTTGAAGATGGTAAAGGAGGTTAATCAAAGGCTGAAAGCTCATGCCTACTCCCGTCAGAAAAGTACACAGTACTAGATGATGTAGGCAAGGAGGAGAAAGGGCAATCATTGGGAGTTGATAGACAATTGCCATTGCCTTCAGCCTAAGAGAATCACATCAGAAAAGTACACAGTATTAGATGATGTGGGCAAGGAGGAGAAAGAGCAATCCTTGGGAGTTGATAGTGAGACAATTGCCATTGCCTTCAGCCTAATAGAATCACATTACATCTCCGGATACAATAATCAAGATTGTGAAGAATTTATAGGCAAGTTCAGATTTTTACATAGTTGATTTACAGGCAACTTCAGATTTGTACACAGTTGCTAAGCTTATCTCAAATAGTAAAGGGTGAGCTAACCCACAAAATCATGCCCAAAGTTACAGTATCATGCACAGATTCTATCAATTCCGCAAACTCACGTACATCAAGTTCGTTTAGATTTCCATCTAATCCAATTTCAGATTGATAGATAGGGGGTAAGGGTATAAATCACTCACCTCAAACCCTAGATATCAAATTCTGAATTTCTTCGTCCCCGATCTCCGCCGCACTTGCTTCCTCTGTCTGGCGGCCGACGGTTGCCTTCACCACCACCACAAGATGGTGGCGGCACTAATGGCGGTGGAGTGGGCAGCAAATTGAGCTAAATAGTAACCTTGGTTGATTCCGAGAGAAGAAATTCGGGTATGGGTCTACCCTCGAACAATTTCGACTCTTATCAATCTATCTCTTCTTGCTCATCCGTTCATCACTCATCAATCATCATTTATCAGCTTCTGTTAGTTTTTCTTGGTGCAATGTTTTTTTTTCTTTTTTTTGGAAAATGTGTTTCATACAAATTAAAACAATGATCATACTTAGAATTGTAATTAGTGTTGCCGTTCCTCCCTAAAATATATAATATTAGTACATTTGTATAAGATTGAAAATAGATAACAGTAATTTAAATAAAAGTATGAATCCCCTAAGATATTTGGATTTTCCTTTGAAACGTTTGTATGAGAATTTGATTACCCCTTCTATATGAATATGATTAAACATTGTTTGAATGTAAATATGCTCTCGTCTTTGTTATATGGATAATGTAGCCGAGTAAATAAATATAAAAGAAAATCTACACATTTTAATGAAAAAAAATTGTACATTGATTTAATCCACTACAACTTATATTCTCTCGATCAATTATAATACAATAGTTATACGAAAATTTAAGTCCGAATTAGAATAGTGAAAGGTTTATTTGAAACTTATTTGAGGTCTCTCGATCAATTATAATACAATAGTTATACGAAAATTTAAGTCCGAATTAGAATAGTGAAAGGTTTATTTGAAACTTATTTGAGGTGAATAAATCAAGAGGAAGTAGGACAAACTTTAAGCTTAGAGTTAATTAAATTTGAGAAATTTCTCTCTCTAAAGTTAGAACAAAGTATTCCCCACTGTAAAGAAAAAGGTTAAAAATTTAGTCGATTAAAGGGAGGGAGTATATCCGATGATATATTTAAAATAATTAGCAATAAAAGTGAAGTGGGAATACAAAACAACACATCTAGAAGTGTAAAGGTATTCCAATTTCGATGGGACAAGAACATTCAGTATGGAAAATTGAAGAAAGATCACAACTTGAACTTGCAACTATTTATATACAGAAGGTACATATCAAAGACCTAACCATACATACTCTACCTAAACAAACTGAAATCCGACCTGCCAGCTGGGACCCACATAGGGCAATGCAATATACTCGAACCTCATTTGACCCGACCAAACCAAGTGTGACCAATGAGTATATGCTTGTATTTCCAAGACAAACTTATTAAAGCAGCTGATACAGTATTGGAGCTTGACCGAAGCGAAGACCGGAGTGATTTGATGGAAATCCCAACAACCATAATTGAATGATCCATTTGCCAAGTTTTACATAAAGCAACTTATGACGAACAGGAAAGCATACAAACACCTGGCCTGTAAGCCCAAGCTGGGGGTAAACGAGCATATTTCTCCATCCCGGGCTGCTCATCGAATGGTCGTTCCATGACCTTCAGCAGCCGGCGAACCTCCTCAAAGTCCCCTTGTTCGGCTGCATCGATAGCGGTTTGGCACAGATAATTCCTCAGAATGTATTTTGGATTCACGGAATTCATTGCTGCCTTTCTCTCCTCGTCAGACACTTCACTACCAGCCAGCTGAAAAAGAAGGAACAAAATTGGCTTAGGAATTTTTCACAACAATAAAAACCTAGAAGAATGTTGACAAAAAAATTAAAAGATACAACTGCTTCTCCAAATAATCTTATTATAGACATCAGAGCAGAATACACAGAAGACCTAGGGTTTCCTCCTAGGATGCTGAGGGAAAAAGTGAAAGGGGAATAGAGGAAAACATTCAAAGAAGAATGAAGAAGAAAATAAGGTCCTGTTCCGTTTAGGTTACAGCCGCTTACAGCCTCTCCTCGCAGCCTAAAGCTCCTTATTGCTCCTTATAACTAACTTCACAACTATTTCCTTATTGCTCCATATAACTAACTTAACAGCTATCTTAAAACTATCTTAAAGCTCCTTACGGCTAAATGGATCAGGCCCTAAGTGTATCAAATGTTGATATTCTAGGTAAATGACCTTTTGTCCAATAATAGTAGCAAACTGAGAGAGACACTAATTCTAGGTATGGTTACTTTCTTTTTGATAAGGAAAAGAAAATATTATATCTAATATTATCAAACGGATGGAAACGAAGCTAGCGTTCTACAAAAGGACTAGGTGATCCAATATGGAAACTACCCACAAAATCCACACCATCAAAACAAGATAAGCAAAAGGTTCCATTATCCCAAAACTAAAGAGTCTTGATATGATTATCCTTAAAAAAGTGCTCTAGACATGTCTCCGCAACATGGGTACTTTCACATTGGGTTATAGTGAACTACGTAAAATATGTCACTCATTTATCCTCTACTTCTTGGATCATCAAGTAGTAGGTAATCAATAACTTTGAAGTCCAATATATAGGGTCAAGAGGGGACACTTTGAGAGGTTACATTGCATATGTAAGGTAGCAGCCTTATAGCCCTATGACAACTAAACCCAGCCACCCCCTCCCTAAAAAAACACATATAAAGGGAAAATAAGTCTGGCTCTACCTGTTTGTTTGATTCAGTATAATGAATTAAAAAGATAACCACAGAACGGCATGCATATCATCATCATTACCTCTTGTACATATAATTTCACCCAGCTGGTCCATGCCTCCCTCCGTTCCTTGCCAATATCTAGTAGAACAGCTTTCAGCGATGTCAGCAACTGAGAATCAGGAATGCTAGGATCAGCTTTGACATTGGAAAGTAACCGGAAGAAGTTTGTGTAATCAACTTTATCCACAGCCATGTTGTTTAGAAGCTTGCTGATTAAATCCTTATTGTATTTGGGCAGTCCAAGCTTTTTAGTCATGATTGCTTGGTAATCATCCATGAATTTGGTACCATATCTGCAAAAGATTCATGAACATTTTTCAGTTTCTCTAGCTAAACTTCCAATTTTTCAGATTTAGATTACAGTAGACTAAAGCAAATTATCTCATTAAATTGTCCTATACTTCTTCATTGTGAAATAGTTGGCATTTTATTTCAACATATGGGTCTGATGGAAACAACCTCTACACATTTCATTGAAGAGGTAAGGCAACCAGCCTCTACAATTTCAGTGCAGCAGTGAGGCCTACATAGATTCACCATCACCCCCCTCCCCAGCCCAAACAAAAAATGGAAAGAGACCAAAAATACTGCACTTGATCCTAAGGGGATTCACATGGATCAATTTGGTTGGGTTTGGTTGGTTTAGTATTTCAAGCTACCAGCAATGGTGGATTCAAAAAATTGTGTACAACAGTAACCCTTTTTCTAAGGTTCTTTAAAATTTGATCATAAAAATTAATTTTTATGGTTGTCCATATTAAAAAGTTAAGCCAAGGACCCCAGTGCCTCCCATGTAAATCTGCCCATGGCTACCAGAGTACCAACGCAACTCATCTTGAAATACAAGTTACCTTTCCATGACATAATTTGCTTCCTTCTCATCAAGCAATTTAGCTGCTTGTAAGGTTGCGGAAAACTGTGCAATATTCCACAAGCCAATATCAGGCTGATTTGCAAAGCAGTATCTTCTCCCTGGAAGATCAGTCGTATTCGGAGTGTAACTTGGATCAAAAGCATCCAAGAAACCGAATGGACCATAATCAATTGTAAGGCCAAGGACGCTCATATTGTCAGTGTTCAGCACGCCATGCGTGAAACCAACACCCTGCCAGCGAGCAACCAAGGAAGCAGTACGCTCAGCAACTTCAACTGCCCAGGCTGATCAAAACATAGAAAACGGAACAGATATCATTTGAAAGGTATTGCATGCCCTCCATTTCACTTTATTTGATTTCAACCAAAAATGTAAAATGAGAGACTTCAAATAATGAAGTTCGTAATCCAAGGATCAACAGAAGATAACAGGAACGTTGCAAAAATAGACACACGTTCAAGCATCACATATCTGCAGTAATAGGCAGTGAAATGAATAGAATTGCTAAATAATTCATCACCAAGAAAAGTCAAAGTCAACTTATGAGCTAATCCAAACCCTTGCATACCAAATTTGGCTGAAGAAACGTAATAGTCCCTTGTCCCCCAAGTGGCAGGCTACTCAGGCCTTCAACAACAGTGCCAATTGCCACCATAAGTGTCCACCTCACCCAAAAAGGGAGGGGGTTTTCAGATAAGGTATAACAGTTTTAGGCCCAACAGCTGCCTCACACAGTCTGCCATCCAGCCTACAGTAGAACCCCCACCCCACCCCCTTCTCTCCTTTCCCTCTTTGACACACAAGGAATGAGCAGCTTGACTAATATACTAAAACATATATAAGTTTGCAAATGAGTCAGCAAGCCACCCCATCATACCATATGGAACAAGAATTTGTCTGGAAATATATTGCACATCAAAGACAGCTATAAACTGTAAACGTGTCATATCAGATATTTACCTGCATATTTGTTAGAAGTCAGATCTACAATAGATTGGTCTTCCTTGCCTGTGTTGAAAGATAAACTTTCACTCTTGTCCATATTCTCAATGTGAGGGAAGTGATGCCGGATGGCATAATCCGCAAGTTGCCGAACAATATCAACGTCCTCTTTTGCTCTTGAGGCATGAATTTGGTAAGAACCAAAACGCAGAAAGGATTGAGCAACTCTGCAAACAACTGCACCAGGTTCTTCCTTTGGATTACCACTGCATTGTGTAGAATTGATTATAATCAGGCATTAAACAGTAGCAGGAATCTAACTTGCTAATTATCATACATCTAACTGTGACATAGCTGATGTTGGAAATTTAAATTATGTAAGCAATGAGAGAAAAACAATAGCGAGAAAATCATATTAACTCTGAAGTAGAAAGTAATGAGCTATGTCTGTAACTATGAAAACCAGGTTAACCCAGCTTTCTACATGACATGACATGAACAATTAAAATAAGATCTAAGAACACCAAAAACGGAAATGAATGGAAAGACCCAGAAATTAACCATAAGAAGTGTTAACATACTCATAAAACATATCACGGGTCACAAATTTCCCAGTGGTCACAAGACACAAGGCACGTGTTGTTGGGATTCCAAGACTATGCATTGCTTCACTGCAGAGGAATTCCCGGATGCTACTACGAAGAACTGCCAAGCCATCTGCAAACCGGCTGTAAGGTGTCTTCCCTGCTCCTTTGAGTTGCAATTCCCACCTTTCTTTCTTTGAATTCACAATCTCTCCCAAAGTTATTGCCCGACCATCACCAAGCTGACCAGCCCACATGCCAAACTGGTGCCCTCCATAACATTGAGCATATGGCAATCTATAGAACATATTGCAGCAAGAAGAAAGGAAAGCAGCAGAAGAAAAACAATAAGTTAGTCATGAAGATATCAATGACAACTAAATAAAAACGTTAAATTTAGCAACTGACTTACGATCCAAACAACGGTGATGCACCAGTAAATATTTGAGGAAAATCAGGACGTTCAAACCTAAGCAACATGAAAAGTAAAGCATAATTAAGCTTGACAAATCTTATTAAGGCCTATTGAGAGAGACAGGTTTTACATGCTTAATTCACATGGAAACATGGCATAAGAAAGAGAGCACTCACTCTTTAGGATCCAAATCAAGCAATTCAGCAACTGATTCTGACCATGCAACAAGCTGTGGATTCTCGATTTCTACAGAGGGTGAAACCTTTGTATAACAAGCATGTAAAACCTGAAAAACCAAACAGCACAAGCAGCAGACGTAATTGCAGCATAAGATTAAAAACTTTTCAACACATGACACAAGCTCAAGCTTACTGATGCAATAAATAGAGACCATCTCGAGACAAATACTTGATGGAGGAAGATTCCTAAAATGATTAACCTAGCATGGCATAAAACAAAGGTAGCAGAAGCACGTCCTTGCTACCATGATCATCATCCTTAACTACGTCATGTTTGTCAATGATGCTGTTATTTTGTTGGTTGATTAACCTAATTCAGCCCACAATAAAACAAATTGACTCATCAAAAATAGCATTTCAGACAACACTGACTTGTGAGTTGTAACTTGTAGGCATCCAGCATTGCAGCTCTCATGAACCTTTTCGATTTTTCTACATCAGCTAGGACTTCTCCCTCGTAGACTTAATATTCTCATTCGCGTCATAAACCATCTCTCTTAGTTTTCAAGCTCAGGTAAATAAATTGACCCACCAGTATCTTAATCTGTATACTTCCTGTACCAGTGAACCTCCACATTTTCATTACAAAATAAAAGTGAGTTATATTCTTGAAATAACTGAGACAAGGGACTTCTCCCTGAGCCTTCTCAGCTTCTAAATACAGATGACGAAATGCCACATCCTCTTTCGTATGGCCAAGCTAATTTTTTAACAGGCACTACTGCAATAGCTTCGACCTTTACAATGAGGTGACCTGATGTATTCTGTTGCATCACTCAGAATTCAGAACACATTACAAGTCATTCATTCTCCGCAACTCAATTTGGTGCAAGAACTGATACAAAAATCATTTCGAACCAAATAACACAATGTCGGAAACAATACCCTTTTAGACATAGATTATCAAATAGAAAGGCTCCACCCCCTCCAATCTCTGATTGATCATCATTTGCTCCGAACCATCAACACCGACTGAACAACATTTAATACAAGTTTTACACTAAAAGAAATATTCACTGAAGCCATTTTAAAAATCAATTCCATAAAGTCTACATAAACTCAATCCATAACGTGTGACTCAAAATTGCCCATTAGGCACCCAAAAAGGACAAGAAATAAGAACAACTACTCTAATCAAACCATCCAAAGATAGAGGCTAACAACAAAAGCCCAATCCCATTTTAACAAACTACACAACAAACCCATAAAATATTCGATAAAGAAAAATCAAAAAAATCAGATAAACAAACCTGACGAGGAATATTATCGGACCTAGGATCGCCGGGCAATTCTCGAACAAAGGAGTTATCCCAGTTGAGTTCTTCAAGCTTCAATTTAGTGCGATTACTATCGTGGGTCAGCTTCTGATTCTTGAAACCCTCACTGAGCTGCTCAACGGAGGAGCCCTGCTGAGAGTCCATTGGGGGAGGAGAGAGACTGGCGGAGAGGTTACGACTACGAGGGTAGAAAAGGCGAGGGCTTTGAGGGGTTCTGAAGAAGGGGAGAGGGCGAAGGGCTGTGAGAGAATGGAGAGAGATGGGCGAACGTGAGAGGGAAGGAGAGTAGAGAGAGAAATGGGACAGAAGCATTTCAATCGGTCTTTGTTGACAAGGTGCCCCTATTCCCTTTAACTCGACGGGCCTTTCCGAAGCGAAAGTGTTGTGGGAAATGGGAATATGGCAAGTTTGGAGAACGTTGTGCAGAGATATGGGCGGTTGTCGGTCAATATTGTATGTATTTTGGGTTTGGAAACTTTTGGAATGGCATGTCACAATCCATCTCCCAATTGGGTGTCATTGTTTCACATTTGTTTCATTAGTTAGGAGATATTTAAAATAAATAATGAAAATATTTTAGCGTAAAATGTGTTTAGGTACGATCTTTCTCTATTTGTGAAGTATAAATATGTTGCATTAAAATATTTTCAAGTCTAAAAAACAGTATCATTATCGGTAGTTTTGTTGTTAGGGTTGTATTTGTAATCCTTCAAATACATTATCTACTAATTTTAATTATTTAAAGAAAAGGCTACAATCTCTATGTGTGTGTGTATCTTCATATTATGTATCTCGTGTGTAATAATTTTAGTTCATAAAAATTACAAAGTTTTTAATCTTATTTATGTAAAAAAAAATTAAATGATGAATGTAAGTAACACATTGATAAAGTTCTCTTATCATCGACAAAATAAAAAATAAAGCTTAAAGTGGAACGGGTTGGATTGAAAGAAGTTATAACAAGTTAAAATTGGAAGAAATAAAATTATTTATAAAGAAAATAGTACAAAAATAGATGGAATTGAAAGACCTTAATAATAGTTATAAGGAGTGGAAAATATAGTAAAGAATTAGTACTGATTGCAAAGATGGTGAAAGAGTTATAATAAACTTGAATGATAAAATTCGTAAAATTAAGAATGGACGATGAATATACGTATCGGATTAGATGCTTTAACGTACAAGATAGATATTTATTTGTATACTTTTCTCTATTGTTTCGAATTATTAAATAGCGTACGTACATAAATTAAAATGGGTAATTGAGTAATAACACCTTAGAATTAAATTTTAAAAAATAAAATAAAACATTCAACACAAAATGGAGACAATAATAACTTGTTTATGTCGAGTCAACAAAAATCCATTCAATAATAACTTGTTTATGTCGAGTCAACAAAAATCCATTCAACTTCATACATAATAATTATAGTATTTTTTTTAAACGGGGTTTCTCACGACAGTCTAATAGGCCACAACATGCCCAAGGTGAGAGGCATTGATACCAAACAAACCAAAACTAGTATAGTTCGTTCCATCAACTCCATAATTTCCTCACAAAATAAAAGAATTTGCTTATCGGAAAACTTAAACCTTAGTGGAGAACATAAAAGAAGAGTACAATTTTTTTATTATTACACTTAACATAAATACTCATGATTAATATTATGTATCACTTAACAAAATTCCACATTAGTCAATAATACTATTCATCACATAACTTTCAAGACTTTCAATTAACTCTTATAAACATAATTTAATTTTATTTAACAAATATTTTGTCGTAATTTTTTAGCTCAGTAAATATTGTATCGTAAATTAATAATATACGCTATATCCTTTAATATTCCATAAATTAGTTTTCCTCCGTCTTTTTAAAAACCCTTTTTCTCCCTTGTTGTCACTTCTTTTGCCAAAAAAAAAAAAAGAAAAAAAAGACAGGTAGTTGTTATAGTTGGTAACATAACAGTGGATCCAAGTTCCAACCCAACGGTAAGGCAGAGCGGAGAAAAGAAAAGAATAGAAGGGGGAGAGAGAGAGAGAATAAGAAGAGAAAAACAACGTAGCGGAACTCAAAATTTTTATGAACTAAAAATTCGCAGACGAGTTAAAACTAAAAAAAAAAGAAAAAAAGAAAACATGTTTCAAGTCCGCGTCCCTTCTCAACCCCTCAACAGCGGCTTTTCTTTCTTTCTCTCTCCTCTCTCAACCCCAATTCCCATCGATTTCTCACTCCAAATCTCTGTTCCTTCTCTCAGTTCGCCCCTCCGAACCCAACCTCAGTCGCCGGAGATCCAATGTTCTTCGTCCCGACCCCAAATTGACGCTCTAATCGTCTCCAACGATCGGTTTCAGCTCGTTTTCTTGACCTAATTTGATCAGTTGGGTCTCTCGAGGATTCTTGATCGGAACTGCTGCCAGAGTGGTTTTCTGGTCCGATTGAACTGCTATGGAGTACGATCTGTCCGATAGCAGCGGTGAGATACTTAAAGATCGGAACTTTTTTGAGGGTTTTGTTTTTTCTGTTTTTGCGTGTGCAAAATTTTCGAGATTCGTAGATTTTCTTTGAAAATTAGCTAGGGTTTCTGTTTGGATTCTTATTGAACTGTTACTTGATCTTTTGGTACGGAACTTCGTAGCTTGATTGGACCATAACTTGCGATTCGTGGTTATTCTTTTGTTCGTATTTGTGTTACTAGTTGAATTCCGAGTGAATTTGGTTGAGAACTCTTTCTCTCTCTTTTCCCCTGAAATGGGGAATTGAGAGTCAGTTTGTCACTTTGAAGTTGGGTTTAACTTCCCTAGCGTTTTGTATGTTTGTTTGTTAAATAAGCTCATTTTTACCCCATAAATTGTATTTTTGATTTTAGTTGTAGCTGCTGGCTTGCTGTTATGGATTTATCGTATTAGGGTTTTTCTAGTGCAATTTGTCGTCCTCAATTATTCTTTTTGATGTGGCTAAAACCCAATTTTGTTTAATGGTTGGAGTACTTGTCTAAGCTCAGAAATAGCCAGGGATTGAACAAATTCCATTGTTAATTGACCGTTGATCACAATTGGCTCTTCTCATTTCCCTTCTCCAATGTATTTTCTCTTATTTGAAGCTGTGTTCCCGGTATATTCGGTGATCTCATAATTCATGAATGAGTAGTTTGGTTACTTTATTTGCGAAGCTGTTTTGGAATAATTTGGTGAAAATGCCATTATACTGATATATATGCTCTATGCTATCCCCCCCAAACAAAAGAAGTTATTGTTAGGTGGGCATTGGGCTTTACTATATTTCATACATTTCGTACTTATTTTCATCAAAATTAAGCATGGTTTTGATGAACTTCTTAGGTGCAACCATTGTGGCTTCACTTGCCTTTTGCACTCCTTGTGGTATTCTAGAAATTGTTTGAACCCCTTGAAAACCACTTTATTAATGCTATGGATGCTGACATGGATCAATAAAGAGGGTGAGAGTGGTATTGGATAGTCTGACAGTGATGGAGGGCATCCATTTCTCTCTTATCATGATTGGTGCTGTTAACACATCTTGTATTTCTTAATGAGGAAATGGATGCCATCAAACACCTTGTTTTATTATTAGCTAAAAGATTGAGATGTGGAATTTTGAAATTGGTATTGTGTATGGGAGTCATTATGACATAACAAAATTGCTTATTTGGCTTATCCTAGACAGAAGGATCTTGTGGTGGTAACGTTAACCCTCCACCCACTTCCCCAAAAGAAAAAAATTCATAGATTACTTTGAAATACTTTTGCTTTTGTGTGGGGTGATTGAGAAGAGAATTTGGTCTTCACACACCACCGAGTTCAAGTTGAAGTCTTGGGTTTCCCTTGCCTTCCCTCCAATTCTTCATGTACAACTATTATGGGTGCTTCTCATTACCTATTTTTAGGAAATGGAGTTTTAATTGATAATGATTCATATGAAGCCTATGGGGTTTCCTTTTGTTGAAAATGAAAGAGCTTGGGTTTTATACTAATAACGAAAATTTTACAGGGTTCTCCTTGAACCATTTTTTTTTTTGATTATGTGGTTGCATTCTATCGAACTTCTTCTCCATGCCATATTTGTTTATATTTGTAGAAAAGGAAAGAAGCAGGCGATGCTCTTCATTATGTAGATATTTGCATGATATTTGTATGACTCTCATGGGGAACAGTATCATTCCTTCATAACATGTTGCTCTACTATTATTTGGGTTCATAAATAGGAAACATTAAATTAAATTGGATCTTGAAGGGATGATGGATACATCTAGATGTAAACGATTGCATTATGTGTGGTTCTTGCAACTCGCAAGTTGGACTTTCTCCTTTATGCTTTATTTGGGAGTTTATATATAGGAGTTAATTTATAAGTATTAAGGGTGAGTAAGAGCAAGGAAGATTATTCATCTACCTTAGGTTAGTAAGAGTAAAAGTTGAAACAGGAGAATCTAGTTTAGTTCTTATTACACAAGTATAGGGGAATAAGAGGAGTAAGAGTAAATAAGGGTAAAGAGGGGTGAGAATTATTTTTTATACTCCTATAACATACGAATGGGAAGTAATTGTGTAAACTTGCCGTTACTCCTATTGACTCCCCTCTCAAACAAGGCCTTAGTGGACTGCTCTCTCCTGGTTTCTCCTGTTAATCTTATACTTTTTGTTAATGACGATTCCTTTGCTATTTTACCTTCTCCCTCCCACCCGGGGGGAACTGAAAATGTGTGCCTGGTGATGCTAATTCCGACATGTTGTCTCAGAGCCACTGACTGTTGTATTTGACTTGTCATCCATGACTGATAAAATCCCTACACAATTACAAATCTTTGCTTTGGAAACCCAGTCTCAAGGAGACCATCATATGGGTATTACTTTAAGTTATTAATATGGTATAAGGAAGTTACTACTTTGGTGATATGGTCCCTGGATTATTAATCATGATTCACGACAATGTTGTACGAATAAGGGATATAGTGAAAACCTTGTTGGGATGGTGGCAAGTGCTGTATTGAATAGTGAATACCATTCTTCTTGTTTAAGCGTAGTCCTGTGGTTATTTTTTTCACTGCAGTGAAAATCAAGACATGTTTTCAACATCATGCTGACTGCCAAATCCCTGCTCCTACTAGTCTGTCGATCCTTGTTTGAAATGCCATGTCATAATACGTATGCCTTTTACCTTTTCTTTTTTAAACCTAATTGCGAACGAGGTTATATGCCTACTAAACCCTTTGCTGTCAACATGGCTTTTTGCCAAGCGACTGGTTCTTACCTTTTAAAGGTTCTACTATTCTATGTATATGTTACCTAATTCACTCGTTATCAACTTTCTTCTGAGTTGTGGTATAAATCTGACCAATACAATGTTGGAAATTGCTGCAGGAACGGACGATGATCTTCCTCCACCTCATCAAAATCGATTTGCAAGAAATGCACGTGTAGCTGGGAATGGAAGATCTGCAGTGGCTGGTTCTGCTCCATATCCCAGGATGCACAATGACATGGAAACTCAAATCCATCTTATTGAACAAGAAGCCTACTGCTCTGTCCTGCGTGCTTTTAAAGCTCAATCTGACGCTATAACTTGGGTACTTGTCATTCAATTCTAACCATAAAAGGAAATCATAATCAGTTAGCTTAAGCAAATCATTTTTATTTCTGTAGGAAAAAGAGAGTTTAATAACAGAACTCAGGAAAGAGCTGAGGGTATCAGATGAGGAACATAGAGAACTTCTGTCGAGGGTCAATAACGATGACATGATTCGGAGAATAAGGTTTGCTACAAATTTTGTTTCCGTCCCTAATTCTATATGCCAAATGTATGAAGATGTCCCCTTTTCACAAGGAACACGTCTTAAATTTATTCAGGGAGTGGAGAAAGGCTAATGGGCTTCAACCTGGCGTGCTGAGTTCTTCTCAGCCTGTACATGAATCTGTACCTAGCCCTACTGTTTCAGCGTCACGCAAGAAACAGAAGACATCACAATCAGTGGCATCTTTATCTGTTGGCGCACCTTCTCCAGCGATGCATCCTTCTATGCAACCATCGTCATCAGCCTTAAAAGAGGCCCACCTCCAGGGGGAAGAGGCAAGAAGACAAAATCTGTAAGTTTAATCTTAAATTTATCATGCTTAAGTATTTGTTTCATTTGCAAACATGTATAACTGGTTCTTAATTTGGCAACTCAACAAACCCCCATGTGGACATGTAGTTCAGTTTTTGATACGAGAATCTTTGGAGGATTTCAATGCATTATCACTTAGCTCTACTTCATACTGATTCTTTAAGTTGACTTATCTACGTTGATGTACCTAGTTTAAATGTAGAATTCTAAACTATGAACCACATAACTCTATTTAAAGTAACGTAGGTCTATTTAAAATAAACTACCTTTGATATTGTTCCTACTCTTCTTCATGTTGGCGAGGTTTCCATGGCGACAAGGCTGTTTAGATTTGAAAATGTGTGGCTTGAGGTGGAAGGTTTCTGAGATCTTGTGAAAGCTTGGGGGATGAGTTTCATGCCTATGGCTTGCGGAGTTTCATCTTGGCCAAAAAATGGAATCTTCTTAAACTGAAACCGGAAGAATGGAGTTTAGATGTCATAGGGTGCTTGGATAGCAAGATGACTAATTTGGTAATGAAGAGCTTTTGGACGCAAAGGAGTAGCAATTGCCCTTGTGCTGATATAGTTGAAAGACTTGAACTGACGAGAGAGAGAGCTCTGTTTGGTTCGTTATTGGATTGACATCTTTTGTAGGCAAAGGGCCAAACAACACTGGATTCAGCAAGGTGACGGCAAGACCAACTTTTGCATTAGAGTGGAAGAAAATTCAATGCCATTCATAATATTAAAGTGGATGGTCAGGTTTCTAGTGAGGATTTGTTGGCGATAAGTGTAATTTTCATTTCTTCGAGAATCTTTTTCATGAAGACCAAATTTAAAGGCCCTTTTTATGTGGGATTTCTTACATTTCCATCAGTATTGATGATGCCACTGATCTTGAAAAAGATTTCTCAGAGGAGGAAGATTGGAAGCCCATTGTTCGGGAAAGAAAAAGCTTTGGGCCATTAGTTGCTAAACTAATCCCACCCAAGTAGTTTCCGATAACCTCATTTATGTTCTTTTTTGGTTGACCTTTTTTCATTTCTTTCTACAATGATAATAATACTGTCCAATTCCATTTATAAATCAAACTTATGCACATGAAAATCTGGGAGTGTGTTGTCTAAATTATTCTTGATGATTTACTGCAATGTGTTGTCGTGCTATCTTCCTCATCCATATTATGTCTTGTATCTGTTGTGTAGTCGATGCAGTACCCTTCTACACCCCTGCCTGGAAGGCCTCAGGTTGCCAGTCGTAGTACCTCTGGTGCCTTTGCTGCTAATGATCCTGCTGAAGCTTCAAATTTTGATCCGTTGATTGGGAGAAAAGTGTGGACGAGATGGCCTGAAGATAACAATTTCTATGAGGCAGTAATCACCGACTGTAAAGAGGTAGGACATGCTGACTGTGCTACCCCCCCAAGTCCAAAAAAACAAGAAAGAAGAAGAAGAAACCATCCTCCACCTCTCCCCTCTTCTTCCCAAGAAAAGGGAAAAAGCATGGGTATTATGGCTGCAAGATCAACTGACAAGTGATTGCTCTCTAATTGTTGTCAGGGCCGGCATGCTTTAGTCTATGACATGCATACACCAAATGAAGCGTGGGAGTGGGTAGATCTTAAAGAGGTAAGCCATTTCAGAGGTCTTCTTATGCACTTTGTTGTATATTTCTTGGCTCATTTGGATTTTATATATGCACCATTAGACTTGATAAGAATTGTCTGTAGATGCTAATCAGTTATTAGGTTATATGTGAACAAAGCTGAAGCCCAGTCTCAGAAATCTCAGATTCAAATCTAACTGTTATCAATTCCCCATCATGTATATGTGAAAGGCATCTGCTGAGTAGCTCACTGATGATAGTGTCCTCTGCACAGCTTTTGCTGATGCTGCTTACAATTTGAGACTATATATATATATATATATATATATATATATATATATATATATATTGAGCGTGGATTGTCACTATCTATAATTCATTGAGGCCTAATAAAGTAATAATGTTAACTTGGCCTAATTATAGCATGTCAGATTTTCCTCTTTGCTTTCTTGTGGGGCAGGATTTTTTCTGTTCATGTATACTTCTTCAAATGCTTTGTAACCTCTGGTCGTAGAGAATTTCTTTCAATCATGTTTCTTATAGTCACAACTTAGGATCTGTTATCTATTTGTTTGAAAGGTACTTGTGACCAAGTTCAGACGGGCCATCAGGGAGAAACGAATTTTCCTGTTGGCAGGAATACCAAATTACTGGACATTCTTATAATTGATTATGTGAATCATCTTGCTCTCAGTCTCATTTCTCTCATGCAACTGTCGGTGTTATCTCTGTATGATGTGGCCCGTGATTGGCTTATATAAGTCATGTTCTTGCATACTTGTGTCTCACGTACTCTGCTTCCTGGATGTTGTGTTTTCATCACGAGTTGGGGGCCTTTTTCCTCTTCACTTCTTATTGCTGCATAAAATGGACTTTCCTTGAAGGATCAGCATAGGAGATCTTTTGTGAATAAATTGCGATATGGCATATGCAATTCTGCATAGAAGAGAGACTAGGAATATTGGGAAAACTAAAATGTATGATAAATTCTTTGTAAATATGTATGTTCATATTGACAAATGAGACCATATTGAACATGAATTTTTCCATAGAAAAACTTTTAATGTCATTGCATATCTCCTAGATGCAGGTCTGGTGCACTAAAAATATAATATATCATACTTAAAAGGCAACTTTCCCGAAAAATTATTTGTAATTCCGATGACAATTTGTTTCCCAACCAATTACACTAATTTCCTATAAAAGTTTAGAAGATGTTTACCTGAAAAATTGATATCTAGTTAAAGTATTAATAAAGGGCTATTTATAGTCTAAAACAAGCTGACAAGATAAGCATCCTGGCTTTCTGATATAGCTAAAACACTTACTTCCTGATCCTAATATGACTAATATTTACTACCTAAAAAACCCCAAAATAAAATCCAAAAATTCAATAAAAAATACAATCAGAATGGTGAACCTTAATGAACGTACATCCTGTAATATGGCTTCATGTGTTTTCGGAAATTAGTGGCTGTACATGCTAAATTTCAATTATATCCAGTCGAACTCAGAATTCCCAAGTTCTCATGTCACACCAATCAGTGTAGTTTCAGGTGTCTCTAATTGAGGTTAAGATTTTAGATGCATGAGTGGAGAAATATTATTAAGCTAAAAGTTGCAAAAGAAGCTATTTTTAGGCCTTTGCTGGAGTCTTGACAACTTGACATATAGATCTGATTTATTAGAGGTGCAGATCCAATTTGACATACTGGTGTAAGTTGCTACTAAATTAACATTGTTGCTAGAAACACTGTCTGTTGCGGAGCTGCATGTGATTTATTTGGCATACTAAGTTTTCCATTCTTCATCAGATATCTCCACAAGACATTCGGTGGGAAGGTGAGGATCCTGGGATCAATAGAGGCAGTCGACCTGGACAAGGCCGTGGGTTGAAGAAGTCTTCAGTCCGCGGTGGGGCTGTTAGTGGTGCTGGAAGAGGTCGTGGTACTTTGAAAGGTCAGCCTAAGAAGGACTTGCCCCAGAATGGTATTGGGAGAAAAGGGTCAGGAGATATTGAGTTGCTTCATACTGATACCCTAATAAAAGAGGTAACCTTGTGATGCGAATTTGCACAAAACACATTTGTCGATGGATTTCATTTTGTTCTAAAGTTTTCAAAGTGTGGTTGACTAATGATGATGTTTTCCAGGTGGAGAAAGTATTTAGTGCTAATCATCCTGACCCAGCAGAGGTTGAGAAAGCCAAGAAAGTATTGAAAGTAAGATCTGGGAACTTTGAACCGTCAGTTTACGACTTTTTTTATTGTAATACAACAGCTTGAATTAACACTTTTCTTGCAGGAGCACGAACAAGCATTGGTAGATGCCATTGCTAGGCTTGAAGAAGCATCTGATGGTGAAAGCGGTAATACTTAACTGCCTTTGTGTTTGTACAAATTGGAAAGCACATTTGTCTTTGCTTTCTGGTCCCCTTCTGTTTGGTTTCTTCTACATCACCAAATGTAATCTATAATCTGTACAAAAACTCAGTCATATATCTTGCCGACGAGTGTTCAAGATATGCGGTCCTATTGCCGAGTTCTACACTTCTTTTGATATTGGACTTCCATAAGATTTATTGTCATAATACCTCTTTCTGTCATTATTTGAAAATTTTTGTTTATCCAAAATTACCCACATATTGGCGGTACCAAATTTTTGTTTGCCTGAAGTGAAATTTGCACATTGTAATGTTCCTCTTTGAACTTATTTCAACCAGAGGGGGAGATCATCACTTCTCCCAGGGGCACTCTATGGACCGACCAGGGTGGAGGAAGCAACAATATGATGAGATGGGTGAAGGTAGGCGAGTCGAAGGTCCAGACGGTGATAAAGGAACAATATGATGAGATGGGTGAAGGTAGGCGAGTCGAAGGTCCAGACGGTGATAAAGGCAGAGTTGCCCCGGAAAAGCAGCAAGCTGCATAATAGCCTGTTCAAATTATCAGATGTGGGATTTCCCGGATTGTACAATTTGCCAGTTAGAATAGGTGCTGGGTAGGTAGTGGGAGGTGTAGATTGTACTAGTATTCTCTCAGCTTTATGTATCTCAATCTGCGGCATAGAAAGCTTGTTCTTGTAAATTTATAACTGGCTGTTAACTTATAGGCTTGTTTGGTAGTCCAAGTCCAGATTGTGAACCAGAATTATTAATTTAAAAAGTAGATTTGCAAGTTTCTCCCAAGCATAAAAATGCACAAGTAAAGCTTTTGTCGTCGTTGTAAATATTACAAGTAGATCAGTTTCTGCTTTCTGCACCTCTTAAATATAAGGAATCTTCTGATACTTTAAACTGAAAAAAAATCCTGTAAGAAAGCACCCCAATTGCACTACATGAAAATTCCTCAACCCGTCCATCCCCTCCTTTGCTCAGTTTGGGTTCTCCTACAAAGTACATGAAATTGAATATCCATTTCAACTTGCATCTCTCTCTGTGCTCGTCAGAATGCCCTAGGGGTAAGATTAGCCTACATTTAAATCTCTTTAGGCACCGTAAAAGGAGAATAAATACTAGGAGTTGTTTGTTGTTTTTTCTCTCCAGCATGTCCACCCACATGTACATAGTACTGTCCACCTTGTAAGAGACTTAATTAGTCCTTCAAGGATTCAGCAAATCTGACAATCAAATCAACCATCTCGACATCATAATCAGGTCCCTCCAACTCAAAATGGCCAACACCTTCAATTAGATGGGTCTCAACACGACCTGCTGCAGAACTTAACTTGTTCTTTAACTGATTCACACTGGTGAAACTATCCCGAGTTCCCATTATGAAAAACTTTGGTTTTGGAGACCGTAAAATGGTTTTGTGATGCCTCCCAAACAGGATAGAGGCCACTAAACCAAATGGGTATCCTATACTCACATATCCTACAACTTGCTCAACTTGATCAACTGCAGAACCTGCTATTGGTGCACCTGTTCCAACAGAGGATATGATCGTTAGGTCACATTAGAGTGTCGGTAGCAAAAGAATAATTGAGACAGTAAGCAAATCGAAGTTCAGCGGAACATTCGAGTAAACATAATGATATATACAAAGTACACTTTCAGGGTCTTTCTTTTATGTTTATATAAACACTTCCATTATGGGCATTCCTCAATCCTCGGTGGAGATGGATGGCGCTATAAAATCATCACAAAGTTATTGATATAGCTGAGCTTCTGCTTTAGCCCGACACTTCTAGCATTTTCATCAAATTTCAATACAATTTGTCCAATAATGGAAAGCAAATTAACAACCTTAAATATCTGATACAAAACTGATATATGATTAACGCAAAACTAGAAGGTTGCCACAGGCCAAAGGGTGATTAATATCAAATATTGTGCACCTTCCCTGTCCCTATCCTGGTTCACATCAGACCCTAGGGATCAGTCATTGGTTCTCTAAAGGCTACTGCCACCCTCACTGCAATGACAAAGTTTCACGGCTGAGGGCTCATAGTAGGATTTGCCGAGCATCGAAGACATCTTGAATATTTATAAGCATCGGTGACATTCATCTTGAAGACTCTGAGAAATGGAGGCTGATTGTAATGAAAATCAACTATACTTTGAGACGACCATGGAGCTATTCAAGAATTCTGATGAAAATGGAGCTATAGAACAATAAAACTAGCATTTCAGGGGCCTTCAGTTGAGTCTCTATCAGTATCGGGAGAAATTTCAAGAAGAACAATTGGCCGCACAAATGGTTTGAGACGTAGCTTTCAGGATTGTATGGAAAAATGTTCAAAAAGTTTTCAGCAAGTTGTCAAATGGAGACTAAAAGTTCCTACAAACCCTCAAAACACTCCAGGCTCTTTTACAAACAATTCTCAACTGTTTAGAGTGCATTTCAGAATATCAATTTAGGTTATAAAGTCTACAGGAAAGTGCCCAAGAAGCCATTACTCTCATTGAAATTCTTTAAATGGATATCAGTTAAGGTTATCATCCGCAATTTGGGTTGCTTTCTAGGAAGGTTTTCAAGATTTCAGATGGTATTATAAGGTCCTACTCACCTTCAAAACATTATGGGGTATTTTAAACCATTTTCAACCATTTAGAGTGCATATTATGACAACCTTAATGTCTGTTTAAGGCATTTTGAAAGAAGATTTCAAGATCTACAAGAAGGTGCCAACAAAGCCATTAGACTCATTAGAACAGTTATAAAGTTTGTTTTTTAAGGTTCTGCAAGGTTTCAGGAGCAGAGTAGCTGGAGCACACCTCAGACCCCAAGATGAAGGCTATTATACAAGGTTTTAAAGATATTTGGGAAATTGTCAAAGAGTGACTATAAGCTCCAATTAACTTCTTAAAAAGTTCCCTGATATTTTGTATCTATTCAGAGTGTATTTTATGCCATGATAATTCATATCTAGAAGCATTTTGAATCAGTCTACAAAACCTACAAGAAGTTCCCACTAAGCCTTTGTGCTCATTAAAAATGTACAGATGAACATACGGAGCACTCTAAGTTTCGAAGGCAGATTGTCTGGAATCTCTCAAAGACTCAAAAATGTAGGTTATTATTATATACAATTTTGGAACTTTTATGAAAATTCTCGAGAAGTTGCCAAATGGCTATTCTAGGCTCCTACCAACTATACAAAGCATTCTGGGGTATTTTTAAACCATTCTAAACTGTCCAGAGCACATTTTATGCCACAATGCCACTGAAAATCATCATCAAAAATCAGTGGTGAAGTCAGCCACTCAGAGCAGGGTTAACCAACACAGTAACTTCTGAATGGTACCCCTAAAAATATGTATTTGTGGTTTTTATTGCAGTAAAAAGCTCACCCACAATCTCGACATATTTCTACAAGAATATAACTTGATCCCACACCACCGTTTGAAATCCACAAGAGGCGCGACCACAACAGCCATTACACTCATTATAACTATTTATAAACAGTTTTGGGGATTTTTTCAATTATACTAAAGTTATCATAAACGGGATTTTTTTGGGGATTTCTGAAAAATATTAAAGAAAATTTCAAATTGTGACTGTAAGCTCCTACTAACCCCTTAAAATGCTATATGAAATTTTACAGCCATTTAAAACCATTTAGAGCGCATTTTATGCCGTGATAGTATTAATGCCCTTTTGGGAGTGTTTTAAAATCAGGCAAAACTCAGAAGAAGATGCCCATGAAGGCATTAAACTCCATTCGGACTATTCAAACAGATACCAAGAGCACTCTATGAGGTTTTCAAACAGATACACGTTTTTCAGAATTTTTGAAAATTTTCAAGAAGTTGTCAGATGGTGATTGTAAGCTCCTATTAACCTGTCAAGATGTTTTACGGTATTTTGAAACCTATCTAAGCTGGTTAGACTACATTTTATGCCAGCAGCCCACCGTAACGCTCATTTGAGGGTGTTTTAAAATAAAGTTTTGTAATCTAAAAGGGGCCGATAACGCCAGGAGACTAGAATTGTTTGTAACTATATTTAGGAATTCTATGAGGCTTTGAAGGCCGAGTAGCCGGAGATCACCATAATGAAGATAAGTTACTTGTTTTTGGGGGATTTCTGGAAAATATTGAAGAAATCAAATTGTGACTATAAGCTCCTACTAATGACTTAAATTTGTCTGCAACATTTTATAGCCATTCAAAACCGCTTAAAGTGCATTTCATGCCACAATAATGCCTATTTGAGAGAGTTTTAGAATCAGGCTTTGAAACCTACAAGAAGGTGCCTACACTTTATTACTCTCACTAAACTTGTTAAAAGGATGTTTAGAGCGTTCTAAGATGTTTCTAATGCTGATTGTCCAGCATCTCTCAAAGCCTGAGAATCTCAAAATGAAGGATATACAATTTTCAGAATATTGTAGGAAATTTTTACGAGTTGTCAAATGGTGATTATAAGCTGCTACAAACTCCTCAAAATGTTCAGGGGTACTTTAAAACCATTCTAAACCATTCAGAGTGCATCTTATGCCTCCACAATGCCTGTTTCAAAGCATGTTGAAATAAGGTTTTGAGATCTACAATAAGGTGCTATCAAAACGTTCACACTCATTAGAATTGTTCGGAGCATTCTAAAGATTTCTAAGGTAGAGTAGTTGGAGCCTCTTGGGACCCCCAGAATGAGGGTTAGCGCATGATCTCTCAAAACTCCAAAAAGAAGGTTATTATACACGATTTTTCGAATATTTTGGGAAATTTACAATAAGTTGTCAAATGGTGATTATAACCTCCCACTAACATTGCAAAATGTTCCAGGGCATCTTAAAACCCTTGAAACAGTTTAGAGTGCATTTTATGCCACACAATGTCCATATGAGGGTGTTTTCAAATAAGTTTTTGAGATCCACAAGGAGGTGTCATGAAAGCAATTACAATCATTAGTTTAGCTTATGAAGATATTTGCAGCAGTCTACAAGGTTCTAAAGGCAAAGTAGCCAGCACCTTTTGTGATCTACAAAGGAAGGCTATACACGTTTCATTTGGGATTTTTGAAAATACAGAAGTTATCAAACTGTGACTATAAGTTCCCGCTGGCCCTTTATAATGACCTACAACATTTAATAGTCATTTAGAGCCATTTAGGGTTCATTGCATGCTATGACAATGCCCATTCGGGACCAGGCAACATTTTGAAATAAGGCCTTGAACCCAATAAGGAGGTGCTGACGAAGCCATTACACCCCTGAATCACTTTAAAGGATGCTTAGAGCATTCTACCAGGTTTTGAAGATAGATTGTCCAAAATCTCTGCAGACCCCATAAAAGAAGGTTATTATAATTTTCGATATCTTTTGAAAATTTATGACTTATTGTCAAATGGTGAATTTTAAACTCCTACTAAACCTTTAAAACATTCTGGGGAAACGTTCTAAACCATTTAGAGTGCATCTTAGCCACCATAATAATGCCCAGTTGAGGGGGTTTTGAAACCTACAAGTGCTTACAGAGCCATTACGCTCATTAGAACTGGTGTTAAAGATATGTGGATTTTTTAAGTGGTTTCGAAAGTAAAGTAGATGGAGCCTCTCTAACCATCAAAATGAAGGTTATTATGCTTAGTTTTTGAGTTTTTAGGAAAACGTTGAAGAAGCTCTCCAAATGATGACTCCTAATTGTTTTAAAGTGCAGCTACGAATGCCCTAGAACTGTGCCATTGAAGCCATTATACTTATTTAACACGTGTCAAGGGATATTTAGAACGTACTAAGAAATTCTGGATGTAAAGTGGCCACAATCACTCATTAATCCAAAAATGAAGGCTATCTCCCCAAATCCCGTGTTAACCACATTGGGAGTAGTTGTTATTTTTGTAGAATTCCATAATGTTATTACATGATGGGATGTAGGACTGACAAAATGGTCGCCAGCTTTCAATTGAATGGATCCCTAGCCCATCAGAAAGCTCTCTATGTAGAATATCTAAAGCCAACAACTGCAGCACAGAAGGTCTTCAGAGAATCATCATCACATGAATCATTTATCATCTAAATAGCAGATAACATGTAAATCACAAGTCACGTCAAAAGCAGGATCAAACAACAGAAACACACAGGGATGCACTCAGTGAAAATAGCAAGAGTTTCCCCTTAAGGTCACCCTTAAACCAAACTGGAAAAGCTATCCCCTCTGGCAAGCATAAGATAAGGAAACTCTTAAACCAAAGTGGAAAAGCACCCTCAAATTCAACACCTTAAAATTGGCCAAAAGATCTGAACCAATCATCATAATCACTCAATTCTAGCACTATCATAATTCATAACCTATGTCACTCCAACTCTTCATTTTGCCTCGAGTACCCATGTTGGACAACTGACACTCAGCATTTTGACAAAAAATGTTAAAGATCTTCATAAAGTTGCGGAATCCAACACCGGTGCTTCAAGATGGGTATGGCCGAGTCTGAGTAACATATATGGATCATGACTCCAATAAACTTCTCTATACACAAACAAACACACAGCACATGACATCAACAAATTGATTTCAAATTGCAAGAAAAGGGATATGCACGCACACCTAATAGCAGCAATCAAGAAAGACTATGCAAGAATACCTGCAGAAGAACCCACCAAGAGAATCTTATTGACAGAGAGATTTTCACAAACCCATTTGCAAACAGAAACTACATCCTTGACCTCAGCAAACCCAGTAATTGATTTGCTCCCTGTTGACCAACCCACTCCTCTCATATCGAAAGTCACAGCCAAATAACCGGAATTAGCTAACCCAGTTGCGATTCCCCATAGTAATCCTTGGCAACCACCCATTAACGAGTACGGATGAACCAAAACAATAGCCAAGTTCCCATCTTTCATCTCTCTCCTAGGTCTAAATACTCGTGCACTGAGCTTAACTCCATCCCTGCCCTCAATAGTAACGGATTCCCCGGACATTAAGAGATAGAATTTTGAGGGTATGGGTTTGAATTTGTGAGAGGTTTTGGGAGAGAGAAATTGAGGGTCTTCACTCTTGATGTCCTTCGTTGAAACCCCGATCACAGGTTACCACTGCCAGGTTAGACTCCTGTAGGATCAAATTATTAAGTTTTGATCTGTTGGTTTGCTTGTTTTTTCTCCCCGTCTTTGTTGTTCATCATGGGCTTGTTTGATTTGATCCCCTTACTTTCTATGATGAACAAGTTTCCAGATTTGCCTTGTGTTTGCCAGAGGGGCCCCAGCAATTGGCATGTATGAGCGAGTGCTATAGATTCTTTTGTTTTCATTCTAGGATTCTCTCAAAGTCTCCATTTATGGCAAAAATTAATACAGTATATTCATATAGTCGTTTAAGTATTTTTAAGGTGATGGTCTTCTTCCATGGAAAACATTGCAATACTGTCCAAGTATTTCTATGCTTTTATTTATTTTTCTTTCTCGAATCCTTTGTCCAAAACAGAAAAAGAAAAAGTGGAATTATGTTTTTAATAAGTGAAATTATGTCATTATGCAACTTTATCGTACATTTAATATAATTTTGAGTTCTAATAAATTTGTGTATATATAATTTTGTATTGAGTATGAAGAATATTTAGAGTTATTGAGAATGTTAATTTTTGAAATAAAGGTAATACATAATGCACTTTTATGTTTCATATCCTGTAGATTAATCCAATAATATAATGACTTTGCATTCAATATTCTATGACAATAAAGACGAATTTTAGGAGTTTAATATAATATGAGACTCAAACACATTTTAATCTTTTTTAAAAAACTATGTTTATATTTTTTACAAGTTAAGTAAAACAATACTCCGATATCCATATTATCTTTTAGTACACACAAGATTCATTTGAATTAATAAGATAACTTTTTTTTCCTCCTCTAGGCTCAAAATCTCTTTCCTAACATCACCCAACGTGGGATTTGTCAAAATCCGTACAATATTATCAAGACATCATAAATATTATGATTTTCATGGAAGGACTCCAACCTTTCACACATGCATGCAAATATCCCCTCTACATTTCTATGCTAAACACTAAACACTAAACCCTAATGGAGAGCCTTGAAGCTCGATGTATACACATTGATACAATACAACAGTTAAAATGAAAGAAAAAGGAGAAAACGCAATAACATCAGTAATATACAAATACATACAAACTATGCTAAATTACTTCACCTCCTTGGCCTTTTCTTGGATTTTTCATCAGCGCCTGCTTTTCCTCCTTTTCTTGACTCCGGTGTTTTACCAACAATGGCTGCCTTTCTCTTTGGTGGCCTGTCACTGCCTCTCCTAGCACTCGTCGCTTCTCCCTCTCCTCTTCTGGATGGATTCCTCCTCGAAACAACTACATCAACACCCTTAGAATTCCCATTCCCACCCCTTTTCTTATAAGCATTACTTTTCGCCTTCTGATCTCTTCTCGCTCTCTCCTCCTCCTCTCCCTGGTTTTCCTCAGCAGAATCATCGTTGTCTCCCTTTTCTTGGCTCGACGGCGAGTTCTGCTTCATCCTTTTCAAGAAATTCTCCACCCCTTGTTTCTTCATATTACTATTCATCTTCAGCTTTTGATCACTTGCCATTTTTTCCCTCTTGTTGGCTGCTTCTTTGCTTATTATGATTTTCCTGTTGTTACTATTGCTCAACCTTAACCCTCCACTCCTCAAAGCCAATCTCTCTCTTGTCACCGGTTGCTTTTCATCCTCGTCCTTTCTCTCCATGGGTTTTTCCTCCTTTCTCCCATTTTCCATTTTACCCTCATTCTTACTCTTCGTGGGCTCTGACAAAGCTTGCATAGAGACGGAGCTCCGACGACGACAAACCACCATGTTGGTGGTGGAGGATCGAGGCTTCTTCATCACGGGTTCTGAATAGTTGGCTTCTAAATTAGGTTGGATCTTATCGGAGTTTTCAGTCGTTTGGCCGCCAATCTCATGAGTTACAAGTCTCCGCAATTCTCGGGCAGCAAGATGCTCAGCGGAGCTCTTGTTATAAAAGAGGACAGCGTTGGTGAAGATGAGGAGCAGGTCACGATAGAATTTTGGATGGCAATCGTTGTATATACCCTTGTCAAGTCTTGATTGAACCATATCCAAATCCATATGTTGACGGATCATATTTCGGTATTTCTCCGTTTCCTGTACGGTGAATATTATAATGTGAAAGACATGAAAAATAAATACATCAAAATTAAAATCTCATTATCCCTATTATAAATTACACTAAATAGTGTAAAGAAAATAAATCTACTAGAAATAGAACACAGTATTTGACCTAAAATTTAATACGATAAACTTCACATTATAATATTGAGAAATAACGTACTACTTAGAGTGTGAGTTATAAACTTGTTTCGTATTTTTCTCGAGCAACGTCTTAGGTTTTGTAAATAAATAGATAAAGTTTACACTAGGAGAGCTCATTTATCCCTTTGCGTAAACTAAAAATTTACAAAAATAAGATGTCACATATCAGTATGGGGAACTAACAAATGGAATAAAGAATACGGAGTAAGTTCATAAAGCTAAATCCAATGGTCAACATATCGCAATGAAATAATCAAGAAACTAGGACCAAGAAGTAAGAATATATTTGTATTTCTGAACAATTTCTAATAAAATTAAATTTCTAATTCCACTAGTAAAGATCTACCACCTAAATGAATCAAACAGAGCTATGGTACAATTGGTACGAGCCTTAAAGTCGTCTAGGTGGAAAAATTGAAGACAATTAAAGTGAAGAAATCCAAGGCTAAATAATTCAAATATAACTAAACCAAAAATAAATAAATATAAATGCTTCAAAAAAACAAGCAGACAAACGAGCAGGAGCAGCTCGAACCTAATTGCTTAACAGCACAGAACCATCTCGTTCTCTCTCCCCTTTACTAGTTTTATATACGTTGTGAAAAGGCAGTATACCAAACAAAAAATAGGCAAATTAGACACACTAACCTGGAAATCAGAAACGTTTTTCCTTCTCTAGGAGGCACAATTATTGACCAATGAATTGTTCTCCTAATACCACTTGTTTGTATATTTAATTTTCAAAAGTGTCTACCCCCACAAGTGAACTTCAAAAACTGGTCATTTCTGTATTTTTTAGTCAGCATACTCATTTTCTTGAGCTCCCTATCTTAAGAAAAATCCAAATAACTAATTTGATCCGAAAAAGGGAGAAATATCAAGCATACTATCCTCAACACACAAATTTTTTAAACAAGAAGAATTTGTACCTCAAATTCAAACCTAGGGGTAGGGGGAGCAACGTAGGCCACTCACCTCTCTTCTCTGTGACAGTCATCCCATAATTGATTATAGTAGTAGTTTTATTTTCTTCTATAAAAGAAAATCCAAACTGCTTTTGTTCCTTGAAGCGGGACAATAATCGTACATATGTCATACATCAAGATGGGTCATATGCACGGAGTTCATGAACACATTAGCATATGTTACGCGATAAAAGCCCAATATAAAATTTATAATAGACTTACGCTTATAAAGTTTTATAAATATCAATAACAGTACGCATAATAAGCGTACCATTTTAAAGTTTTATAAATATAAACAACAATACAACACAAATTGTCCAGTTTAAGATAGATTAAATTTTTCCCTTCATTTGCCCTCACGGCCAATCAAGTAGAATTGTTTGTCTCAAATTTTTTTAATTAATGATTTAAGTTTATACTTGTTCCTGTTAAACTTGGCTATACTTCCCCTTAGTGCTTTCTTTTATCTGTATTCGCAATACCTAAAGCTTATATATATAGCCATATTAAGACAATAATCTCACTATTCTTATTATCTATAATGAAAGGAGAAAAAAAAACTCTTTAATATGGACAATTAATTAGTATTATTACAATATTGTCAAGCGTATTAAGAGTAACGCAAATTATTAGATGAGACTATTTTATATAAGACGATTCGAAAAATATTACTCTATATATATTTTTGGAGAATCATTTATTGGTTTGTTTGTCAATAATTCTCATCTTTGCAGTTTTAACAAACATTTTAAAAAAAGACGAGAATAAAAAAAATGGACATACACATAAATTCACAAGAAAATTCATATTAATGACAAATTTTGGGCAAAATGTTAAAACGTAAGCCAAAATGTATTTAATACCAAGGACAGGAAGATGACGAAAAGGCCAATGATCAGCCGGTTCAGGGAGGTCCACTCCAAAAAATAGTATATATAATTTTGACCATGGATCATGGACTGGAATTATCTACATTTATAAGAAAAAGAAAAATTAATCTTATGGCAGTCTTATTTAATTATAGTGAATTTATTAGGTAAACTTCTTTTTTAATCATCAACAGTGAAATCACTCCATCATCATCATTAGTAATATAATCAGTGATAAGCAAAATCTGAAATCGGTGGATAGGAGTATAATATGGATCATCACCTCCTTTTTCTCTAAAAAGATTCAAATTTATGGTGATTATTTTCTGATATTGAACTATATATAATGTTTCGTATTTTTTTCTTTATATATTAAATTTACGGGTGGATTAAAAATACGTTAAATTTTTTTTGTAAGAATAGAGTCTACAACAGTAGATGTCAAAATTGTAAAAGAAAATTCAAATAACATGTTTTATAAATGGTAAATTGAAAATATTTCAAGCTTTAAGCATAATATAGTTTCCAAATATTTACAATTGAGTTGATAAATTATTTATTATATTTTCCAGTTATTGACACTTTTAGCTGAAGAGAGTTGGTCAAAGCTCTCTTTCATTACATATACAAAAAATAAACATAATTATTGCATTCCGTATGAACTCCTTTTCCTTTTCAAAACATTGTTATCAAATATTTCGATTTCGATTTAAATTGTGATTATATGTTTATATCAGTCTTTTCACTTCTTCCAAAAATAAAATAAAAAAGAAAAACCTTCTTTACTTTTGATACATAGTTATATGTTTTGTATGCTGCTCCTGTCATCACCATTGGCTATAACTATTTTTTTTTTCGGTTCCTTTGATGATGTCAGTTTTATTTATTTTCTTACTTTCATCAATAACCATATCATTATATTTATAAGATCATGCTTTTTTAAAAATTTTTAACTTACTGCCTTAAAATTCAAAAAATAAAAAATGAACTTTACAGTCTTACCACTTTTTATAAGTAACTTTATATATATATTGCAACTTTCTACAATTTCTTATAAATAAAAATAACATGATATTTCTATTCCTACATTCTAATCTACTAAATCTAGGGCATATATGTGCTATTTTATCTTAAAATAAAATTGAAGAAAGACTATATGTACTATGTCAGATGTTCAACATACCCTAAGTTTAAGTGTTAATTTTAGGGACGTTTCAATTAGTTGTTAAAACTAACGGTTAGCGGTTACGAGTTAATGATTATGAGCCATTGCAATTAGCAATTAACAGTTATAAGTGTCTATAATTACGGGTGGCATTATGAACGGTTACAATTAACAGTTATAGCGATTATGATTGGTTACTAGCAGTTAAGAGTGATTACAAGTGATTATAATTAACAATTAGCGATCACAAGCGAGTTATAATTAGCAGCTAACAATTATAAATATTTTTATAAACTCTAATTCAAACAAACCTAGTTAATTTAACTTTGCTATTATTATGCCTTATTTATTTTGAAGTAATTTTTCCATGCTATTTTATGTTACTGTGAGTATGATTCCTCCCAACAATCATACACAAACAGTGCCACCACATATTTTTCGTAATTAGAGAGCGATAAGAGTCCTAAAGAAAAGCGGACCATGGATCTTTTATCCCACTTGCGTTTCATTTAAAATGGCCAGCCCAACAACCAACTTATTGACCAGGAATACCATCACTTCTCTGCTGTATTGACATTTATACCCCCACCTTTTTGCATGGCTCGCTATCTGCAGGACTCACCTGGCACATTTTTCTTTTCTTTTTTCTTTTGAACTTTTTAATCTCCCATTTTGCAAATTTTAGAGCCAAATTTTTAAAAAAATCAATAGTATCAGTACATCAATATCTTAGGTCTTAGCTCAACGTAGGTGTTTGTTGTTTCGATAGGTAAAGTCTCTGAATTATTATTATCAAAAATTTTAGTTTAAGTTTCGCCAACACGAATCTTTCGATCTTACAAGAATTGAAGAGGAATTTTATCCTAATAATATAACAGAAGTCATTTTCTAATTAGTTTTATTCATTTTAATAATTTGTCATTTTCTAATTAGTTTTAGTCGTTTTAATAGTTTTTATATATATGAGTAAAATCTTTCCATCAAAAAGAAAAAAAGAATGTATACAATCTTAAAGTTTAAGTTGTCATATAAATATAGAAAGAAAAACAGGGCTATTAGAATTGGGTCAAAATTTAATGATCTTAAAATAGGGACAAAAAAAATGAGGAGAGCTTACATGAAATAGTTGGAACTTTACTCTACATATACCTAATCCTAATTTGTCCCGTTTCTATTCCTAATTATTTTCTAATAAAAGGAAGAAGATTAAAATATAAATAAATTAAAATGATCTAGAAAAGAATAATAAATAGAGTTGTGAAAAAACTAAAATGAGTTTATAAGGAGATAGAATAAGTTAAAAAGTGCTCAAAAAATTTGAAAAAAAGGTTGGAGAAATAAACAGAATTGATCATAAATACTACAAGTGTTATAATAACGTGTCGAGTATGAACTATGGCATATATTAGGATATTTAGTCGCCATATTACTCAGTTTAAACTTTTAAGAATTCACAACGTTATGCATGGATAATGTGGCAACAGCTAAAAAATATATTAAAATTCAGGAAAAATATTATATATAAAAAATGGACTATTTTAGAAAATATTTAATATAGTGCGGTCCGTAAAGAGTAACTCTCCATAGAAACGATGACGAGTCTCAAAAAGAGCGTCGGGGCTCAAGCCTCAGGCAAGGTTGCTGGAGTCATGGTAATCTTAATAGAAATTTAAAACATATTTGGTTAAAAAACTTCACAAACTGACTGAAATGCCCTGAAATTGCTAAATGAGTTGACAAACGTGCCCTTACTATTAGTATAGTAATCGTACTAATTTCACTTAGTATGACCTAGCTAACCCAAGTTCACCACCCCCAGTGCCAATAAAATATATTGTCCTAATTCTTTCTGATATTCTGACATCATCATTATTATTATTATTATTATTATTATTATTATTATTATTATTAATCTATTTAATTAAAAATATATATTATTTTAATTAATTTTTTCATTTTTCAAATACTTATCATTTTATAATTTTAATAATATATTAATGACTAATTTATTAATTTTATTATTATTAATTATTTTATTTCCCTGATTTTTTTATTAATTTTCTTTATTTTTAATCAAATTTTAGGATAATTTAATTTTTTAAAATAAATTTTATCAAAAATTTATTATTTTTTATATTCTCTCGTAATCTTCAACTACAATTATTTTAAAACGGATAGAGTATTATTATTATTATTATTATTATTATTATTATTATTATTATTATTAAATGGAAATAATCAGCATGCAAAAGTGAGGAGAGAATATTAATTATAATTAAAATTTAAAAAAGAGAGAGCAAGGAAATGAAATTATAGTAATATCCATTTTATTTATTACCTGGCTGGGTAGCCGGCGCTGGAAAACAGAGCCATGCTTGTGCGAGCGGAGGATCTCCAAGAACCGAACCAACGGCCGTGATTTTACGCTGATCCGTTTATTGGCGGAAGATAGAGAGAACTCCTCGGCCTCAAGCTCGTCACCGCTGCCCACTAACCCCCTGAAACGACGACGTCTCTTCTTCGACTGGCTCGCCGAACTCTGTACGTCACTGCTTTGCTCCCGCTTCGACTCGGACACCGACTCGCCCAACTCGGCGGGTCGACTGGCGCTCACGTTACCTGAACCGCTCTCTTTAATTGGTTCAACCTTCCGAACCGCATCGGGTTCTGCTTTTACCTCCGGCTTGCGTTGCTTTGGTATAGATTCTCTCTCCTCCTTGGCCTTCTTCTCCGGCGATGCTCGGGATGAGCTTTTGTTGTCGGCTTTATTATGGCCCGACGAGTTGGATTCGTTGAAGGACCGATCCTCCGCCGAGTCGAACTTCTCCGGCGAAGATCTTTCCGGTTCATCGGATTTTTCTCCGGTTATATTAGCATTTCTGTCCGGTTCAATCCTCAGATCTGAGCCTCCTCCTGCTGGTTCTTCAGCCTTCGGCGAGCTGTTTTCTCTCTCCTCTAATCTCTTCACTTTCAATTGCAACGACCTGTTCAACAAACAAACCTTCACGAAAATCAGATCTCAATTCTCAAAAAAAATTTAAAAATGAAATAAAATTTTAAAAAACTTAGATCTCTTTGTTAAATAAATAAATAAATAAAAGGAGACAGATGAACGGAGAAAATTAAATTACACGATCGAAAGGTCATGACGCTGGACCTCGCGCTTGAGTTCTTCGACGCGAAGCTTCCGCAGCTCGTCGACCATGCGCAACGGTTCCTCGTCTCGGACACCTTCCTCGGTTCCGTTTTCTCTTTCCTCTTCACCGGCGCCGCCGCCGACGGCAGCGGCGGAGGCAGAGAGGTGGAAGCGGCGCTTCAAGTGGACGTACTTTTGCTTGCAGTTCTGGGGAGAGAAAGCGAAGGAGTGTTTCATCCGTTTCTGAAGCTCCTTGGCTATGGAGTCCCAGCTGGCGGTTCCATGGCGGTTAACGGCACACGCCAGCAGGAGCTCCTCCAACGTTCCCCATGATGCCTCTGCCTCTGCGTCCTCTCCATTTGACGACCTCGTTTCCTCGTTCTCCTTCTTCATCATCTCTCTCATCCTCTGTTTCCAAATCTAA
The DNA here is from genome assembly GCA_021018815.1 of Talinum fruticosum. Classification (NCBI taxonomy): domain Eukaryota; kingdom Viridiplantae; phylum Streptophyta; class Magnoliopsida; order Caryophyllales; family Talinaceae; genus Talinum; species Talinum fruticosum. The sequence continues at coordinate 1,328,304 of JAITYX010000103.1, forward strand.
TCCTCCCTCGCTATTTCCATGAAAATCATCATTTCTTCTCGCTTTCCTTAATTTTAATTAGGGTTTTTGGATGCTGATTAATTAATACTTTCTCATTTCGAAACAATTTGGCTTAGAAATTATTTTGTACGTTCGATTTCTTGGAGGGTTCTTTACGTCTCTCTCTGTTTCTCTCTCCTCTCTCTCTCTCTCTCTCCACTGGAGTGGTCTGACGGAAAATTCGATTGCTCCTTCGCGGCTAGGATTTTCGGTTTCAGAAGATTAAGAGAGAGAAAGGTAGGAGACGGGGAGGGGTGGGTTGGAGGAGACTTTTGATTGTGTGAAGGGGTTAGCAATGGCACTCCTCCCCTTATATACCTGGTTGATTAGGGGTATAGAGTGATTTTACATATATGCCCTTAGATGTTACTCATAATTGCTGCCTCGTAAATATCCGTATTATTATTATGATCCATACTGTTAGTAAATTGAAATGCGATTTAGTCCACTTGACGGATGATTTACATCCCCGCCGTACACGTCGGACATGGACCCACATTGTGGTGGTTGGTTCTTGGACTCTTGGCCCATTGAACAGGTTAGGTAACCCGGTTTCTTTGGGGTTCAAGGATCCAAGAGATTTTCTTTTCCCTGTTTGGTTTGGGTTGGACTCGGTGAACCTCTAGCCCACGATGAATGAGACTGGGTTGTGTAAATTATATTATGAATTCGGCTTTATTTTATTTATCATATATGATATTTAGTTTTAGTTTTTTACAACTCATTCTTTATTTTCATAATTTTACTTTTAAATAAAATATACTCTCTCGCAATTTTAAATTAAGTAATTATTACCAATTTTATAGATCCGAAATTGTGGTATAAGTGGTGGTCGATCGACCCATGAGAAGTTAATTTGCAAGCCTAATATGTTTCTCTCCTTTTTTTCTTTTATTCTTTATTAAGTTTCCAAATTCAATTCAAAGAGTTGTATATTAGTTATTCGCTGGGCTTTTATATTGGAATATAGATTCAATGGAGTATTGACGGATCATGAGATACATATTAAGGGTTTGTTTGAACTTACATATAAAACGTAAATAAAAAGAAATATAAACAAAAACGAACATAAAAGAGTAGAAACGAACATAAATGAGTTGTTATAAGAAATGGACATAAACGAACAAACATAAACTAATATAAAAGAACATAAAATATAAGCTAAATTATATTTTTCATATAAAGTCGAACTGGAGTTTTCACTAAGAGTTTGGCATACAATACAACCAACCCCCCAAACACGTGTTGGTTTGCAACTTACAAATATACCTACCGTATATTTGAGTCTACAAACTTAAGTTATTTTATATAATATTTTATTTTAATTTCTTAAAACATATCTCTATTTCCCATGATTCTCCTTTTCAAAATCCTAAATTATATCATGTCAGAAATTTATAGACTTGAGTTTATGGCATAAGTATTGCTGCTGAACTCCTCAAGCTCCCCAAATTGTATTGAAAAGATAAAATAAATACTCCATATTTAACCATAGTTTTTTTTTTTTTTTTTTTTTTACTAATAGAAGTTTTGTATAGTTTATTGAAATCATGGCCATTTATATTTTGGTAAGATTTTTGACGTATGCCTTGATGCATAATTTCATGATACGATCATTTAATTTTCGTTATTGATTAATGGGTGGCTTTAGTGTGTATAAACGAGGAAACTACTTGTCTAGCTTCCGTTCATTTTTGTTTTTTATGCTTCCCTGATAATGGAAAACAAAATCCCCTCTTCCTCACCCTTTTTTTTTGGTGGGGGGTCCCATTGTCCTTTGTGGACTGAGTTCAATATAACTGAGAATTTGGACTTTTCTGGCCGTAAATTTCCACTATATGCTCCAATACTAGAGAAAGATGCTATAATAACCTAATAATCCAACATTAACTTGTGGTAAAGAGCCCTTTTTTTTTCCATAACCCATCGGAAAGTTTGTTTATAAAAATATCGATCAAAGTCAGATTGAATGTACAATTTGGGTGATCTTCTAACCAAACCTGAATATCTAGATTATAAGGTTGGAGGTGGGCCAAACAATTAACGATTCGCCATTTCGCTCCCGTTTTGCTAAAGAAAGTGCAAGGTTGAGCCATATGCAACCAGACTGTATTCGCCTATAGAAAAGTGCAAGGTTGGCTCTACACACATAAGACACAACTTTAAAGCCAAATACAACATTTATTGTTTACAAATGGGTTACTATGATAATTTAATCCCTAATTAAGATACTTGGTATAAATATTGTTATATGACTTTTTAGACGATAATAACGAGTATGTAAATGAGTAAAATTTTTAAATAATAATCACACATAATTAAAATACAGTGTATTGTGTGTTTACTTTTGATGTCATTCTAGTTTCACTTCAAAAAGGGTAGGAATTAAGTAATGGTTAAAAATTGATGAGCATATTCTTATCCAAAAAAAAAAAAAAAAAACAATTGATGAGCATAGAAATGCCACTTTGGGCCCTTAAAATTAAAAACCTCAAACCCATTGTAATTTTACTTTTTCTTCACTGGGCCCAAAAGGCCCTATTCACCAAAAAGCCAGCGCAGAAAAATACTAAAAAGGGGCGCGAAAATTAACCATTATTCAGTACGACCAAATTGATTTTTTCCCTCCTATTCCCTTCGCTCCCAAAAAATTGAAAATTCACCACGCAAAAAAAAAAAAAAAAAAAAAGAAAAAAACTCAGCTTTTAACGAAAAACTGCCGAAAAGTTCCCAAAGCCGTCTCCATTTTCCTCCTCTCCTCCACCTCCCTCTCTCTCTCTCCCTCCGTTTTCTCTGGCACTGCGATTTTGCTTGTTAATTAATTGAAAAGCGAAAAACAATGGCGAAGCGCATCAGACGAGAGCCATTGATGGCCATCAATGGAAACAGAGCAGTTGATCCGCCAGAGTTTCGGTCAGTGAAGCGAGAGAAGCTTAACCGAAACAATCCGAACCCGGCTCAGGAGCATGAGCCAGCGGCCAAGCGTCGTCGGCCGGCTCGGACCGTCCCTGAGTGCAATGACGGCGGCGATGCACCGACCCAAGGACGCGCTGAGCGTAGGACACTTCGCTCTCAGTACCTTGCCGTTAAAAATGTCATTAACGGTCTCTCTCTCTCTCTCTCTCTCTCACTCTCTCTCTCTCTCTATGCATTTGAAAGATTAATTTTTGGGCGGATAATGATAATTTTTTGCAGAAGAGAAAGAGGAATTGTGCAAAGGTGATTCTGACCGGCTCCAGAACATTATCAGACAAGTCGATGATTTGTATGAGCATGGTAAATTCCCCTCTATTTTTTATATTATTAAGTTTGCTTTTTTTAACAAAAAATTAGTGTTCTCTTTCAAGTTAAAGAGAAACTAAACAGAAGAGGCAAAAAGAGACAATTCCCCCCCAAAAAAGTTCGTTATAGTTTTACTGGTTTTTAGCATTGATTTGACTAGTACACACCAAGCAGGGGATTTGTTTCTTTAAGTTTGTTGGGTAATTAGTTGGTTTTTGAATTTGGTTGGGACTTCAGTTCAAAAGCCGCGGGAGCAGGTGGCTGATGCCGAGACACTCTTGGACATAGCCAACACCTTGGTGACCACAGTGAGGTCACACTCAAAAGACGGCTTCACCCCTTCTGATTTCATAAGCTGCTCAATCCATGAGTTTGGGACTTCAGATGGAAGGAGGAATATCGAGAATGATCGGGTTTCAATTAAGTGGAGGGATATTGGGATGCTTGTCTCCCCCATTTTCAAGAGAGCCCATGGCTGTCGTACCATGTATGTTTTGTTAGCCGTCTCTTAGTCTTTCCAATCGCTAAAAAACTTAATTTGAAAGTTTGAGTTTGGTTTTGAGGTCGATTGACCGAATGAGCATGCTTTGTTTTGTAAACTTTGTTATAGGATTGGACCTATGAACACTGAGTTGAAGCAACGGAAGGTTGCAGCTCAGAGGAGGCATGAGCTGCAAACTGAGAGCGCTGCTAGGCCTGAACAGGTATAAAATTGCTGTCAACGTTAAAACTTGAAGGGATTTTGTTTCAAGACTTACATTTTCGTTCAAGGACCGCCCTCTGGTTGTGTGTTACGTTAGTCTTTCCTATGTTGCAATCTGACCCCTTCTGTGTTATATATATAACTGGACCAAATCGATGGGTATAAAAAGGGTTTAAGCCTAGGAGGACGGAGCTTCAGCGCAATTCATAATGTCGTTGCAAAGTTTATGTCTGATTTTTTTCTGTTTTTGGGAAATGAAAGTTGAGATATTGGTGTTAATTATGTGATTTAAATGCTTTTTGTTAATCAGTATGGTTGAATGGGGCCTTTTTCTGTGAAACTTGAGTGGATGCTATGCCTAAAATGCTTCATTTACCACCTCGTGAATCAGCTTGAAGATGCCGGAGAAGAAGAGAAGACTGACACTGACAAGAATATGGCAACCATGTTTGACATCTTGAGAAGAAAGAAGTCTGTCAGGCTGGAAAGTTTGATACTCAACCGGTCTTCATTTGCACAGACGGTAGAGAACCTCTTTGCTATGGCCTTCTTAGTTAAGGATGGACGAGCTGAGGTATCGGTTGATGATAAGGGGAATCATTTTGTTGGTAAGACATTACTCTTTTTGTAATTGTAAACATTCTGCCCAATCTCTACTACACCAAATTGTAAATAAGAAAGAAACTTTGCTTCTGTTTTCAGCACCGAGGAATGCTCCACCTGCGAATATGGTGGTGTCTGGTGAAGTTATGTATACTCATTTCGTCTTCAGATTTGATTTTAAGGATTGGAAGGTGAGGCAATTCTTTCTCGTTATCAGTGAAAAACTTAACTATGTAGGTTAGGACTTTAGCACAGGTCATGCATAAGCTCTTAGGTCTGATTCCCTTTCCTCTGTAACTCGTGTAGTCTATTAAGCTGTGATGTTACTTGACCTTATTTTGAACTGCAGTTGATGGCGGAGGTGGTGCCAGAGGGAGAGGAGCTAATGCCTCATAGATACCAAACGAAAACTCCTCTCTCAGAAGCAGATCAAATGGCCCATGCACCTCAAGTCGTGTTGCCTACTTCACCAGCAAGAAAAGTGTTGAGGAGCCGCAGTTGAGCACTAGAATGAATGACTGATCTGCTAATGAAATCTACTGAAAGGTTCATGCCAATGAAGCCGAGTAGTTTAGAAGCAGCAATTTTTCCCCATACATATCGGGATGGCTGGCTTCACATTCTTGTTTGACCTGTTTATCAATGTGGTATGTATGTATGTATTTATATATGTATGCATAATTTGCTAACACTAGGTATGACTTATGAGTGTCCCTGTAATGTTCTTCGAAGTAGTTTTGTGAGTACGACACTAGTATTGTCTTCAGAATCCAATCTCGTGGTGTAGAAATTTGTAACCTTGATTAGAGTGATCAATTAGCGCACAAAATGTGAAATCCCAACTTGGAAACTTTTCATTTTGCGTCAGACAGGGGACTGTTCTTTTGTGGGGGTAGGGGAATATTTATTGTCAAAAACATTTATTTTTTGCAGTCCCGAATTATATTCACAATTGCCAAAGTTTGATTTTCCAGAATATATTAAGTGTTTTTATTGTTTAAAACATTATTGGCACAATATTTATAACAGTAATAGAGCCAAACAGCCAATAATGGCATTAGGCACTATTAGGAAAGATTATGAACGATTCTTTTCAAAATAGAGCCTTAGGAAAGAAAAACATTGAGAAGTAAAAGACTTGGGAAGGTTCTCATTTCAAAGAGGGGAAAAAAATACACGGATATGAAGTACAACAAGGTCGCTGCCTACTACACCAAGTAATAATCCTCAACATAAGAATTTGCCTAGCAAAACAACTACCACTCACGCTTCAATGCAAAAATGGAAATGCTCGTCCTCTCGAGGAGGTTTTTTTGAGGTATCCTCTTGAGGAGTTTAATGCTGGTCTTTTGGAATGTTAAGGTTCTCAAAAATGGGACTATCTACTCCCACACCCATGGCGTGAAGGCCGTTGTCTACGTAGATAACAGCACCTGTTACAGCAGAGGCCAAAGGAGAAGCCAAGAATGCAGCTGTGTTTCCAACTTCCTCTGCAAGAATTGTAGTCAAGGTTATCAATCAAAATTTATAGATACATAAACAATGTATAGTATCTTGCTTATATCATACAACACTGAAATCCTATCTGGGTCCTGCTTTAACAAGGTCTAGGGAGATCAACATCTACTAGGCAATCTTTTTCATTTCATCTTGTCAGAAATCTCTAGGTAGAAGAAAATTTAAACGCCACAGCAACTAAGTCTATTTCAAGGTTAATTTCAAGAATCTTTATTGGATACTTTTGATCGAACGAAATTGACAAAAGCGATATTTTTACCTGCAGATAGTTCCTTTTGCAAGGGCGCATTAGCAATGGAATAGTCAATCATCATATCAATGAAGCCAATAGCTTTTGCAGCACGACTCCTCAGTGGGCCTGAGAAAAAAAAAAGATGTATATGAATAGCTTAAACATTGGTCATTGACAGGGAGCTCTTAAAGATTGGATGTACAGGTTCATGTCAGGAAGAAAATACCAGCTGATATTGTGTTTACTCTGATTCTGTGCTTCCTCCCGGCTTCAAAAGCCAAGACCTAAACCAAGCATTAGATTTGAGCGAAAGCATGTGATTAGAAGAGATTATTGCAAGTAATAACAAAGAAGCTGCCCTCTGCTTCTCTATCTAGATAAAGAATATGAGAGAGAGAGAGAGAGACGAAACTTACGCGCGTGTCACTCTCGAGAGCGGCTTTTGCAGAACTCATCCCTCCTCCATAACTGTGTAATATTGCAGTAAGATAAGTTCTCTGTGCACAAGGGATCTATATAACTTGAATGAGTGAGTGAAAGAGGGAGGGAGGGAGCTCTAAGGAAAAGCATACCCTGGAATTATCCTCTCAGAGGCAACGTAGGTGAGAGACAATGAAGAACCACCTGTCAATAGTAAAATACCCAATCAAAATCCAAGCAACAGTATATGGCCAACATAATTGACAATCATAAAGGACAAAATGGATAATGCATCAGAAAGACAAAATCGAAGTAAAAGTGATTATCTGAAAATAAATAGAAAGTTACGCATGCCTGGGTTCATTATTGGAAGGAAATGCTTGAGTAGAGAAACATAAGAATAACTTGATGCAGAAATGGCAGCCAGGTATCCCTGCCTTGACGTCTCTAACAGAGGTTTAGTGACCTAAATAGAGTTCTTTCATTAATCAGCCACTGTGTAACGGTCATAACAACGTAAGAGTTTGGAAAGGACAACAATAACAAACCTCTGGGCCGTTTGCAAGAGAGTGGACAAGGATGTCAATGCTGCCAAAGTCCTCTTTCACTGATTCAGCAACTTCCTGCAAGCCACGAAAAAACTCAGTTGTAGATATAGTTATCCAACTAATCAAGGCCTATTGAGCTAGTCTGGCCCTAAAACTGCTGATGTTCATGGTGGGCTGGCTCAGCTGGAACTGGCTCCACCGAGTCAAGTGGGCTGGAAGCCAGTAAGTCCAGTCTGGTCCAAGTGAGAACAAGAAAAGCAATAGTTCAAAACTAGCCCATTATGACCTCAGCCAGTTCACGAGCTAGACCAGTCTGAAGAACCAAGTTCATTTGCTAAAGAGCCAAGCTGTTAATCCATGAACCGCCTCAGCTTATCTGATTGGATGTGAAAAGGCCAAGCAGGTCAACCCAGACTTTACCCCGGCCTGACTTGCTTGAATATCATTGTGGCCGTTGTCGTATCAGTCACGCCATTAATGATGTGTGGAAATTACACCCTAATAAACAATGTGCAACTGAAACAACAAGAGTGACCTTTTTGTGTGCCTTTTCTTTTGTGTATGTGTGTTGGGGGGGGATGTTACCTTCACAGTCCACTTGCTAGACCCAGCATAGCGCTTATTTGCTTTTACCTGCGGCGGTCAATTTTAAATAGTAATTAAAGAGGAAACAGCTCATAAGATGGCCATATAACAGAAATTGAAGATAGCAAAAGGGGTTAACGCAGATGTAGCATCATTACATCTTCAGGGACATCCTCAGGGGTGTCATAAACTGCATCCAGAGGATATACTTTACTGATCTCCATTAGTGAACCATCAGGCAAACTGAAGCACCAATTCAACAGTTAATTAAGGTAATAACAAGAATCATTCAACATAGAGGGGCAACACTCAGTCTGCAAGCACTTACACTCGTGACTCGTCAAATTTCCCACGTCTTAGACTCATTTCAAAGATATTCAGTGCCTATAAAAAGCGATTAGAAATTTTGTACAAAAAAATTTAAATTTAGTTAACATGATTTAGCATCTCTTGACATTCAAATCAGAAGTTACTCACAGGGACCCAAGTGCCAACAAGAATCTCAGCACCCGCAGCAGCCAGAGACTTAGCGATTGCCCAACCATATCCATTATCATCAGCAACACCTGCAATAAAAGCCCTTTTACCTGCAAAGAGTCATCCTCACATTATCTTAAGTGAACAGGCATAGCAACAGGTAACAGGAAAAATAATTTTCAAACAAATCAACTATTGAGAAAATCAATTCCCCTCCCTCCCCCTGCCAAAAAAACAAAAAAGAAGGTTCCACACAGATTGTTTCAGGGCCTTTTCGGTTCTACTTTGTTGGAATGGAAAGGCACCATGAATGAAATCATAAGGTATGGAAATCTGTTTTGCTCAATTCATAATAGAAAAAAATTGAGACAACAAAGTATGGGTTCGTTAAACCCATCCGGAGTTACAGGTTTAGATGAACCCATGCCTTACGGGATGGTGAAACCTCAATGTATGTGATTATTCCAAAACACAAACCAAAAATTAACTATGATTCCATTCCTATACCTAGACTAAAAAGGAAGTGAACCAAGCAACACCACAGTTCTCAAATTTAATGTCAGGCAGCATATTTTCAGGGCATATAGAGCAAGCACAGTAAAAATCATATTTAGCAAACAATAAGAAAATACTTTCAGGGTATCTGGTTTTGTTAATGAGGCACCCAAAAGCAAAAGAATGGATGCTGATTTTTCCTAGGTTCCCCCTTTCCACTATGGATGGGTATCCATGACAACCTAAATAGATGTTAACCTCCACAGTCCCTGCACTCAGCAGGATCCGAAGTTCCATGCTGAGATGGCTGGTGTTTCCCACAGATGTATAAACTATGGAGTGTAACCTTCCATACATAACTAATACATCAGCCTACTTTTAGTAATTCGCACTTGCTAAAAGGGAATTCCTAACATTATATTCTACACAATATTCTTGACAAAAGGATGATTGTCCCAGTTCACATTCCACTCGAACAGACAGCTCTTTCCTCGTAAAAAGTAAATGGACATGTAGCTGAGATAATGAAGTCTCACCTTTCAAGTTGATGGGCAAGCCTGCAGCAGACTTTTCACTTGATTCCGCCATTGCCCTGGTGACACCCTTGCCGGATTTCATGGGCAAAGATGAGAAATTGCGTTGAAGAGGCTGTAATGACGATATATGGCTTGTGCTTGTAAGCTTAGCCCATGATGCCCCTTTGAAATCAGCTGTGCAAAATGCAGCACCAGCTCTGAAGAACTGGCGAGGGGAGGAAATGCTAGGCCGTGCTGTGGCGACTTGCATGCCAGATGCTGTCGAGGCTGCCATGTTTGATCCGCTAACTCTAGTAAAAACAAATACTAGCCTGCCAAATTAAATCAACAAAAAATAAAATCATCCAAATGAATAACCAGAATATGAATTAGGAATTATATACGTTAACTTCTACGGATTGCTCAAGATTCTACAGGCTTGAAATTAAGCGAGTCTTTCACTTATATTTCAGTTATAACATCCTAGTTCCCCAAGTCAAAACAGCAAATAAAACCCAAATAGTCATGCAAAAACTATTGGATTAACGAAGTAGGGCAATGAAAAAGTTCTTTGTCCTAAACATCACTCTATTGATAATTTGTGTTAAACTGACTAATCACTCTTGTAAAGGATATGATCAAGATGTAAAATTTACCAAAAACTCGATTACCACCAACTCAAAATTTAATATTCTTTAGGAATACAAGCCTCATGCACTCTTAACTCCTACTTCTAACTGAAATTTCAAATTAGAAAAGAAACATGCAAAATGATCAACACCACCCACCCTAAAAATTCGATACAAGGTGAGTTTGATTACTGAAACAAGTGCATGAAGAAGCGCAAAATACTCCGATCATTTGGAGGTCTCTGTTACAGTAAAGACAACTCGAAAATTTTACCAACATAGACATAGATAGACAATAACCAAATTGTACAACACAAACCACTCAGAAACGAAATTGAAGCGAAGATCTCGGAACAAAACCCCAAATGAAGCACGAAATAGCAGCGAAAACGCAGTAAGCAAACAATGCGAGAGAAAAGGTCTCACCTACGAGCCAATGTGGACGAATGAGGATAGAGAAGGCACGAAAATCAGATCAAGAAAAACCCCTAATTGAGAAATGGGAGGCGTCGATGAACTCGAAGCTCCCAACTGGAAGAAGTGGGTACTTGTGAGAGAGATAGAGAGTTCGCTGGTGATGTACTGATGTTAATGGATGAGTGGGACGCCCTCGCCTTGGTTGTGTCGAAACTAACGGGAGGAGAGAGAGAGAGAGAGAGAGTAAATGGGCAGATTTGAGTGGGTGTGGCCGTGTGGGTTAGCTGAGGATTTGGTGAGCGGGGGTTAAGAAACACTTTTTCTCTTGCTTGATTTCGCCATATTAATGTTTTAGGCCCATTTTTATTTATTTTGTAGTCCATTTTAATGTTTTTGTGATATGGGCTGGCCCAATTGCTTTGGCATACAATAATTATTTATTATTATTATTTTTCTTAAATAAATTAATCACAAAGAATAATACAACATAATAGATAAACAAAAAATCGAACCTCTAACAAAATATATCCATTGTCTCAGTCTTAATCACCAGACTAATAAATGTACCGAGGTATAAATTTAGATAGAAATTAGAATAAAATTTTTAACATGGGTTATACTTTCTTCAGGAAACAAGCGTAAACTTTTTGTGAATGAAATTTAAACATATGTTTTTATTATAAAAATTAAATTTTTACGAGTAATATTATTATTAGCTTTTAGCAAAACAAAAATGTTATTGTTTGTTGATATTTATAAGAATTATCGGTATGGTGCTTTTTTTTTCGATACTTAAAGAAAGTGTTCGATGAAAAATTTTTTTTTTTTTGTTGATAGAACTGTAAATAGTTAAATAAATTTAAGAAAAATCAGAGAAATTGATATTGTAAAAAACACAAAGATAGATCGAAAATATTGTAATGAAGGAAAGGCTCAAGGGCAAAAAAAAAAAAAAAGAAAAAGAAATTGATATTGTAAAAAACACACATAATATGGCGTATGGATCCGAAAAAAATTTAAAAAAATAAAAGTGGATCTAAAGGTGACGTCAACACAGTCATCACCTATTGCACGTGAATACTCCTTTATCCAGGTGTCATTAGCCGCATTTAAACCTAATCTCGAGTCCGCCTCACTCTCTCTAATCATAAGCCCCTCTCGCTCTCTTTCTATCTCTCTCTTTCTCACACTCAATCCCCGCCCTTGCGTCTCTCTCTCTCTCTCTCTCTTCGCTAAGCGCTAGGGTTTCTCTCTCGCACCTCTGTTCACAGACTTTCCCTCTCGTTTTAGGGTTTTTCTTTGCCAGATTCTTCGAAATTTGCTTGCTTGATTAATTTCTTGTTTTTGTTTCCTTCCTCGTCATCAATTTCCGTGAGCTAGGGTTTCAATTTTCTCTTTGGTGGTTTTTGAGATTCGATAATGGAGTTCGGTGGACCGCGCAAGAGAGGTAGGCAGGAAGCTGCTCTTAATGGCAATGGCGGCTTCAAAAAGTCTCGCCCAGGTTCGGTTGCTTTCCTAACTTCTATATGCTTCTCTTTTGGGTTTTCAGATGCGTTATTGAAGTTCTTGTTGCTTCTGCTCACTTCTATTTGTTGCCAGATTCATTAGATTTACGAGATTTGTGCGTGTTCAGTTGAAAGATTTGAAATATTATAATCATGTTTTAGCTGTTTTATTGATGTGCTTGAAATCGGTTTCACGGATCCCCCACCTCCCCGAATTTCGTAAAAACTAAAAATTTAATCGATTGTATTACAGTTATACTAAGTTCATGAAGATTCTTCTATAGTTTCATAACATAAAACTTTTGTAGTTGAACATTAGTTGGTCTTGTATCTTGTGTTTGGTGATAAAAATTATGGTTTGGATAGGATAAATGTTACCAATGGAACCATCAAAACTTAATATAAACTCACTGAAAATAAATAATTAATGTTCTTCAACAGAATCGGAGTCGTTCTCAACTGGTGTAGGAAGCAAATCGAAGCCTTGCACAAAGTTTTTCAGGTTCAAATCTTAAACCTATCTAAAACAATTATATGTAAGATGATTTTCATTGGGCAATATGCTTTAGATTAATAAAATTCTTTTACACAGTTATGTTGGTAAGTTACAATTTATCATGACTAATGAATTTAGCATCCAAAGTTGTGATACAGGTCATTCTCTTATCATCTAATTACAGTAAAGAGAGAAATGAGGAGTAATGATTGATACTCTCTATATAATTATGTGGGATGACGATAAGTAATTCTGGGTCCAAATACCTAGCCAGCAGATATACAGAACTTGTGTAAAAAGCTTGCAATTTTCAAAGTGATGCAACATGGAATCTCAGACTAATGAATTGGCATCTAAGTGTTTGATACAGGGAATCATCTACTATCAACTCACATAAACGATATTCTTGATGGAAATGCCTAATTCATGGAGTACACCATCGACTGCCAGAGATCAAATAACTTTCAACAAGGCTAAAATATTACTTGAAGCAGATTCCTGAAGCTAACACCTAACATCTGCAATATTATTTTTTTTATGTGTCTGTTGGTCTTGGTTATTGGCTGCATTATATCTGTATGTTGGAGTCACCTTTATTTTGTGATTTTTTGTGGGGGAGGGGGCTGGTATCCGGGAGAGGTGGGGTTGAGTGCTGATCAGAATGCTTTTTGGCAGAGGGAGTTTAAAACCATATCAAAAACACTATGCAATGGTGTAACTCCCACTCTTGGTGAAAAATTATATACTCTGAATCTTGTGAATCATTGTCACATCCTGAAAACTGATTTGAAGAATTTCATTAGCCTTTGCAAGGATACAGATAGAGCTTTGTGGTGGCATGTCTTTCCTAATTCTCATTGCTGTTGTGTAGTTATTTGTTCTAGTGCTTGCTGCCAATTTCCAAAGCCCGGGTGCAAGTAGGTCTGAGTCATAGGTCTGAATTTGGTAGTGTTAAAACTGTATTTCACTGCATTTACTTTGAAATATTGTGTCCATTCTTGGTTCAGTTAATTTGCTCAGTCAGCTATGTTTGTTGTGGCTAATTATCACTTCATAATGGCTTTCTTTTTGCTTTGGAGGTGTTGAGTGAAGATTTTGTGTAATCTTCTTGGTAAGGTTTGCTGACTAGTATTGAGGTAGTAGTATTTTTGTTTTCCTGAAGCAGAACTCTAATTTTTTTGTGAAGTTTCTTCATATTTACAATGCTCAAATGGGAAGAATAGTAGGTTACTTCTGGTTGCAAACTGGATGTGTGGCCTGAGGTCATGGCTTGGAATACTGCTTTAAGTAAGTGGACAGTAGTTGTAGAAAAGTTGTCCATCGTGATTTTTGTATCATGATGATGAAGCTATATGGTTGGCTCAGATTTGTAATATTCTTATTGTTTGTTTTTTGATAGAAGGGTAACCATTTAGGTATTTCTAGAAAGCTTCATCATGGTTCAATTTGTTCAATATTTAACTTCCTTTGTTATCACCAGTTTCCTATTCTTGCTTTAGTTGGTTTTTCTGGGAGCGAGTACATTTGACTCTGTTGCGCTTTGCTTGTTTGTTCCTGATTGTTATGTGTTTATGATTAAGTACTGTGTGAGGTACTTGATGCAATGGCATGGGTTAGGAGCGTTCTCTTTTTCTTTTTCTTTTTCTTTTTTTTTTCTGGGGTGTCACAGAGATCTTCAGTTCTTAGTTTTGTATCACCTTTTCTGCTTATATTCATTCGCTCATAATTCTCGAATGAGGATTTTGCGATGTTCTGGGTTTGAAGATTTTTCTGAAATTCATGTTTGAACTTGTTTTCATCACATCTTGGTATCCTAATTAACATGTAGTGAATCTATAGATAATGTAATTTGGTTATGTGCAGCACATCGGGTTGTCCATTTGGGGAGGGATGCCACTTCTTGCACTATGTTCCAGGTGGATATAAAGCTGTCTCCCAGATGTTGAACCTTGGTGGTGCTCCTGTTCCTCCACAAGCAAGGAGTGGTGCAATCCCCCACCCTTCCCCGACGCTTCGTCAGCACCAGTAGGCAAGACGAAAATGTGTACAAAGTATAACACCCCTGAGGGTTGTAGGTTTGGGGACAAATGCCACTTCGCTCACGGTGAATGGGAGCTCAGCAGGCCATCCATTGCATCACATGAAGATCCACGTGCCATGGGACCTATGTCAGGCAGGATGGGGGGAGGATGGAACCTCCACAACCAGGACTTGGTGCCGCTGCCAACTTTGGGGCGTCTGCTACAGCTAAAATCAGTATCGATGCTTCCCTTGCTGGAGCTGTCATCGGGAAAGGTGGGACAAATTCAAAGCAGATATGTCGTGTTACTGGGGTGAAGCTTGCCATCAGAGACCATGAGTCCGATCCCAACCAAAGAAACATTGAGCTTGAGGGCACCTTTGATCAAATCAAGCAAGCCAGTTCCATGGTTCGGGAGCTCATCATGAATGTTAAGGCCGCTTCTGGGCTTCCTGCTGCAAAGCACTCAGCAGGGCCTGGTGGTGGCAGCAACTACAAGACAAAACTATGTGATAATTTTACCAAAGGATCCTGCACATTTGGAGACCGGTGCAACTTTGCTCATGGCGCTGAAGAGTTGCGGAGGACAGCAATGTAAACTGAACTCCTGTTTTCATGCCTCCCCTTGTTTCTGGTTTTTTCATGTTCTCATTTGGATCATCTCTCCTTAGATATGGGACTTGTTTTAGTATTGTTATAGTGATAGAAGATATGGCAGAATCAGATATTTATTAGGGTTTTTGTTCTACTTTGTAATCTGATAAGCTGGTATTTTTATAGTTTTGCTTAACCTAAGGCAGTTCAATTCTTGGTGAAATTGTTGCCTGATTTCCTTCTTTTACTGGGATCCTTGACAGTGGTTTTCTTTTCACTTTGCACGTCACTCTCGCTGATCATTCAAAGCTCGAAGAGTTTCACTGGTTTCATTCCCAGTTTGGCAAATGGCAACTTTATCCTTCTACTGTAGCTGGTGAAGAGTACAACTAATCTTCCTCTTTATTTGTTCTGGCTATGGAGCCCTAGTCTATTCATGCTATCTAGATCTACATTTTTTATTAAAAAAATTCCTTTTTCTCTTTGGCACAGAATGAGGGAGGCACGCCAGGTCCCAAAGCAAATGATATTAACCATTAACTAATCACAATCAATTTGGGTCAAGATGTCCCCGACGTTCTTTCCACAAAAAATACTATCCATCTATTTGGGAGAGTTGTAAATAGTAACCCTGAATCTAATATTTGTTTCCGGGGATCATTAATTAGATGAAGTCTGAGAACAGGAGAGTTGCCTAAATCTCTTTATTTAGATGTTTTGACCCTTTTATCCTTTTGAATCGTTCAGACAATCAACCGGGAGCACCTGAGTATACGACCGTGAGCAGAACTGCGTGGCCTATTACATATGGCCAACTTCAGTTCAGCACACCAAGATTCATTTTGTATCGTGATTGTGAACTGGTACAAGGACATTGAGTAGATGGCTGATGTATGAAACTGACCATGTCTTTCATAGTATGCATTCCCATGTGTCTCGCAGCTTGTTCGATTAGCTATGCGTCTAGAGGACAGAGAACTGCTTTCAGTATTGTTTTATGTACTGCAATTAAATTGTAGTTAATGAGCTAAACTTAAGTTCAAAGATTGTAGTAGTTAATCAATTGAACTCAAGTTCACTTATGTTTGGACTTTGGATCGGTTGTTGACATCCATCTTAAAATTAAAATGCTACTCAAAAGTCGACACCCCCCTCTCCAACAAATAAAAAAAAAGAAAAACGAAACTCATGCCATATGCCATATTTGGTAGGAACCCTGCCAAATTCCCCTTGAAAAAATACATACATCATTCAAACTTTTCCTGAATCAGAAAAAACAGGGGGACTTAAATCTGCAAATAAGTAGAGATGTAATTGGATGCTAAATTGAAAATATATCCCAGTCCATCCTTGAATTAAAATCCTTTCAAGTAGGAAAGATACATCGTTTGATTCCCCTTTTCTATCAACAAACGACCAAGATCATTTTTTAAATGATCAATTTACTAATCCAATGTTGAGGATCTATCAATAATCAACCATATGGCTTCCACTTCTAGAACTCCTGATGGGATAAATCTCCCGTGCAAAGAACGCAGGTAAATATGTTGACAGAGAGATCAACACAGCCTTGTCTTGTAATTCAGACGCAAGAGCACAAGCAAAGGCCACTTCTGAACTGTTAAGTTCATTCCTGGCATCACAAGCTCATATCCCGTCCAAGGCATTGTCATCACTGAACTGAATCCCTCTGGAGTAGTTCCTCCTCCCCTTCACACTTTTAACAGTCTCGATCTTCTATTAATCAGCTGGACTAAGTTAAGGACAGTGTGGTCTAAGCAACAGCAGGGTTTTGCTCACTTGAACCTGCGAAATAAAGCATTGTTGCTAAAAGCTTTGATAAAATGAATCTGAAAATTGTCGTCAAGTTGGAACATATCAATTGTTCCATTCCTGATCGAAAAGATTCCGGAGTTATTTCTAGGAAATAATTACAACAAAATTTTTTAAAAGAAATGTGAATCCAGCAAAAGCAAGGTCTTACCCCACCAGGACATACCAGTACATGCGACCTTAGCTCTGGCGATTATCAAAAGGCTATTTTAGGGCATAGAATTAGTCGCTGCGTTCAAAACGTAGTTTTTCTTGCCTTAGCAATGATTTTATTTGGTTCATGGGAGACACCCTGATTGTTACAATACCTCAGGTTGAAAGATATGTACGGAATATAAGGCTGGGAAATCGCTTCATTTTGATGAAATAAAGACCAGTCACGAAAGCTATAAGCTAGGAATGATATAGACGTGAGATGGTTTAAAAGTCGTCCAATGGGATAGTCGAGTAACAGGATAGTTGTTTTCCATAGGCAAGTCAACAATAAAATTATGCAAAAATGAGACAAATCAGCATCATTCTTCCTTTTCTCTTTGATAAATGAACAAACTATTACTACTACAAAATTATCCTTGCAAGCAAAGAGATCGCTTCCAAGGTAACCACGAAAGTATTTAGAAAATTTTTCGTTGGGATAAAGCTCCTGATATAATCCAATGCACATGACCGAACCAGGATGACCACAAGGAAATACAAAAACAACCAAATAAGAAAAGTGTTAGTTATTAATTCGACCCTGTCTCAGCTTTGGAAACTGCACCAAGGATTTTGGAGAGGGCAAGGATATGATCAAGCTAGAATTCCCACTCTACGACATCTTTTACTACCATATAATCAATGAAACTTGAAAACTGCTCTAGTCATTCAGCAGGTTTTCAGTCGACTTTCAACAACTAATATTGATTTATAGGTTTCACTCACAGGGTAAATGCTAATTATGAATAATGTTGCAGAAGTATCGCATGTACATCCAGCAGCATTTATATCTCTCTTTTTTATGATCGAAGAACAGTTATAAACTGTTCCAGCTGAAGAGGCAAGGAAATACTTATCGGCTAAAGATTCATTTATTATTACATTATTGCTCAACTCGACTCTAAATAAAGACACTTCTTCACAACTTTTTCCTTTTTTATAGCCTAATTGAGGGAATAACATTAGAAACCTTTCAACAAGGCAAGATCTCACAGGATTTTTTGACACATCTTGATGCCAATATCCATCACGCATATAGGGATAGGTCAAGGGACAAACCAAAGGAGACCAATTTTAGGACGTACAAGGCATTAACACACGAACACTAAAAAGAGAAAGTCTCAAAATAATTAGAATTCCATGGATTTGCACATACAGATTATGAACAGAAAGACTAAAAGCTTTCAGAAATAAGTTACCTATATGGTCAGCCAACCGGAATCACGAGTTTCTTACCTTGGAGACTCTATTTTCCTTGAAATTCACAATGTGAACATGAATAAAAGCATTAAATGTATTTCCTTGCAAATCATAATGGGGTAGATTTTCCTATTCTATACAAAATCTGCTGGTGATTCCCTTCCATAAGAGCCAATATACAACGTACCCACAGCAACTTGCCATAATCTGCCCCAAGACGTGCCCAAAAGTGTGTCTGGGTTCACATTATAAAGAGGACCTACCTACGGTAGCTCTCAAACCGATCAGTCTATTCTGCAACCTCGCCCAATTTTCTATCCATCCGTCTCTCTAGACAGCATTTCTGTCCATCCCCATGCCAGATCATTTCGACAACCACACCCTATTTGGCCAAGGTGTTAATGATACAATGTGCCACCTCTCACTTGGAATAACCTCCTCAACCATCAATTCTAAAGAAAGGACTAATACCATCAATGGTCATGGCACTGTTGACGTTAACCTCTCTCTTAGTTCGGCCACATACCTCACTTCTACACACCAGACAGTACCTAGCCAATTGAGCTTGCATCAACGTGTAGGTGAGGGAAGGATCAGCAGATCAAATCTTAGGCTACCTTGTGGGGCCCGCAGTCATAGCACCTATGATTCCCATCCCATGCAGCCTCAAAACCCTCTAAACATCAACATTATAGTGGGAAACAATTCTTCCATCAATATCAATCTTCTGAACAATAATCCACCTTATCAATACACAAAAAGTACCCTAGCATCTTCATCAAGCATGGAACCAATTAGGAAGAATGTCATTGGGACTGCACCCTCTTATTTCAAACAGCCTCTTTCAGCTCTAGCCTCAAACCAAGAACCCATACTGGGGAACAACCCTAATATGTCTGATAGCTGTCAATTGATTGAATCTTGTTCCCCGTACACCTCTTCATCAGTCACTGCTCTGAAATCGCAGGCTCTTGGTACTTGTATTCCACATTATAGGCGAGAAACTTCTTGTAGGCCTCTTAGAGCACTACCATGCCAAAACATTGATCTCCGAAACAACTCAAATCTCAGTTTCTTCAATATGCTTCCTAGATATCTTCCTCATGAGAAGCACAGAAGTTTTTCTGGTCTTCCAAGTTCGACCATGAATCCACCAAAATTCAAAAGTGGAAATGAAGCATTTCATGAAGCGGAGCTTCATTCTCAACGAAATCTTCATACTCATCTTCAAAGTCTCCCTGCAGCAACAGACCAAGTAAGAGACCAAGTTCATGATTGCAGTTCTCTAAACAGTAGGCTTCTCCTGTCTAACTTTAATGCAGTTTCACCAACCCCTCCTTCTAACATTATGATTGGGGCTCAAAGTAATCCAGTACAAGCCATTAGCCCTAATCATAGTGTTGATCCAAATCCTCGAGCACGGAGACGTCGAAATTCTACTGAGAGGTACAAGAGCCGTCCCTATACTAAGTATGGCCCATACACTTGCCCTCACTGTCAAGACGTTTTTGAGTGCGGATATCGCTTCGCAGCACATATAAAAAATCACTACAAGGATGAATCCCCTGCTGAGCGGAAGAAAAGGCGTGAAGGTAAGATCAGGAAAAGGGACTTGTGCGTTGCGCAGTCTTCATCTGGAATAACAGTCATCCCTGGGTCACTGCAGCTGGAGGGCAGGCCGTTGGTTAAATATAACATTAATGATGTCAAGACCACTAAAACTAACCAAGGAGAAGGTTTTTCTTCTCTAAAGGTTAAGGAGGAGGTCATAAATGATCAAGTGTATTAGTATTGCAGCTACATCAGACGATATGCTCAGTGTTTCTAAACTAGCTGGCCGAATAAAGATAGGTTCCTTTTTCAGATTTAATCTAGAATAAACATGCTGCATTGAATCCCACAGCTTGGATCATTAGGGGTGAGTACTACCTTTCCCCAAGGGAGAGTTTCGGGGTTCAAATCCCACCTTATGTAATATTTGCCCCTTCTTTCATGCAAGGTTATCCCTCCCCACACCCCCCATAAAAAAAAAAAGAAAAAACCCAAAAAAACATACATCGTTGATTTTTCAATTATCACCAAAGAGCAAGCATGATCTATTTTCTCTCCCAAGAAAGGAAAACTTCACTCATGTTATTTACAGTAATTATTGCCGTATCTAGTTTTTAAATATATATTTGTTGTGTATGGGGCGAGAAAAATCTAAATAAATTCTCAGACATAACTCGCAAGTTATGAATGAATGACGACAAACTCACTTTCATGCACAAATTAGACAAGAAACCGAAGGACAATGTGTATTAAAAGGAAGGTAACCAAAAACGGAAAGGATAATAACAGAAAACATACTTCAGGTTAGATGCGCTCATCTTCAACCACACAGAAAACATACTTCAGGATAGATGCGCTCCTCTTCAAGCACACGATCCTTGTATGATTTTGCTGGAACTGAAGCAGCTGCTACATCATTTGTTCTTAGATCAACAGTACGAGTTTTGCATGTATCAGTAGCATGGGAGATAATCATACCAACAATATCTTGATTTCTTTTGCACGCAGTTCACCCAGCTCATAGGACCTGCATCAAAATTTTGATGGCTAGGATTTGATGGCTAGGATTTAGGAAAAGCAACTGAGTATCAAAAAGCCATATTAACCAATACAGCAACATAAGCACGGCATTCTTCAATCCAAACTTAAGAATGAATAACAAGTCGGATGCAATGTTTAATGAAAGATATTGCATGCATTTACAAGCAGATTAAGGTATTGTCCAAAAAGCAGCATATCACAAACTTTCATCACAAAACACCGATGTGCAATCACTCTAGTAGTTTGAATTAACAAGAAAAAAATATCATCCTGCATAAACCTCCTCAACAGACAGATGGTCTATGAAATCAAACCCTAGAACTAAAGAATTCCAGAATAGGCAAGCGACAATGTCATAACTAATTGGCCTTAACATATCTCCAGTTTGATTTCCATAAATAGCCTTAGTATCACTGCTTATTTGGCCAACCCTCATGGTACTCACCCCTCCCCCTTCCTACTCCCAGAGTTCACTCCTCACAGTTCCACTACTTTGAATATTTTTTTGTTTCACTGTGCAACAGAAGTTCAACCTACTTGAGCCAAGACAATCTATATGGTGATTGATGATGATGTTGTTGACTGTCTCATAATCTCCACAGTATATCCTCTCATTGCTGCTGTATAATTCTCATATTCCCACAATCACCAGCCTATGTAAATTTAAAAAAATAAGAATACGTAGATGTGCACTAGAGCACATCTAGTGTATATCTCATATCATAAAACACCATAGTAATAGCTGAATGTCCCCTACTTTTCATCTCTCCAATAGTAAATATTTAGTCCAAGAAGGCCTTGAGTGGATCCTTATTGTGGAAGGAAATCCGGAAGGTCAACATGTACATAACCTTACCTCTCAACAATCAAGATTAGTACAGATCACAATGTTTAACAAAAATAGAAATAAACTTTCTCCTTTACCCTGTTTGCAGAAAATTGCAAAAGAAAATACCCGGAAGACATGTATGCATGTTGCTTGCACAATGCACATCCAATGCAACATACAGATATATGTCCATACCTCATTCTTGAGGACAAAGAGCAAGGAAAAGGTGCTAGTATCGTGAGTAGGACAGTGAAGCTCAAGGGTTAATCTAAATGACAGAATAATAGACGGAAATTTACAACATTAACAGCACAGCACCGTGCTTATGGAAAAGCACAATTTTGAAGCCAAGACTCACAAACAACTAGTACGAAAGGCCAAATCAAGGTCTTTTTGTCTAGAAATTCAGTCCAACATCCATACACCTTTTCCACGATATTAATTCTATACCCAGATAGTAAGTCAGAATAAAAATATAATTAGTCTTTTAGCATAATTAATGAACCTTTTTGTCATCTGTAAGTCTCTGGGATCAGTCTCTTGCAACCAATGACGCTTGCAGGGGCAAGTCAATTTCCCCATACCCACGAAAGAGGGACTCACAATGGGAGTTGTTGTCATTGTTGTCATCATCATCAAGAATTCAGTGCATCTGTGATACCTTGACCCAAATCTTCTGATTTACAAAATCAATACTAGGTTTACTGTTGATTTCAGAAATATGTAACCACTCTCTACATTGTTCTGTGTTTAAGACGTCAAATTTCTCATTGTTCTTCATTTATGTTCAAGTGTTTAGGACCTAAACAAGTTATCATATTAATAAATTAGGGAACTGTGACTTTCACCATAATTTTGATATTTTGGTGTTTGTATGATTGTATCATCTCGTAGACTACGTAAGGCCCATTAAGAGAGAGCATTGGGTACTATGATGAAATTGGGAAGGGGCTATACCTAGGGACCAACTGTTCTGTAGAAACTATCAAACTCATTTGAAGTCAAACAATCTCTTTGATTGCCGGTAATACAATAAAAGGTAAACAAATCCACAATCTTCTCCTAGCAAAAATGGCTTAGATTATGGACTCCTCAGCTTAAATTATGTACTCCCCAAACTAAGACCCCATGTACGTTCACTGAATGGCATGGAAAAAACTGGTGCGACATAGAGCTGCAGGCAACAACTATAGAATAATCATACTTTTGAGGCGTCAAAAATCAGAAAATTTTCTTAAGAAAGAGCATAGAATCTGTTAGTCGAAGATAACCACGTAAACTATTTGACGGAAGTAATGCTTCCTGTTCCAAACGAAGCAATTTCACCGTAAATGCCTTATTGTTCAATGGCAGGATCATCCTTTCTTAAATATTTTGATTTTCGAAATATCAAACTATGCCTACCCCCTCAGTTGAAGTCCTTCTCCAAGTCCATCTCTCATAATTGCCATTTACCACCCGAGAAGAGAGAGAGGTACATGCATTGTAGAACCTGGAGTTTCTTACTGACATAAACCCAGATCCTTGATACTCAATGCTTTTAAGGAAAAAGAAAATCAAATTCTTTATAGAGAAGTAGTACTGAATAAGCTTACAAAGGCTCTCCGTTAAACGCACGTTGTTTCGCACATAAAATATATAGCATCACATAGCAAAAACCACGGTAGTTGATATTAAGAAGGTGACAAGCACTTTTAAGTATGCAATCCAATAAGCAAGCCATTTCCACCATTCAGTATGAACACCAATTTATACTCTTAAATTCCAATGGGAAACCTCACCAAATCCATCTAATGAACTCAAATCCCAATCAGCAAATTCTACAGTTAGCAATCAACATTAAGACATTGTGACAAATTTTCGAAAATAAAAGTTTCCGCTAGCTTGGAATTTGACATGAATACATAAATTCCCAAAGAATGGCAACAATAATGAGTTGGTGTACAAATTATATTGTGAGCCTGGCTCAGACCCAGTCACAAAAGACAAACAAAAAGTTTTTCTTTTTTTCTTATATCCCAAATGCCCCCTGCTGTTGACACGTCGCCCAGCAGTTGGTGGCCCACTGAAAACTGACCACGAGACAATCAAACATAATCTGGCATAACCTGTTGAATATTGACCTGATGGGATTGGGATAGAAACCCTCAATAATAGTGTCTTCCTCTAAGCTGCATAACATTTGAAAACACAAATTTTGATCCTTAAGCTACAGCATTTTTGCAGTCCCTATTCCAATGTAGCTTCGTGATTCCATCTTTATTTGCACATAATATGCATTTCCTAACATACCCCCTCCCCACCCACCCCCCAAAAAAAGAAAATTAACTACCACTCCACTTCAATTTCTTGATAACATACTACTAAAATACCCATATTGCCCCTCGATAGTAGGCATTCAATGTTCTGGTGGAGATTGTATGCTCTCAATGGTTAATGGTGATAGGTGCAGAAAGGGGCTATGAGCACATATTGGTCAAACTTGGCTAGAATTGCAGGGTGATAGAATATTTTTCCTCTTTTTTTTTTTTGGGGGAGAGGGGAGTACTGGCATGGGGAGACAAGGCTTGAGGCATATTAAAATGGATTAGGCCAAATGTCATCATTAATTCACTAAATGAGGACACTCTAGACTTTTCACAAGTCTGATGAAGGGCAGAGTCAGTCATACTAATAAAAAGTTCAGGATTATGTGTATGTTTTTGACAGTCGGAGACAGTAAACTAGTCTCAAAGTAGGGATCTGACTGAAGTTTTACATGAAAATTGCAAGTCAAACGTGTCAAAAATATAACCACCATCACCCACAGTGAATAATACAAAAGCGGCATTTGGGGATATCTATGTGCATGCCACCTAGGGATGACAACGGGTCAAATCCGGAGCAGATTTGCCTAGATCCAAAACCATTTTCTTGTTTTTTGCGTTTAGATTTACATGCAGTTCAAACCCATTGGGTCTAGCAAAATCATATCAAAACCCACCCCAAATCCTTTGGGACTATGGATAGTAAATGAGTACATTATCTTGCTAGCATTTTGATTGAACATAATTCCATTAAATGGGTCTCGTGTGTCGGAACAGGGTCTAAAAACAGACCCACATCTAAACCCTTCTAAGATCCTAATCCTTTTGAGACCCATTGGGTACAAAGAAACATGGATCTGGATCCACTTAAATGGAGTGGATCTTACTAATGTGGATCAGATCTAGGACCTATTGCCACCTTACTCCTAACAAGAAGAATGGATGTTTCCAAGAGACCCACAACATCCTTCATGAAATAAAAAGACTAGAAACATTTTAAAAATAAATTGAAAGAATATTTTGAAAGAAATGAAAATATGTAAAGACTACCCTGTTAAGGAATTTTTTTCAGATAAGGAAAACAGAATAAAGTAATCCTAACAAAGATATAGACGTATAGCAAGCATCCTACCAAAGGACTTTGTATATCCAAATAGAAGCTATACACAAAATTTACAACACCTTAAGAAGATTGGCAAAAGTTTGCACTATCCGCAACAACAGGTCCTAATAAGATTATCTTTGATATATTGATGAGGGGTCACCACTCATTCAAAGACTCTTTTGTTCCTCTCAAACCAAATACTCCAAAATGCATGCATAATTAACATAGTGAGGCAGTTATGCTAAGAAAAAAATATAAATACATAAAATAGTAGCAAACAAAGTCAAATCACATAGTCATGAGTATCGGAAGACATGTCAAGGCAATAAGAAAAAAGTCATGAGGCACTGATTGAACAATGATATCCAATACTATCTAATCAGGGAATAGAATACAAAATATGCATGCCAGCCTAGTACAAAGAGACAAATGCATACTGAAAGCTCAAAGGAGATGTCTGACCGCAAGTCACAAAAGAAGATACTAAAGAGGCCTCATACTAAGGTACACAACCTCAATCCTAGGCTGCCAAAAACTAATTTCATGGGTAAGATCCATGTAAAGCTCTTAAGAGAAATGAATGTATGCTCTAAGGCATTGAGCATGAGAGTCAAATTAATGTTTTTGCTTTGGTATTTGTCTTTCTCCTTGATGGGTGTTAGAATATTTAAACCATCAAATGTCAAAGATGTGTTAGTGGCTCAGAGAAGAAGGGTGAAGAAAAGTTGGGTTTAAGAAGTTTGTCGGATGGTTTTGAGGGCAAAACTATGTCCCACCAAAAACTTAAGATCTAATTCTTGAGAATTTTGTGTAATTGGAGACAAATGCTCGATTACGGAAGTTATTTGACTTATTCTAGACTTTGTAGATAGGGCTTTGCTTGACAACACGAGGGCATTATGATTCTCTTAATTGCCCCTATGTGGCATCGCTCTGTTATACATGTGTTACCATTTTCTTATTCATCTCTCGCATCCGTTTTGCCGCGGGGAACTAGACAATAATTGAGTTAATTGTCTATCCACTTAATTCAAAAATAGTAAATTTATGCCTTTAGTTTGGTGCACTAAATTATGGTTACATGGGATACCCGCAAGTGTTTAGTTTGTTAGGCACACTAAATTATGGTTAAACGGGAATATGAGATCATTGGCTTGCTTCCGTTTAGTTGCTCTTGGCCTTTTGATTTACAATACCACTCCTTGGCATTGAAAATTTTGCACATTGAGATTTGCGGGTTTCTACTATCTCATATGTTGATACTAGACAATTTATTAGAATTGCATGAAAAATGTTTAGAAAAATCAAGACCATTAAAAATGATCTTTAGAACAATCAAAAAGTTCAACGCAATCCAAAAATTAATAACCAATTTTTATGTAACCATTACATTTGATACAAGTATATATGTAAATTGTAATGCATAATTGTCAATCTCTAATTATTCGATGACTCTTTGATAATTCCTATTTATCGATTACATCTTATTTAGCATTCCTATCTCTAAAAAACCACAACTATTTGAGTGAATATTTCACTGTTTTTACCATTAATTTCACTTAATTATATATGTTAACCAATTTTGTTTTAATTCTACCTCTAGTGTAAGCAAATATCCTTATTGGCTTCAATGGAAAAGTTCCCATTTTGTAGAGCCATATAGTGCATTATAATATTTCAATATCTTAATAATACTCCACATCTATAATAACTTTCTTGATGTGAGATTCCAAGTGTAACATTACCTAGTTACCCAAAATACAATGGGAAATTACTCTCTTTAATTAACAAAAATGTAACCAGATACCTTTCTAATTCGACAATAAAGAGGGGAAAACATGTAATGAAGATATCTACACGTGGCATTGCTATTAAAGGTTTTCATTTCTAAAGACATTTCATGACTCATTCCTATAAATAAGCTATAATCATATGGTTCTTCTCAAAAATTCAATTCCATTGCTTTTGAATTCTACAATTCACCTTCAATGGCATCAATCCCAAACCGTCGTAACCATTCCAGCCAAGGGCATCCTTTGCACTTTCCTGGCAGTCTATCGCCAGTTTTAACTACTGTTTCTCATAGCCCCAACTGTTATAGAAGCCAAGCCTCAACTGCAATCCACAGAACAATTGGCCTCCCGTCAAATCCAATGACCAACCTCCTCCACCGATACCAAGTAGCAGAAAGTTCAGGCCCACAAAGCCTCAATCACCACTTCAGAGAGGCAAGAAAACAAGTGTTTTATTCACTAGGTTTCCCCACCCATTCAGCTGAAGCCCTTCTTGGTGATAACACCAACGGGCATTTAACAAGCTCCAGAAATCCTGGATCTTCTCCTATCAATACCATTCATCGGCAGGACAATTGTTCCTGCTACTGATCTCCCTGTAACTAGAACAGGATACCCTTCTTCTGTCTGCCAGATTGGGTACCTGCCTAACCAACCTAGGCCAAACCAAAGCATGATTAATGCAAGGCAGCAAAGTTTGCATGCACCATTCAGGGCGTATAGACATGGGCTTGGAGACAACGTACTTAGGCAACACCAACCCAATGTTAACACCAATACATCAAACCTTACCATACCATTGCCACCTCAGGTCATCTCACAAGGCTCCCTTCTAAGAATGGGAAATGCTAATGTCAACATCAATATCAAATATAATGCCAACAGAACTCCACAGCTGGCAAACAGAATTCCTGAACCCCCTGCCAATTCTTACTCTCCAGATGCATATATTTCATATGATTCCCAAGCACATGGAAGGCATATGAATGAATTAGGATGCCAAAAAAATTCCTCAACCCTTCAGGCCCCTTGCACTTTTATCGATGAGAACGAAGATTCAAACTGTAAGACTTATGCATGTTGCTTATGGAGAAAGGACAACAAAGAGCGCCAAGGTCTGACAGAAGATATGACGTGTAATTGTCGATACGAAGGCCCTGAGGAAAATAACGAAGAGAGAGAACCAAAGCGAAGGAGGAGGGACCAAATGCATTTTGTGGGATGAAATGAGGAAAACTGGAATTATTTCTATTGCTAAGTTGTTTACCGATGCTTCCATTTTACAACAACCAAAAACTCAAAAAGTCTATTCACATATGTCAGTGATGAGTGCATATTAAACCAAAAGGGGGAGTAGAGTATTATGAATTGTCTATGTAGCTCATTATGCTGAACAGTCAATTTCATATCAAACAGTGTTTCTGAACTGGATGACCCTTAAATATGATGTACCATTTGGATTGATAATTGTAATTTAATATGATGAACAGGAAGAGTAGTAAAAGTGGCAAACCCACCGTTAGCAACAATGCTACTGGAGTAAATCCCATTGTAGGTGATCTAGGAATTCACAACCTTACCCTGGCATGTAAAAATCATGGCCCTGAGGTGAGCAGAATAAGAGTTTTATGCTCTTTGCCACAGTCTATGTCACATCAGCCATTGCTCAACTGGTTAGCACATTGCAACAGGAGCTTCAAACTATATATCACAGTCAGACAAAGCCAGACAAAGGTGAAATAAGTCCCCTTGAAGATTTGGAAATTTTTATCAAAATACTAGCCCACCAGGAAGTAAAAAATAGGACAAGAGGGTCTCCAACAATAGATCTCAGTACATGCATTTGATTTGGAAGCCAGTCTATCTTCTTTTAGATTGACAGGCTCTATGCAATATTCTCTATACTTGAACTCTTCATTTTTCCTTGAGTCCCCATGTCAAGTATTGCACTCGTACATGACCATGGACACACTCAACCCTTCATTTTGAACCAAAAACTTAAAAAGTTGTCAAAAAAATAGCCAAGTTCAACAAGACATCCATGTGGGATATTCAAACGCCAACATGAATATGTTGGGTCCATGTAACATAACTGTTAAGCAAAAGAATCCTACGTCTGTGTTTTCGCAGCTGCTCTGCTGCTTATCCAACACTTGGTTCTTGTTGGCACGCATTAGGATTGGAAGCAAGTATCCTGGATTTCCTTAGGTCAAAAACATGCTGGACTTTTTCATGATATTAGTCTGACTAAGAAGATGTGGGATAGGCAGAGTTATTGCTATGATTTCTATTATCTCATGGAGAATACCATATCCTTTGCCTATTATGATTCCAATCCCAATCTGTATGCCACACTTAGATTTAAAAGTGCAAGGTGCAAAAAGCGCACAAGGTTTTGGAGCCCGAGGCGTGCTCCGAGGCGATAGAGCAGGATTTTCGAGCAAGGCACACTTACATTAAAAAAACTTGAAATTCGTTCCCACCCCATATTTTTTGATAAATAAGTAAGATAACACATCAACAAAGTGTTTAGACATCATTTTAACTACTAAAATCACCACACATAGCCTTAAGAACTGGAATATATAAAATATCTCAAAACACACAATTACAAGTCTAAAAACAAAACAAGCAATCATAGTCATAGAAAATAACACACAAAGCAAAGTAGTTTGTAAGCCCCCCTCCTCCAAAGGTCATCTAAGCATCATCACTATCATCATCTAACGCCAAATGCTCCACCTCCACATCATCATCATCATCCAACTCCAAATCCAACTCCTCTTCATCCTCTTACTCTTCTTCTTGAAATTCCTCTTCCTCGTCTTCATCAATCAATTCAAATCACATTCAAATAACAATAATTAACACAATTCACTACAATCATCACAACAAAAACAATTAAAATACAGCTTTATATTATCTACTTATGGCTTGACTGAGTTACTGACATGGAGAAAAAAAAAAAGCAGACAGACATGAAAAAAAAGGAGAGATAGAGAAGAGATCAGTACCTTAACACCAACCAAACTGATAACACACAAAAAAAAAGATAGAAAACGAAGAAAAATAAAAGGCCAGAAGCCATAGAGGAAGAAAGAAGAAAATGAAAAGGAAGACCTCGAAACAGAGGAGGAAGAAAGAAGAAAGAAACCTGCGCAGAAGGAGGATGAAAGAAGGATAAGAAGAAGAAGAAGAAGAAGAAGAAGAAGAAGAAGAAGAAGAAGAAGGAAGAGGAAAACGGAAACAGAAGAAGAAAGGAGGAGGAAAACCTAGAAGAATGAAAAGGAATGATGAAGAAGAGGAGGAAAGAGGAAAAGGGAAAAAGAATAAGAAAAAAGGAGCGGCATACCTGGGAGTCGCCGAGCAGATCCGCGCCGTAAAACGCAAAAGGAGTCGCCGGAAGGATGGAGCCGAAGAGGATCTCGCGCGAAACCGAGGGCTTCCGTCTTGTTCAATTCACAGTACGGTGTCGGGGTCTCAACAAATTAACTCAGGCACCGGCTAGACGTCAGTATTAGCTTTTTTAATCCAATAAACGGTACTCTTTTCGTATCTAGAAAGCGCAAAACTGGTGTTATATAGAATGTTTCGAAATAATCTAAAAAGCCTTGGATATTTATATAGAGTATTTTTGAGAATAAATTTAAATTATGTTATCAAATCAATCTCCACCATCCATTGGGAGATTCATTTGTAAAACATCCAAAAATCATCAACAAAAGCTTTCAAAGCAAAGCAATACAAACAAGCATTATCTCACACTTTCTCTCTAAGTGTTAGGTTTGAGTGTAATTTGTTAACGCTTCACAAGTGTTAAGTTTCAAAAATTATTACATCATGACATTAGGCTTCAGTGTGCAAAAAAAAAGTCCACAAAGTGCATAATTTTTTGGAGGGGTTGTGTTTGACACCAAAATAAGTACACGGCTTGGCGCTCGAGTGTGCTTTTCTAAACTAAGATGTCATATAAAGATGAAGATATGGTCTATCATAATAAACAGATACAGCTTCTCCACTCGACACCATCAAAATGTCACATAACAGCTTATGGTCGAGTACTTCGGTGCAAAAAAATCCATTATCATTGCATTATAAACCAATGAATTGTTCCTCATTCTCTTATTCATGAAACAACCCATATTCAAAACCCCACCAAAAAAAAAAAAAATGTGAGGATACCATCTAGAAAGCTCGGTGTGAGTCCACCAAAACAGTCCAAAAATCCATATCTACGCTCTTACATCTAACGAGCAAATACTATTCATTAGAAAAATTGCCAGTTCGACTTAATAAGCTCCAAGTAGTCTTTCACTCTATCGGATGAAACACAACCAAATTTAATCATATACTTGAATTCCAACATTAATTCATGAAACTAAATCTTATAATTGTTAAACCCACCTACATATAAGTTAAGTTTCGTATGGAATAAGTCATTTATTCGCATATATGATTCAAAAACAAATCCAATGTAACAAAAACAATGCAATTATTAGCTTAAATATTTAGATAGGACACTCGGAGATGGTGCATATATTATTGGGAAAATTCAAAAGTGAAAAATAGGAATGACCGATTACATTAATGGGGACGTTCAAGAAGGGGTAGCATGCTACGATGCCGACATATTCCGTCGTGAGAGGCGAACAACTTAAGGTTTTGGCTTAACGAAGGAGATTGATCGTGTTCATTTAGTAGTGATCATCAAAATTTTCAACTTTCTTCGGATCTCCTTTTGTTTGGGTTTTTTCTTTTTGTAATGAAAGAGGTGTAAAGATGGGGAGTTGGGTAGAAAGAGAAATGATGGAAATTATACAGCTATATCATTTGTTGCATAGAAAATAGATTTTTAAAAATTTAAATAACAATATAATCTCTTTCGAGGTTGTCTTCCTAACACTTGTGTTTCGGGAATTTGAAAGTGTTTTCTACTCCATGTCGAGATGAGACCACTAACATCTTAGCCAATGTTTCACTCATGAAAAATTATTTACCCAACATAGGATAGAAGTGTTTATATATTGTAGCGTAATTGTTAGATTAATTAAATATAAATGAGAACAGATCGATGATGTTTCAATTCGTTAATTATCGAAAAATTTTTATTGTGTGTAAAGATGACAATTGGATGAGTTGGCATCGGAGAGCCATGTTGCCCTGTTCCTTCCCCTATCCTTGCTTATAGAGGTGAATCTTTTCCGTTGTCCCGATGGATCATCCATCCCCGATTAGTTGTTTATCAATTAAAATATATTAAATGAAATCCTTATTCACAATGTCTATTCGACAACAATGTAAAAAATTAACATCAATTAATCCTCATCCATGGTGGCATTTGAAATGACAAAGAAATAGTGATGCGGAACGGATAAATAAATTAATGAAAGTATCACAATCATATAAATTATGACATAATTTCAGTTATAGTAAAAGATACAATACAAGAAGAAAGGTATGTTTGCACTTTATAATTACTCCTTTAATATTTTATTTTTGTGAGCGAAAACATAATAAATTGTAATTAAATACAATGTTGGCTAATAATTTCTAATTAATTTACATTTGAACTTATTTGAAAAGTGTATTTAATCGTTTAAAAACATAAAAATGAAACAGATGGAGTATTAATTTAGTTATATTTGTCAAATAATAATAACGGGAAAAACTTATTTTATCTCAATTGATCAATTTAAGAATGAACATAATTTAGACACAATTAACTTTTATTAAAAAGTAGTATTTTGTGTATTTATTTATATTTTGTTCTTCCTATTATATCATCTCCCATTAGACTGTTTTTTTTTTTTGAAA
Source organism: Talinum fruticosum (assembly GCA_021018815.1). Taxonomy (NCBI): domain Eukaryota; kingdom Viridiplantae; phylum Streptophyta; class Magnoliopsida; order Caryophyllales; family Talinaceae; genus Talinum; species Talinum fruticosum. The sequence continues at coordinate 1,361,049 of JAITYX010000103.1, forward strand.
TGTATCTCCCACTAAACTTTAGAAAAATCGAAGGATAATATGCATTTGATTTTGGAAAAACTTATAACGACCGTCGATATACGACGAGTCACCATAAGATGCATTAATCATGCACCGTACATGTGTATTACAATAATCACAACCGTTCATTTTTTTCATTTAATTAAATTAAAAATAAATATTGAAAATTTAATTAAGTATTTTAAAAATTAAATTAAAATAATTAATTATTATTATGTTTGGCAAACCATTTAATTAACCACCCTTGGGAAAAAAATAACACAATAATCTCAAACCACGTTCCTATCAAACTACCTGCCATTTTTTCCAGCGAAATTTCGACGACAATAATGCTCGGCGACCTCCATTTTGTCTGCGGCCATCACTAAACAGGACCTAGCAAAGCAAATATCCCATAAATATAACACACTTCCATAAAGCACCATGAAAATAAAACTAGAAACCCTAATTCCAAAAACCATTACAAGTGTCGGAAATTTCATCCATTGCTCGAATATTCTCGACTGATGAAGGCATAGTGGAGATGAAATTAATGACCTCTCCGGATCTACAAAAACAATCGATCAATATGAACTTCGCAGAAATGTTTCCGCAAATTTCGATTGAGTTATCTAATCGCCATTATCGACCTCTCGATAGCATCGTCCACAAAGCGCCTGGAAACCCTTGGGCGTCTTCAAATGATCGAATCAGTAAAGTCCAGTTTCCTTGGCATCAGCAGCTGCGCCGATGTTCGGAAGGATTGGAGGAGAAAGAAAAAGGGCTTGATTCGGAGCTTCATTCCGCACTACGTCACCAGTGCCGCCATTTTCCGGGGTTTTGGAGAAACTCTTCTCGAATACGGCTCGCACTCGGCCGGGATTAACAACCGTGCTCCGATAAAGCATGATTTTACAGACCTAGCGGAAGTTTTAAAAATCGATACCCAGTCCCTTGTCCTTCCCTGGTTCCCTTGTCCGGAATTTGGCCGGAAAAATGGGCAAAGCTTACGACTCCCGATCTTGGTTGGGGTTCAAATTTGGAAGAGCTCGATGATGGCCACGACAAAATGGAGGTTGCTCGGCGTTATTGTCGCCGGAATTTTGCTTGGAAAAATGGCGAGTTAGTTTGATAGGATCGTGGTTGAGGTTATTGGGTTATTTTTTTCCCCAAGGGTGGTTAATTAAATGGTTTTCCAAATATAATAATAATTAATTAATTAAATTAAAATTTTAAAATACTTAATTAAATTTTTAAAATTTATTTTTAATTTAATTAGAGGAAAAAATGAACGGTTGTGATTATTGTGATACACATATACTGAGATGCATTAACGCATCTTATGGTGATCGTCGTATAGCGACAGATCGTTATAAGTGTATCCTTTGATTTTCCCCCTTGAAATGCATATAGATATTTTTTAAAGAGACATAAATTATGAATGAATCATTAGCACAATTGCTTTTATAAAAATAAAAAATGGTTTTCTTGTAAGAGGAGGAGTCCAATAAATTCACGCAAACGGAATGTTTTGATTGGTAGATCGCAGCCGTGCTTTAAAAAAAACAGTTAAACTATAATTTTCTTATTTATTACTACTCCATAATATATTTTTGAAATGTCAGCTAAACGCTGTGTAATTATATATTTTTATTGCTAAAAAATCCGACAATTATTTCCCAGAGAGAGTTTTAAGGGACCATTGTAATGACCAAAAAACACTGTATGGGTCTCGAGTATTTGAATTTCCATTTACACCCTTAATTTTCAGTTAAATTACGGGATTTTTGGAGGCCACCGGGATTGTCTGTAAGGGCAAAAAAGACACAGGCTTCGTTAAAACGGCTACTGTTGCACGTGTCCTCGGAATCTTTTTAACTTTTTGAAAAGTTGAAGTGATTGGTCAAAAAACCCCACCGCCTTTGCTTTTTATTTACAGAAACTACCCCTTTTACCCTAGCAATTAGGGTCCACTCTCATGAGAAGCACAGTGGTGAATGGAGTAATACCGGGAAAGTTTCTAGGGTAAAATGGTCATTGGCAGGACATTCAAGTGGGGCCCATTACCCGCTAAATTCCAAAGATCAGTGACTCTGTGCTCTGCCCCCTCTGCTTTACTCTACTCCAAAGCTCTCGCGTTTCTTCGTCCGAGCCGCCATTGTTTCTCTCCAAAGCAGCTTCAACCTCTCTCTAATCTCTCTCTTGGGACACAAGCTGCCGAGGTTTTTCTCCGGGGTTTTTCTGCTGCTTTTCTTTGCCTGCTTGCTTTCTCTCTCCTCGCCATCGAGCTCCATTTTCCACCTTCAAGCACTGCAGATGCTCCACTACACTTTCTCGATTATCTATTGTACGAAATACTAGTAAAATCCTCATTCTGTTCTATGTGTAGAGAATTTGATTATTTTTCCGCTGAGTTGAGATTTATTGTAGGTTTTATATGATTTTAAGGGATATACTGATTTTTGCTTGTTATTTTATTTTGCAGGTTTTGTTTATTGATTATTAGGTATTAGATTTTGATTTTGATAGAAGGATGTCATCTTCTTCGAGAGGCGGAGGAGGGTCCGATCAGCCGTCTGCAAGACGGCTGATGCGGACGCAGACGGTCGGAAACCTCGGAGAGTCGGCATTTGACAGTGAAATAGTGCCGTCTTCTCTCGTTGAGATCGCTCCGATTCTTCGTGTTGCTAATGAAGTAGAGAAGCATAATCCCAGAGTTGCTTATCTATGTATGTAGATAATTATGACCCCCACCCCCAAATACCTCAATGTTTGTTGTTATAATCGCTTTTGTTGTTTGCATTGATCTAAAAGGGAAGTATGGTGTCAATTTTTTGGAGATTATTTTAGTTAAGTTGTTAGCTTGAGCTGGCGGTTGTAAAATGTAGAAGGATTAGCACTTACTAGTTACCAAATGGGTAGGTGTTTGATTGTTTAGGAATGTCAGTGTTGAGATGGGTACTTCTATGTGGAGTGAAAAGTTCGAGTAACATAGCTAATATATGTATTGGACCGTGAGATTACTGACGTAACTTGTTGCCAGGAAGGTCACTGTTAGGTCCAACTCTTGTGAAGTGACTGTTGGACATGGAGTTTGTTGTGGAAAAAGAGCTCAACGCAACACAATTGATGTATTGCATCACATTGGTCCACGTACTATATTGCTAGTAAATTTGTATCAGGACCAAACCCATGTTTTGGATGGTACAGTTGGTTAAGCTCGTTCCTCAGGAGTGTGTGTATTGTCGACTTTGTAACAATTCTGTTGGAGTATTTCACATCTATATGGGAGTATGTGAAAGCTATCAATTGATCTACCTTCTTAATATGAATTGTATATTAAGTCTAAAATCGTGTATTATCCAAATTTCACTTTATGTGCTATACCTGTGTATATTCTGTCTAAATCTCAATGTATGTGCTATACCCATGTATATTCTATCCAAATCTCATAAATGTGCATCAATTAACACTTTTTTATTCATCATTTGTTTCCACATTTTTATTAGGAGTCCATATGATCTTGAATTCCAGGCATTTTGTACTTGGAATTCCCTGCTCCTCTTTGAGAAGCAATGTCTTTGCTTGATATGAACTTAAAGCTATATCAAGTTTTAATAAGAAATTATCTTATTTCTGCTATTTATTTATTTCGCTGGCTTATCTCCGTGACTAATATGCAATGTGCATCCACATATTGAATCTGAAAAAGTTCACCCAATTTATTGGTTGACTCTTGCTTATTACTTAGTAATCCTTACTTGTTGGTCAGCTCAAGTCTTAGTATAGAAGTCATTCTTCCCTCTTTTAGACTCCCTTTCTCTTAGAAAATTTACCTTTTATGGAGCAGAATGCTGGTTTTTTCTTGTTTCTCCAACCATCCTTGTTCAAGATCTTTTGCTAGAAAAGTTTGCGCTATGCGGAAGCCTGGAACCCTGACAGCTTGTTTGGGCTGGAGCAAATATTTTATTCCCCGTATTTTTCCCTAATACCACCTTCTATCGACTTTGTAGATGAATTTCTGACTTCTAGTCCCGTGATTTGACACATGGTCAACAGTAATCCAATTTGATGTCTGATAGTTAATTGGTGGTTTGGCAGGTCGATTCTATGCATTTGAGAAAGCGCACAGGTTGGACCCAACTTCTAGCGGCCGTGGTGTCCGACAGTTTAAAACAGCACTTCTTCAGAGGCTAGAAAGGGTAAGTTCGTCACTTAATAGGGGGCTGATAACAGAGTAATCTTAAGAAAATTTAACATGTTGGATCTGCACAGTGGCTTTGTGCGTCCCTATTATCAATGTGCAATTGTCAACATATACTTTGAGCACCTGGAACTTTGAATAGGTTCTAATTTTGCCCGTATCTTGTCTCATGAAAAACCATCTGACTCCATTTTCCCCCTCCTTAGCTACGTATGTATGTATGTATTTCTGCTTTTGACATTGCATTTAAATGCTAGTTCATAAAAAAAAAAAAGACATTTCTTTGTGGTTTATATATGTTTGATATATTCTTCTTAGGACCATGAATCTGTAGTTTCTTTTATAGCTTGTAGTCTTTTTGCTTTAAATTTACAAGTTTTAAGTTTTTGTTTTTGTTTTGTTTATTTTTAATTTTTTTTTAATGAATTTCCTGGTTTATACGGTGCATGCAACTGATAACAAAACTTCTGTTTCTTAGTTTTCTTGATACAGTTTGGTAGTTACGCCTTCATTTTGATACGTAACCTGTAATTTCTTCTTCGTGCAGGAGAATGATCCAACATTGATGGGAAGAGTTAAAAAGAGTGATGCTCGGGAAATGCAAAGCTTTTATCAACATTACTACAAGAAATATATCCAAGCTTTGCAAAATGCTGCTGACAAGGCAGATCGGTGAGTTTGTTATGGAAGGAGAAAAATTGCAAAGCTGAAGCTTTGTATTTGTCAGTTAACGGTGTTGTATTACCATAACTTTAACAAACCGTTCTATATTCAGTGCTCAACTCACTAAGGCGTATCAAACGGCTAATGTTCTTTTTGAGGTGCTGAAGGCTGTTACCCAGACACAATCCATGGAAGTTGACCGTGAGGTGCGATGAATTAATACGATGTATGCACTGCGAGCTTCTTCCACCACTTGAGACGCTCATAATTGCATTCTGGTTTAATATTTTGCAGATCATGGAAACACACAAAAATGTGGCTGAGAAAACAGAAATTTATGCCCCTTACAATATTCTTCCTCTTGATCCTGATAGTGCAAATCAGCCAATTATGAGATTTCCAGAGGTTTGTAATGGCAGTGATTCTTCTCTTTTCTCTTTTTGGCCATTCCTCTGGGCTCTTTCATATGAGATTCAATTTGCAGATCCAAGCTGCTGTTGTCGCTCTTCGTAATACGAGAGGCCTTCCCTGGCCCAAGGGCTACAAGAAAAACAAGATGAGGACATTCTAGACTGGCTTCAGGCTATGTTTGGGTTTCAGGTGCTTTGCTTTAGCTATTAAGTTTCTGTCTTTGTTTGTTCTTAATATTGTGATTAATTGAATGGGAAGAGTATACCTGGGGCACTTATCGTCTTTCATTCGAACTGATATGCAGAAAGATAATGTAGCGAATCAACGAGAGCACCTCATTTTGTTACTTGCTAATGTGCACATACGACAGTTTCCAAAGCCTGATCAGCATCCAAAGGTAATTCTATAACAGAAACCTTGCTTTTCCTTTCCTAAACTGTCTGTTTAGATTGCCTCTCTTATCTGGTTCTTCATCACCCAGACAGTCATGCTGCATAGTTGACATTTTCCTGAAAATTGTCTACCTGTAGTAGTTGCTTTCTATTTTAATTTCACTGTCAACTATATGACCTTTTTTTGCAATGATGGTCATGTATGATTTTATTGTTAGCTTCTACAATGCTCTGACAAAATACTCTTTTTAGTTGGATGATCGTGCATTGACAGAAGTGATGAAAAAGCTTTTCAAGAGCTACAAAAAATGGTGCAAATACTTGGATCGCAAGAGCAGTCTTTGGTGAGCTTTCTTGAACTAAAAACTGCTGCGACAAGTCTAGATGGACATGTGGCCCTTCCACTATTATGACGATGGCGGAAGTCAAAACTGTTGATTTTGATGCCTTCAGCGTTTATTAAACTCCTGTTGTTTTTTTGATAAGTTATTAAACTCCCATTGTTATACTTATTACTATATTATTTTTTTGTGACTTTCTTATTTTTTCCTAGCAACCTGGAGGGGTTGCCGGGAAGTGGGGGAGAGGACCATTTTTCTGGCATCCATGAAATTTATCCAAGGTCTATTGGCAGAAAAACAAAAAAATGCTAGATGTTTTAGTTTAGTTGTTTGGTTCTCTTGCTTTCTATTTTATTTGTTGTGTTAAAATTTTTTTTGGTTGCAAGGGAGTTACAAAGGAGCTGGATTTGAACTTAGGTCTTTGGTATCAACCCCAAGGACTTTAGCAATTGAACTAGTTGACACTAGCTTTATATTTAGTGGCTGACTACTTCACAATCTGCAGGCTACCAACAATACAACAGGAGGTGCAGCAACGTAAGCTATTATACATGGGGCTCTATTTGCTTATATGGGGGAAGCTGCAAACCTGAGATTCATGCCAGAATGCCTTTGCTATATTTATCACCATGTATGTCTTCTGAAGCACTGGATTTCATGTCAGGATTTTAGTTTTTGAGTCACATTTCCTACTACTGTAAACTTTTTGGAAATCAAACCTGAGATTCGTGCCAGGATGCCTTTGCTATATTTATCCCCGTGTATGTTTTGTGGAGCGCTGGATTTCATGTCAGGATGTCTTAGTTTTTGAGTAACATTTCCTACTGCTGTAAACTTTTGGAAATCAAACATGTTTGCCACATCCCCTAATCTTGTGCCTCCTTCCTAACACCATTGACATTGACAAAGAATTAATTACTAGTACTGTTTCTTAGGGTGAACTTTAGGTCTTTGCTGGATGTCTGTACTCCTTTGTTGTTGGCTTGACCTAATCCTGAACCAAAGTATTCTACCACATCAGATGGCAAACTAAATCAAGCCCAAGATGGCTTAAAAATTGGCTTATTTTGTTCGTTCATGTATCCGAGTCTTGGGGGCAAGACTTATTTGGATCCTGTGCAATTAGCAATGGTTTATCTAAAATTTGAACCTCCTTGGCATGTTAACGCAATAATTAGTGAAAGAAAAATGACCCTGACATGGAGACAGGATTGACATTGTTGATCGGGAATAAACTGGGATTGGTGAATTAAGGTTCTGTAGTCTGTCTGCTTGCTGCGTACCTCTGGGTCTCCCGGACCACATGAAAGCGGAATCTACATTGGGAATTAGTGTGGCTGCTGGTTTCATCGTGAATTGAGGAACTTCATGTGTAGATTACAGATTTTTCTGAGCTAATGTGTTATGTGTCCTGTTAATTTATCATTTGCGTTGCTCTACTCTGTTGCATGTTTGGCTTTCAGTTTTCACATTGCCTATTTACCTTGTTGCAGCTGAGTATGCTTGGGGGTTACATAAGTTGAAACCTATGTTTGTCCTATTTAGTACATATTACAGTGCCCAAAATTCCGAGTTGCAGGCTTGTAAGTGATATTATGTAAATATGTTTATGTGCACTCTTTCAGTCTTTTGCGAATGTTATGTGATACACCCTTTTGTGCTTGTGGACATCATACCTATGTAAGGGAGTCAACATTCAAAAGGTATATGTCTATCTACCTGCTGCTCAATTTCAAGCCTTGATCAACCATTTCCTTTACTGTTTCATTGAAGATTCAGGAGTTATGTATTCAGCCTACTTCAGCAAGTGTGAACTTGTGATTATAGCTTGCAGAGTTCCTCCTGAATATTTCCCAGTTTGATGATAGATTTTCAGATTCTCATTAGCAGATACACCATAATATTAGCAATTGCTCAGATGAGGATACTGCAGCAATATTGAAATCTTGTCGTACTGCTACTGTTTAAGGTCTTGTGTTTTTGAGTATGAAGGTTCTTATCATGTAGAATCATGAGATGTTTTTGCGAGCTTCCATGTTTAGTTTGCTCTGAGCTTAAGCTTAGTAAAAGTTTGATTTAGTTTGTTATTTAATTTTGTTAACTGTGTAGATGGCATTTGAACTCTACGGCATGCTTGCTGGAAATGTCAGTCCAATGACTGGTGAACGTGTGAAGCCTGAGTATGGCGGTGAAGAGGAAGCCTTTTTGAGAAAAGTTGTAACCCCTATTTATGACGTTATAGCAAAGGTACTATTAATACATGGATGTTTTGAATTACTTGATGGTTCCAGGCTTTTTGGTTGTCCATCTTTTAGAGAAGAAAATATTTGTTGTCTGTCATAGAAACTGTCGCGTGACCTTGCTGTCTGCAGGAAGCTACTAGGAGCAGAAAAGGGAAATCCAAGCATTCACAATGGAGAAACTATGATGATTTGAATGAATACTTTTGGTATCATTCATTTCACTGCTACCATTGTTTTTACATATTTCATACTACTTGGTATTAAATATATATGTGTATAACTGCAGGTCAGTTGATTGCTTCCGATTAGGCTGGCCAATGCGTGATAATGCTGACTTCTTTTGTTTATCTCCAAAGCAGTTTGTTCAAGATAGAAATGAGGTCAGATGTGATTCTTTCAGCTTCCTTTCTTTTCTGATGGGAAAGGGTTGTTCAGTTACTTTTACTTTTGTTGATGTCCTTCATTTTAAATACTTGGGTTGTTTTTTGGGATACCGATTATATTGATCCTCTTTTCATTGTTCAGTCGATGATTCTGGTTCTCTTGTTACGGAGCACCCTTGCTAATTGTGTCTTGTGTTCCACAATTAAAGGACCCTTGGGACAGTGTAGTTTTCTTGAATAGATCTTAAAGAGCTGGTTATATTCTCATGTAACAGATAATTTCTTCTCATGTATAGTTTCTTGGACTGGATAACCAATTTGACAAAGGTCAGTGGATAGCAGAAATATTTCGCTCCTGTGTTTTACGCATATTAATGATGTTTTGTTCAAAGCCTGGCTGTGGTTGGGGAATTGTGAACTAATTGATTTTGGAATGCTTGCATGATTGGGAATTGAGCAGCACTAGTCTCCCTATCCCTATAGCTGTACACTTATTTAGGAAGTTCCAACCTTAAGTTGTGAGCAGTTTTTATTTGTAATTTTCATTGTTGTTTAATACTGAGAGCTTGCCAACTTATGGAGCATGTTTGCTCTTGCTGTGGAGTGATTGTGGGTGCTAATGTGCTTGTATAAGGTCTCCAGAATGATTAATGAAAAATTCTATGCTGTATATGCTCTGTCATGAGACATCATGGGTTACATGGTTATTTCACAAAATTTGAGATTTGGTTTTTCATTGTTTGCTTTGAGTATCAGCTGGTTTAGTTTCCTATTTTACTGATGAGCTGCTGGTTTGGCTGATTGAATCTGGGACAGAAATCTGGTCTGTATAAGAAAATTAATGTTCTTATGGAAAGCTTTGGTATTTTCAGGAGAACAAGCAAGCTGATGGAGATAACTGGATTGGAAAAGTTAATTTCGTTGAAATTCGATCGTTTTGGCACCTCTTCAGAAGCTTTGACAGGATGTGGATCTTTTTTATTTTGGCCTTGCAGGCAACTATTTCTACCTATATCATTTTTAGGTACTGTGATTGTTTTCTTGAAATTGAGAAATCATGTTGAAACATCTGATTCATTTTCAGGCTATGATTATTGTCGCATGGAATGGCTCAGGGGACCCCACTGCAATATTTGAAGCAGATGTCTTCAAGAAAGTATTAAGCATCTTTATAACAGCTTCAATATTAAAGCTTGGGCAAGGTAAGTCATGCAGAATTCTCAGGTGATGTATTCATAGCTAGTAGATAACATATCCTGGTTTGGGGCTTAAAAATATACGCTATTGCTTCTTTGACATTTTTTAAAAAAAAATCCGAAGTGGATTTCTATATAAGATTTGAACTCAGTTAAGTTTTTACCTATTGCCAGTGAAAAAGATGAGTAATAAGGTGTAGCTCGCAGGCTGCGCAAGATGGGATCTAGAGACGTTAAGCTATATGCAATGTTATTCGTATCATGCAAAGAGCTTGTTCTTCAATTTGCTTGGATGATTTTCTGTTTAAATATGAAAGTAGTGAAGCAGAAATTGTATGGATGGCATGAGGAGGAGCTTGAGTGCGAATACACTTAGACAACGGAGATAGTAGAGGCAGAATAGTCCTTAGGAAAGCATGAAGGCTAGAAAAAGAGACTCTTATCTAGAGTCTAACAGGGATTCTAGAAAGTCACTATTTTTAGGCTCCATTCTCAATGGGGAAAGTCTTCTCTTATGGCTTCCTAGAGTTCTCTTGGGCTCTCTTCTTCCTGTTTTGGATTCCTTGATTCTAATACTTATGCACGCCCTCAAGGTCCTCAAGGTAAGTGCCTTCATCTGTCCAAATCATCTAGGTTATCCAGAATCCCTTCTTTTCAGTATCTCCTGAAGTTCACCTCATGTCCAGCAAAACATCCTCATCTTAGGTGTCAGTACCATGGATTTATGAATTTCCATATGCTTAATTTTGCAACATTTTTCAATGTTCATCAGTTTTCCAGTAAGCCTTTGTTATCTTTCTTTCAAGAAGATTTAAGTTGACAAACACTTTCATGCAAAATCTTTTATGCATGTCTCTTGGAATTGACCTATTGGTTTTGATGGGTAAGGCTACATTTAGATAGGTGGGATTTGGTCAAATGGGATCCACTACTAGTCATAGTTTTCTTATGAGTTTAACTGGAATCTTATTTTTGACTGAACTCTTGAGATGCTTTTCTGTTTCTACTTTGGTGGTGTAGTATTTGAGGTCTTCATATATGTTATTATTGCCTTCAACATCTGGAAGCATTCCTGCTTTAGACTACCCGTACCTTGAGAGTCCCATCTGAACAACCGCTGGGGGGTTGTCACATGTAGCAACCTTACCCCTAAGTGTGAATAGGCTAGTTCCTCTAGACCTAGATTAAAAACTGTTGACAGACTACTACTCCATACAAAGGAAGTAGAGGCTAAATGTGGACCATTAATTTCACATTAGAATTATACTCGCATGCCACATGTTCCCTTTGTGTTCCACTTTAATTTGAGAAATCCTTCTAAATATTCAATTTGTTTTCCCCACCTTCGTTTCTATGCCAAGGCAGTCTCATTGAGAAGAAGCATGCATCTTATTGCATTACCTTGGACTATTATAGTCTGCTCCTCCATAGGCATTGTATAAAGGAAGGCTCTATCTGATTTGATGTACTTCAATATTGATGAGAAGCATTAATAAGATATTGCTTTATTTCTCTTCATGGCCTATCTTTACTTCTTCATACCCTATGACTTGGATGTAGCAATTTAGGACATTATTGCTCCCTAAGCTGAGGCAAATGTGCAGCGTTTTGTGCACCTAGCAGCAGTTCGGGATGCAGAGAGAGATTTGGTAAATTAGGCATGAAAATGGCATAAATGCAGCAGATTTTGTCGATTTTTATCTGATTAAGGCATTAATTCACAAATCTCAAATTGCGGGGAATTAGACATCAAATAGCCGTCCACTGGAGGCAGAGATGGCCAATGGGTCATCACCGTTGTTCGCTGGAGATGAACATGGCTAGCCGCTGCCGGCAGCACTGCATAACTTTCGACCACGAATCTTCTTCTTCTTGTTTTCTTCTTCTTCGTCCTGTTCTCCCCTTTCCTCTTCTTCTTCTTATTCTTTCCTTCTTCTACTTGTCTCTCTGATTCTTATTTCCCCTTAGTGCTGGGGTTTGTGGAGGTGGGGCGTTGGAGCCTAAAATTAAAACTTTTATATTAGTTTACTAAAGATTTCGTTATCCTTTACTCTTTTTGTCAGATTTAGTTAACATTTATTATGTTGATGCTATATGCAACACCTGTATTGCAAAGGGGTACCTTTTTGAATGTCTAAAAAGGAAATACCTTACTCAAGTCATCTTATAATATTGTGATCGTGTTGATCATCTCCTTCTTTAAGGCATTTTTTCAATTAATTGGCACAAAATGTGTCAAGAGTAAAACCCCTAGCATTTTTTTCTAAAATTCATGCCCTGCAATCGTGATGTGTAGGTGTCCACCTTGTGTGTAGGGACTTTTGCACCTTGCACCTTTTGAAACTAAGATATGTTTCTGTTGTTCTCCTTCCCCTTCCTCCCTGGGGGAGGGGGTAGCTGTGATAGCTTACCTAGCAGGTGTCAATGCTGTTTGTTGGGTATGGATGTGCCCTCCAAACGTTAATGTGTACACCCCTCCCCCACCTCCCCCCCAAAAAAAAAAAAGAAAAAAAGAAAAGGGAATGAAGGTGGGGAGAGCAGAACAATTGATTGGGAGTTGTTATACCGTAGTCCTGGGCCTATCTAGTTAGGTAACCCTAGAGACATAATTTTTATGGATGTGCCGGGTGGAAAAAGGGGGTTTTGGGGATAAAAAGAAAAAGAAAAAGGGGAATTTATGTCTCTAGGCCTACCTAGCTTATGTAAGCCCGGGATTACAGTGTAATTTTACATTGACTGGGGATCAGTTGAAATAATTATCCAGGGTAGAAATTCCATTGCAACTGCAGTAATTGGCTTTATTTTATTAGCAAAATCTGTATGCCAATGAATGATTGTCTGACAGTTGGCACTTTCATTTTCAGCTGTCGTTGATGTTGTCCTCAGTTGGAAAGCGAGACGGAGCATGTCATTTCATGTTAAGCTCAGATATATTTTGAAGGTTGTCTCTGCCGCTGCGTGGGTGGTAATTATGCCTGTGACCTATGCGTACTCATGGGAAAATCCTGCGGGATTAGCTCAAACTATTAAAAGTTGGTTTGGTAGCAATACAAATTCACCGTCACTGTTCTTCCTGGCTGTTGTTATCTACTTGTCACCAAATATGCTCTCTGCCGTGCTATTTCTCTTTCCATTTATACGCCGTCTTCTTGAAAGATCAGATTACAGGATTGTGATGCTGATGATGTGGTGGTCTCAGGTATCCCCAGAGATCTCACTCGAACAACTATCAGTTTGTTGGTTACCTTTTGTTTTAACTATGTTTCCTGACTTTCTTTTCTCTAATGCTAAACAGCCGCGGCTTTATGTTGGGAGGGGAATGCATGAAAGTGCTTTTTCACTTTTTAAGTAAGGAACTAGTCAGTCCTCCTTATATTAATGGAAATTTCTATCTGTTGTTTTGTTTGTAATGTTTAGTTGTTTGTGCTTTCAGGTATACAGTATTCTGGGTCCTCCTTATAGTCACTAAATTGGCATTTAGTTTTTATATAGAGGTTTGTGCCTTCTGAATATTCTATTTTGTTCTTTATCTCCTTTTTTCCCCCTTTATGTTTGGCTCCATCTATTCCTGTCACTTTTTTAATGCTTATCCTGGCATGGAAACCACCTTTTGTAGAAGCAGAAAACTTTGTCCTTCACCAATTGGTTCAAGCTATATTTTTTGGTCCTTATTTTTGGCCGTATCATCTCTTTTTAGAATGCTATTGGTGTCTTTATTACATGCTCTTGCTGTTTCATTCTATTTTCTACTCCTGGTTTACAGTGCTTGTTTTGACTTTCCAGATAAAGCCGTTAGTACGTCCAACAGAGGACATCATGTCTGTTCGGATAGTAAAATTCAAATGGCATGAGTTTTTCCCTCAAGGTAACTGTAATTCCATATTCTGTTTGGTGTATGTAATATATCATCTTTGCATCTTTGGAATTACGACGATCTATATGATTACTGCTTTACAGCAAGGAACAATATTGGCGCCGTGATTGCATTATGGGCTCCGATAATTCTTGTATGGTTTTTGCACCCCTGCCCCTCTAAACTTTATATTAATCATCTGCCTTTTATGATTGGAGCTAAGACATGGATTAGTACCAATTAGTTTATTGGTTTTTCACAGGTCTATTTCATGGATACCCAGATTTGGTATGCGATATTCTCCACGCTGTTTGGAGGTATATATGGTGCATTCCGTCGCCTTGGAGAAGTAAGCAGTGCCTGCATTATTCTCAGTCTTTCTCTTTCCTTGTAATTGGGTCATGCAATTGTATTCTCTTTTTCATTTTCCTTATCTTCTATGTCATTTATTGCACGCAGATCCGTACATTGGGCATGTTAAGGTCACGGTTTCAGTCACTGCCTGGAGCTTTTAATGCATCTCTTATTCCAGCAGATAAAGGTGAACATAAGAAGAAAGGATTGAAGGCCACTTTCTCTCGGCAATTTCCTGATGTAAGTTGTCTTAGAGTTAACTGTTACGTATCTGCTCTCCTGTGCAATTTATTGGGGAAATCTCAGTCTTTGAAAGGATGTTTTCTAATTTATGATTGAAATTTATCTAATAGATTTTTTCTTTTTATTTTTTGTTTGGGGGGTTCAATAATGAATCAAGACTAGAAGTACAATTTACAAAACTAAAATTAACTGTATGAATGTAAGACAGGAGATGATTACCAATTGAATGTTGCTTTTGTCTTCCAAAGGGGCTGTGTGTTCTAGGATTCTTGTGTGGCATACCATAGCTCTTCCTTAAAGTTCTGGTTAAGTCCCTCTCTATGTAACTCAAATGTGAATGTGTTGTTGCTGATCTGTCACCTGAACCATGCCCGCCCTTCCTGTTTCTGTCATCACTATTTCTTCCTTTATTTATTTTTTAATAATTGGCGCCTGTAAGTATTCTTTTTTATTTAATATTATTTTTAAGGTGGGCTTGTAGCTTCTGTTTCCGTTGCTGCTACTGTACTTCTGTGAGATGTCCTTACTCCTTAGTACCCTAGTATCTCTCTGAAAGTGTTCTCGATATGGGTCTTGCGGGAAAGCTTTATTTGTCAGGTTAAGAATGTTTGCATCTTCTTCTCATTATCTCACTGGATCCTGCAAATGATGGAACGAGTGGCATTGTTGCTGCATGTGTTCCAATTGGTGTAGTTTGTTTTTGGGTATATAATTGCCATAGTCAGAAAATACCCTGGAAACGCCATCTAATTTGCATTTTATGTGCCTTGCCAGATTCTATCAAACAAAGAGAAAGAGGCCGCACGATTTGCTCAATTATGGAACCAGATAATCACAAGTTTCAGAGAAGAAGATCTCATCAATAATAGGTATTCAGGACTCGAGCGCTTGGGACGTTTGATGGATGTATATTGCGTGCAAACTCATTGAGAACTTATCTAGGATACCATGTCTGTGCTGTTCTATAGTCTGACAGTTCTCTGAATTCAGGGAAATGGACTTGTTACTTGTTCCGTATTGGGCAGACCGTGATTTAGACCTCATACAGTGGCCTCCATTCTTACTTGCAAGCAAGGTTTGACATTTTCTTTTTGCACTTAGTAGCTACCTAATTTTTCATCTATATATTGATTATATAATTATATTGGTGCTTTCCAGATTCCTATTGCACTAGATATGGCCAAGGACAGCAATGGCAAAGATAAAGAGTTGATAAAGAGGATTGAAGCTGACCACTATATGTCATGCGCTGTTCATGAGTGCTATGCTTCTTTCAAGAGCATCATTAAGTTCATGGTCCAAGGTGATAATGAGAACAAGTAAGTTGCTGGGCCTTGAGAAGGATAGTGCTTCTTAGGGTAGAAGTGAAGATTTCCGAGAATTTTGACTTGTTTTAAATTTTGTATTCTGTTCTTCAGTGTCATAGATAAGATATTTACCGAAGTTGAGACACATATACAAGATGGTGACCTAGTCACTGAGTACAAAATGAGTGCGCTTCCTACCCTTTATGAACACTTTGTTAAGTTGATGAAATGCTTGGTGAGTATTTTCTTTACCAACTTATTTTAAACTTCAGCATGTTAATTTCGTGGGTTTTGCGTATCTTGTGTGGAGGATTAACTGCAGTGTTTAACTTTTGTAGTTGGAAAACAAACTGGAAGATAAAGATAAAGTCGTCATTTATTTTCAAGATATGTTGGAGGTTGTGACTAGAGATATAATGGAGGATACAAGTGTCCTGGAGTCAGTTCATGGTGGCTCAGCACATGAGGGGATGGGATCAATTGAACAGCATTCTCAGCTGTTTGCTGCGGAAGGAGCAATTAAATTTCCTATTGAGCCAGTGTCAGAAGCATGGAAAGAGAAGGTGTTTTTGGATACAGTTTTTTTAGTGATGCTATACTGTTGTACCTGTTGCTGTAAAGTAACATCTTTTTGGTGGAGCAGATCAAACGGCTGTACCTGTTGCTCACTGTAAAGGAGTCTGCAATGGATGTCCCATTAAACCTAGATGCTAGACGCCGTCTTTCTTTCTTTTCAAATTCACTTTTCATGGAGATGCCACCAGCTCCTAAAGTCCGCAACATGCTTTCTTTTCGTAAGTATAAGAGTTCTCTTGAGAAGCACAATGGTCCTCGTATTGCATATGGCACAATGGATGTGTTGCCTTTTCCTGTCTGGCAGCTGTTCAGAACAGCTAATACTTTGAGCTCAGATAGCTTTGTTGTCACTCTTCTATTTTTGTGCCTAAATTTATTTGTCCAGTTTACGATCTAATGTCAATGAGCATTTTCCTGAAAGGTGACAAAAATTTGCAATTGCTATGTTACTTGATAGAATATTCTTCCAAGTTTCTGGTGTTTGAACTCTTGTTGATTTGCCTGATTATCACTACCTTTGTCTTGTCATGGGAACTTGGGCGGGTTGACAAATGTCTATGCAAGTCTGAGGCATACTCAAGGCAAACTGGTGTCCTTGCCTCCTAATGCCAAGTTCACCCTGAAGCTTTTGTATTTCATAGTTTAGAGTTATTCTTATTGTCTTTATTTACTTACTTTCTGTTCCTTGTGTTTTGATCAATTTACAGTGTATTGACCCCTTACTATACGGAGGAAGTTCTTTTCTCGTTGCAAAATCTGGAAACACAAAATGAAGATGGAGTATCCATCCTATTTTACTTGCAGAAGATTTTTCCAGGTTTCAACTGATCTATGATACTGGCATCAGATGATCTGTGAATATTTAACAAGATACTATTAGATGAATTTTTTTTGCTTTAAAATTCATCGAATGATGATCTTGTCAATGCAAACAGATGAGTGGGATAACTTTCTGGAACGTGTCAAATGCAAAAATGAAGAAGAGCTTAGAGACAATGATGATCTGGAAGAAGAACTACGTCTTTGGGCATCATATAGGGGGCAAACTTTGACCCGTACTGGTACAGAGCTTCTGTTCTATACCTGTCACGCTTCTTTTCTAGTATGCTTCATTTTTGTAAGATTTTTACATCATAGATAAGCCAGACTTTGAATTCATGCTTGCATGGGACTTCTGTTCCATATTTTTGTGTTCTAGTCTGTATTTTTTCCTCTCCTTATTTCTTTACTCATGTTTGAACAGCATTGGCTAAGTTAAAATTATAATGCATTGGTCATAATCCCTGTGTTCTCACAAATGATTGTTGTTATGGCAGTTAGAGGTATGATGTACTATCGCAAAGCTTTAGAACTTCAGGCCTTCCTTGATATGGCTGAGGATGATGGTATGTGCCAGGTTACATCATTTTTTTTATAATTATTATTATTGTTCTTTTTAGTGAGGTACAGTCTTCATTGAGTGATTGAATTTGATTTTTGGATTTTTTCCCAGTCATTGAAATTGAAAATACACGAGGTGTTCTTAGCCAATATATGTATTTATTCTAGTTTTTCTTTTATTGTGTTCAGTCTTAATGGAAGGTTACAAGGCTATTGAATTAAACACTGAAGAGAACTCAAAAGGTGAAAGGGCACTATGTCAAGCGGTCGCTGACTTGAAGTATTCATATGTGGTATCCTGCCAGCTATATGGGATTCACAAAAGGTCGGGTGATCCACGTGCACAGGACATACTGAGGCTTATGACAACGTAAGTGCATGTGGTACAATGTTCTATTGCTTAACAATTACTACGGATAGCGGCTGCCTTCTGCGCTTCAATTATTCTTATAGGATGAATATGAAATTTTCTTTTGTTGACAGGTATCCATCGCTTCGTGTGGCTTATGTTGATGAGGTAGAAGAGACCAGCAAAGACAGGTCCACAAAGACGAAGAAAGTTTATTATTCTGCCCTTGTGAAAGCAGCTTTACCAAAATCTAATGATTCCAAGGAAACAGGGCAAACTCTAGATCAGGTAACTTTTGGTGTTTGAAGCTAAACTAAGTGAGATGTCAGTAACCTTAGGGTGGTGTTTGGTTGGATGTATAATATAATGGTATTGTAATGCAATCAATCTTGGAGTGAAATCGTCATTAGATTGTTTGTGGTAATCATTATTACAAGATTTTTTTTTTTATTGCAATACTCATACAACCGAACAAAAGATAATTGAAACACAATTACAAGCTTTTTCGCCTTGCAAGGTTGATTATATCTAAGCAAACCTTACATAATAAGCAGAGACAGCTGTGGAGACTACTGGGTATATAGAATATAAATAAACAAATAAATGACGAATAATGATTACTACCAATATATCTAAATTAATTAGTAATATTATATTAGCTTCCATAGTAACTACAGTTAATATATTATCATATAATAAAAATAATAGAGTAATTGCTGTAGATGCTGATATTAATGCTGGTAGTCTAATATCAGCTTTTGATTAATTCATCAATAAAATATCATAGAAGTTTTTTTTATAATTTTTATAAAAGGTGTTGAACATGGGCAATGGCTAGCATGTAAAAAGAAGGATGAATGTGGAAAGAGAATGAAAGATATAAGCACACATGATGGTGATTTGTTTGTTTAGCAGACTCTTTACTTCGTTTGTAAAAAGTGATAGTTATCGTAGTATTATGCATTATATTTGTGTGAAGTCCCTTAATTCTCTGAAAGCACCTTGACTATATGGTTTAAACAAGTGTGGATAATAGCAAGCAGATTTTTCACTGTGAAGCAGATGTGATCAAGTGTGAGTGTTACTGGATAAGACATGGCATTGCTCTTTTCTGGCATGCATCAAAGGAATATATATATATTTTTTCCTGAGCTCCTTTTGTGAGTCTTCCTTTCACGATGAAGTCCACTTGCTGATGCCAGTCTCATTGCAATGGCCTTATACATAATTCTACATTAGTTGATAGTTCCAAAGGATCTGGGTGATAATCTCAGTTGAAAAACCTTGAGTAAGCACCTTCATTCAATATCCTTTCTTATGAATAGGTGGACCTTTTACGTGCAGGATATCTATCGGATAAAACTTCCAGGACAACCTATCTTAGGTGAAGGGAAGCCTGAGAATCAGAATCATGCTATAATTTTCACACGAGGAGAAGGATTGCAAACAATAGATATGAATCAGGTGAGAATATGATTTCACTGATTCTGTTGCTGTCTGTTTTCATGGATTTGGATAAAACGGGCACTATTGGACTTATCCTGTCATATAGGATAACTACATGGAAGAGGCCCTGAAAATGAGGAATTTGCTTCAAGAATTTCTTACAAAGCATGGTGGTGTAAGATATCCTACAATCCTTGGACTCAGAGAGCACATATTCACTGGAAGGTGGACGTTCTTCCTTAAATTTTAATTCACTAGGTCTCTAATGATGTTTTTGAGAAGTTATTCGAATAAATATTCTTGTTGTAACCTTTTTGTTCCCCCTTTCAGTGTTTCATCTCTTGCGTGGTTTATGTCAAATCAGGAGACAAGTTTTGTCACAATTGGTCAAAGACTGTTGGCCAACCCATTGAAGTAAGCTTTCCATCTTATGCAGATTTGGAGATGTTCTCACCCTTTGTTGTGTTGATTCACCTATTGAAATAATTAGAGGAATTAAGTAATTGGCTTCATCTGTTCCCTTTCCTACACAACAAATCCTCGTCTAAGTCAAAGTTATGACCGCAGGGGGGTTGTGATGCTCGTATGTGACCCATGATCTTCCTTTTTGCACTCTTGCAGGGTTCGCTTCCACTATGGTCATCCAGATGTCTTTGACAGACTTTTTCATCTGACCAGAGGTGGTGTCAGTAAAGCTTCAAAAGTCATCAACCTGAGTGAGGATATATTTGCTGGTAAGAATTAAGAACTGCCCTGATCTGCTTGCTTCAGCAAGTAGTTTTATATTTATTGCTGGCAATTGATGTAGTGTGATTTCATTTGGACCACAGGATTTAATTCAACTCTTCGTGGAGGCAATGTTACGCATCATGAGTACATTCAAGTAGGGAAGGGAAGAGATGTGGGACTTAATCAGATATCTATGTTTGAAGCAAAAGTAGCCAATGGCAATGGAGAGCAGACTCTGAGTCGCGATATTTACAGGCTTGGACATCGTTTTGACTTTTTTCGGATGATGTCGTGTTACTTCACTACAGTTGGCTTCTACTTTAGCACCATGGTATATACTGAAGCGTGCACCTGTGATTTCTTTTCTTATATATCCCAAAAACATGGTGAAGGTCTGACCTATGCATTTAACTGCTTCTGACAGATTACTGTGCTTACGGTGTATGTATTCCTTTATGGACGCTTGTATCTTGTGCTTAGTGGTCTTGAAGAAGGTTTGAATAACCAAAGGCGATTTCGGAACAACAAGCCTCTTCAAGTTGCTCTTGCCTCTCAGTCATTTGTTCAAATTGGGTTCTTGATGGCATTGCCTATGTTGATGGAAATTGGTCTAGAAAAAGGTTTCCGAGCTGCTCTAAGTGAATTTGTGTTGATGCAACTGCAATTGGCACCTGTATTCTTCACATTCTCTTTGGGAACCAAGACCCACTATTATGGAAGGACTCTGTTACATGGAGGTGCAAAATATAGGGCTACAGGTCGAGGATTTGTGGTCTTTCATGCTAAATTTGCAGACAACTATAGGCTGTACTCTAGGAGCCATTTTGTGAAGGGAATTGAGCTCATGATTTTGCTTATTGTTTATGAAATTTTTGGCCAACCCTATAGAAGTCCACTTGCTTATATCTTGATAACTGTATCAATGTGGTTCATGGTGGGCACTTGGTTGTTTGCTCCTTTCCTTTTCAACCCTTCTGGGTTTGAGTGGCAAAAGATTGTTGATGATTGGACCGATTGGAACAAATGGATAAACAACAGAGGGGGTATTGGTGTGCCTCAGGATAAGAGTTGGGAGTCCTGGTGGGAGGAGGAACAGGAACATCTTCGCGATTCTGGCATTCGTGGCATCATTGCTGAGATACTGCTGTCTTTACGGTTTTTTATTTATCAATATGGGCTTGTTTATCACTTAAAAGTCATAAAGCACCAAACAAGTTTCTTGGTATGTTTGCGTGAAATTTCCTTTACTGTTTTTATTTATTTCTTCATTTACTTCGGTTTTGTCTGATTAATGAGTGTTGTTTCAGGTCTATGGGTTGTCATGGTTGGTGATTTTGTTAATATTACTGGTGATGAAGGTAAGAGTCAGCGTACTTCATTTTTGCTCCTTTTCTGTCTACGCAACTACAATGACTTGTGCTTCAGTTTGTCCAATTTTGATTTGATGCGACCATCGTCCATCAACAAGCTCCATCGTGTAATAGAGATGAAATATTATGTGCCAATGTTTTGAACGCATTTGTAGTCATATTCTCGTGTATACTATTTGCCTAGTGTTGACTTTCCCGTTCCTTTTTGGAAAGAAAGGTGGGGTGTTCTAATTGAAGCAACCAAAATGAGAGCAAAGTGTTGAAGATTGTGTAGTGTTAAAAGGTAATAGATGTATAGCTGTAATAAATGGAAGTAAAGGAATTGCACCAACGTTGAAGGACAAAGCTATGTTGTCAAGAGTTTGAACTTATTTTGTTGAGAAGTTGGTATGGTTAGATTTGGAGTCAAGTGCTTTATTGTGGCGGACACCTAAGGTTTTGGATTTTGTTGATAATGTCGTTTGTGAGACATTGATGACATATTTTTATTTATAGTTGCTCCCTTTTGTGCAGGGGTGATAGTCCTCCAGTGTCCTAATGTTCCCTGTGGTCACTCAAGCACCCCCTCACCCCCCAACCCCTAAGAAAAAGGAAAAAAAACTGTGGCTGTGGCTGTGGCTATAGTATTCAGCACATTGTGTATCCTTGTAATTCAAATGCTATGTTCAATAGGGTTTTGGAAATGGTTGTGGAGGTACCGGATACTATAAACTATTTCAGAATATGTGTTCAATGATGCATATGACTATATGCTACTGAAAATATCACTGAGAAAAATATCTAACTCATGGATTTATGGAGGATTGGTGTGGGTTAGGCCCTTAGGGGTTAGAAATTTGTCTCAAATGTTGGAGATGGGCATCTTTTAGGTTTGGGTGTGTTGTAGCAGTCAATGTAGATTTTTATCACAAAAAGAAAAAGGAGTCGCTGTAGACATTCTTTATTTGAATGAGTCCTGTGGGCTGTGGCTGATATACTCTTGCTTTTTCTGCAGACTGTCTCCGTTGGACGTCGGAAATTCAGTGCAAATTTCCAACTTGTGTTTCGGCTCATCAAGGGTCTGATTTTCCTAACATTTGTCGCCATATTGGCTACGCTTATTGCATGGCCAGGAATGACGGTGCAGGATATCATAATTTGCATTCTTGCTTTCATGCCTACCGGTTGGGGTTTGCTTCTGGTTAGTATCACTACTATTTACTACTATCTTTTCAATTGCATTTAGCTTTGATCCAGGTTCATCAAAATGTATATCGAGCGGGTAGCACTTAAAAATTATTCCATAGGTCTTGATCCAGGCTCTTGAATTTGTTTTCCAGATTGCCCAGGCCCTCAAACCACTGGTACTAAAGGCTGGGATTTGGAGCTCTGTGAAAACACTCGCTCGTGGCTACGAAATAGTGATGGGATTGCTTTTATTCACCCCGGTGGCCTTCCTTGCTTGGTTCCCATTTGTGTCAGAATTTCAGACCCGAATGTTATTCAACCAGGCTTTCAGTAGAGGTCTCCAAATCTCGCGTATTCTTGGTGGGCACCGTAGGGATCGATCTGCTCGTAACAAGGATTGACCCTTGTAGAGAAACGAACAATATGACCATGTTGTATTAAATTGACCCGCAATTGTATGGCGGGCATTCTGGATTGCTAGATGTAGTGTTGTAATTATTGGTTGATACAACAAACTTTCTGTACTTTAGGTTAGCATAATTAGTTGTATATATTGTTGGAAAGTCTGCTAAGCGTTGTCTTACATGCAAAATGTACATGAACAGAAATATAAACATAAATGAAGATAAACGACCATAAAAGAGCAAAAATAAATATAAATGAACATAAATGAGGAGTTAAATAGGAAAGAACGAATATAAATGAATATAGAATATAAATAGATTTTTTTTATGTAATATCAAACAGGCCTTGAGACATTTGTAATCATCTCTTTTGTTTTCACATTTTGAAGTTTCAATAGCAAGTGTCAATTCTAGCCCTACGGCGGCATTGATGATATATGGAAAAAGATAATTTTCCATTTTGTTGCGCTTTGCAAATTAGCCTTTTCAACCTATGAAAATTGGAAATAATATAGAGCTCGACATTTTAATAAATAGGCTAGAAGTCTTGAAAATACTAATATGTGCCTTGCCCTTTTATTTTTCCATACGAAAATAATACTAATTTTGAGACTATTGCATAAAGATAATACAAATTTTTTTTATATGTTAATAGCGTGATATTTGGTCCTATTTAATGTCAACATAATACTGCATAACATGAGGGACTCTGATTTGGTGAAGTGATGATGTGTCTATTATATGTTATCTTTTTTTTTTTTTGGGATAATATAGTTAAAGATTGCTTTAGTCATTTTATTTTTGTTTTGGATAAAATGGAACTTTGCTTGGCAAACTTGGTGTGTAATATAATAATCTTCCATTTTCTCATGATTTTATCATAATCTTTACTTTTATCTTATTTTTAACTTATTTACTTGTATGGTTCTTATCTTTGTATTCCCAACTTATTAAAGATGAAATTGTAAAGTCATGCAGAAAAAAACTTTAGAGTTGTTTATCGACTACTTGTTTTATCTTGGTCCCGACTTATCGACTTAGTTATATTTTATATACATTTTATTATTTCATTTCCACAAGAGTGTTTGTCTTTTCGAGGATTACTGAAAGATGATAAGCAAGATAATATTATTAAATTTATCTATCAATTATGATATGTAAAGATAAAAGTATTGTACTTATTTCTTAAAGTTAACTAGTTTTATTTACTTGATATTCAACCTGTTTTGATTATATTTTAATAGAATTTACTTAAGCATATATTTATTTTATTATTAAAAATTATCAAAATTCTAATAATGCATATCAATATTAGTATTAATATTATTATGTACCCCAATCGGGCCATTGTAAAGTAAGAAAAATCATATCGTGCTGTTGCAAGTGCAACCGCGTTAAGAAATGGTGTATGTCGCTAATTTTGAAAGAAAAGAAAATACTGTTCTAAAGGTTTAAGGCTCACTCCCTTCGAACAGAAAACGGTTTGTTTGCTGTCCTTCTTGGTATTCTGTACTAGCCGCTGGCCACCTTTTCAAATTTCTCTACAAGATTCCGATCTGAGGGTTTAAGCTTCACCATTCTTTCTCCCTCTCTTCTGTTGGGATCTCCAACAAGGTGAGTTCTACTCTGTATCGGGATTTTCTCTGAATTGTCGTTTCAGATTTACGAGCATGTGTTGCTGTTTGAATTTAGTTAGGGTTTTTGGTTCAGATTTTCCAATTGATTTGTTGTCTTATTACAATAATTGTATCTTTCTTAAGTATAACTTTTGTTTTGTTGAATGGGAATTAATTATGTGGGAGGGCAGGAGATGTCTCGGGCGGAAGAGCTGTGGGAGCGGCTAGTGAGAGCTGCTCTGAGAAGTGCAAGGAGTGGTACGGATGCGTATGGGAGGCCCACCACTGGGATTGCGGGAAATGTTCCGTCTTCGCTTGCTAATAGTCGGGTCATTGATGATATTCTCAGAGCTGCTGATGAAATTCAGGATGAAGATCCTAATGTTGCTCGAATCCGTATGTTACTTCGTCTTAGCTATATGTGTGCTATCAATAAGTGTTCTGGGTTGGTTTGGTTTGAATTGGTATTTATACTAGTGTGGATAATGAATGGCAGTTTGTGAACACGCGTATTCCATGGCCCAAAATCTCGACCCTAACAGTGAGGGACGAGGTGTCCTACAGTTCAAGACTGGTTTGATGTCTGTGATCAAGGTGTGTCTCTGTATGGTTATTATTTTGGTTGTCTGTATATCGTGTACATTGAAACTTGCAAACCGATTTTGCATGTATTGCTTGTGGGTTGTTCACTTATCTCCCCCTCCCCCGGTTATGTTGGTAATTTCCAATTGCAGTAGAAATTAAAAAAATGAATTGATATTTGGCGGAGCTAGAAAATCTACTTAAGGATGCCCCTTGTTTAGTATTCTTAATAAGAATTAATTACTTTTTATGGGTGTTTCCTTCATGAATTTTTGAGGATTTTTATACATAAATTTTAGCTATTTTTTTGGCCAACGGTGTCCCGGGATACTGTTGTGCTGCATAATGGCGCTCTGCCAATGAACTAGTTTGTTTTTTGGGCTTGTCTGGATGTGGGTAGGAGATCATGGTTGTATTGAATATTACCCACTAGGAAAGCAGAATGCCAGATTTCAATGATGTTTGTGGATGAAATTGAAGCTATTTTATCATGTGATTGTCTCTCATATGCAGTGTCACAGTAGCTTATGTAGTCATTCACCTTCACAACTAAAAACTGAGGACATTTTATTGTTCCTTCTTTATTGGTGCATCTCTGTTTTCATTATCAACATTCAATTGTGTGTTTTGATTTGTTTTTTGATTGGAAATTGTGGGCATGCAGCAAAAATTAGCCAAAAGGGAGGCTGGAAGCATAGACAGAAGCCAAGATATTGCTCGCTTACAGGATTTTTATAGGAAATACAGAGAGAAACATAATGTGGATCAGCTGATGGAAGAAGAAATGAAGTTGAGAGAATCTGGCGCTTTTAGCGGAAACCTTGGAGAGTATGCTCATACCCTTGAACAGAAAAAAAAAAAAAACCAATGAGGCAGTTTTTTCAGCTTGGATAATAGTGGACTATAACTTAATGCCTCATGAAATTGTCTTTTTCTTTTTTGTCAAGTGGTAGTCAGTCAAAGGGGTTTGAATTTACAAGCATGGAAACAGCCTTTCTGTAATTTAGGGGTATGAATGTTACTCACCCCCCCAAAAAAAAGGGACCCTGCATATGCAACACTCTTGGGCATGGATTTGAAGATTTGAGTCTGACTGCAACCCTTGGGGGGGTCAGAACACAGTTATTCAGATTGCTTTACTAGGTTACCACCCAACTCCTGTCGCCCCCAGAAAAAAACATGATTCATTCTAGTTTGAATGTATCCTAATATGTGCTGTAGAAGTGTCGGGTATTCTTGTAGCCTACATATTTTGGCCATATTTGGCTTTCAGTTGCTTTGATCTCTTAACATTTGGAGCCATGCCTCCATTAAAAAAAAAAAAAAGAGAAAAGAAAAGAAAAGAGGCATCTATGCTAATGGAGGACGTAGCCTTCTTTTGTTGCTTCGCAAGTGGATTTGATGAATATTAGAAAAATATGTTTATGTTATTCCCTTGCTTGCCTTTGTGGAATCAATTATGTTTTGCATTTTATGCAGGATTGCTAATTTTTTAATTAGGTCTTAAGATCTTGTATTGAGCTGTGAAGTGGTACTTCATATGCTATTAAATTATTGAGTGATAGTTTGTTATATCAGGTTGGAGAGAAAAACTAGGAAAAGGAAAAGGATTTTTGCAACTCTCAAAGTTTTAGGAGATGTACTTGAACAGATGACCCGGGAAGTTTCTCCAGAAGAAGCAGAAAGGTTGATACCAGAGGAGGTCGTGTACTGAATCTTTTCTTTTTATCACTGAACTAAAGAAACTTGATTACTTACACATGCTATTCAAATGTTTTCAACGTTTCATGTGTTTTTTTGAAATTTCTAATTTCTGTGCATAGGTATGCTGTGAATATAATTTCCAATAATCAATCCTATGAGATTTACCTTTCTCCTAGTTAATAACTATGCGCCAAAGTCTTATGGAGAACTACCTTTCTCCTAATTGTCACTTTGTGGCATCACATCAATGTTGTGAGCATTTCTTGGATTACTAAGATAGAGTAACCAAAGCTTGGTGGTGGGATGTATGCACCTTCTAATTATTTTTATTGTTTGATGACATATTAGGAGATTTATTTGTGGAAAGCTTAAGGAGGTTTAGGAGGGAGTGAGGGTATCTTTGAAGAAATTTGTGCATTTCATGTGGATACCAATACTAATGAAGGTCAAGGGACCGCATGGCCATGAATGTTCCAACTTGATTGTGTGATGACATCTTTGATGAGTGATGACTTACACTGGGAAGCTAGAGGAGTTTAGTTAATATTGTTGCTGAGGTTTTTATTACAAAGATTCCAGTTCTGAATGTGGTCAAGGCACTACACAGCTAGTTAAATGAATCGAATTTCATTGCCCCTTTTGTACATGGGTGACACCCCTTGGTGTCTTTTAATACATATTTTGTGATTACTCATTAAAAAAAAAAAGAAGTTGAGGTGAGTGATTGAAGGATGTGATGTGAGGTTCTGTTATTATTTTTGGCCTCCTTCAAGATAAACAGGAGGAAAGAGGATCAAGGAAAACTTCATCAGTATTCAGAACACAAAGGAGAATTTCTTGGAAGTCAGAACATGAAGACATTTTCCTGTTATAAGCCATTCTGGTCACATTGCTTTTCTTGTCTTCTATGATTGGGCAGGAGACATTTTTTCCATCTGGTATTCGGAGCTAGTTGATGCTAGGATCTTTTTGTAAGATCTGTGTTGGTGGATCAAGTCTTTTCAAGATAATTTGATGCACGGCCATTTTGTTTTTTGGTTGAAATGAGAGTATTTGATATGCTTTGTGGGATGAGTAACAGCAGTTTATGTCGCTTTCAGTGTCGAATGTTCTGTGTTTTGTAGTAGAAATTTCATTATGGTTAAGTTCACTTTGAAGATTGTCCAATAGCACATAGTTTCGCTTGATCGAATTTTCCACCTTTTTTATTTGATCCTGCATTGAAAAGTGCTTGCTTTACTAGTTCTGGCTGCAAAGAGTATCTGGTTTTGGTGTACACTGATCAATTTCCTATAGTGGATTGATTAAGTTTTGTAGTAGAAACTTCATTATGGTTAAGTTCACTCAGAAAGATTGTCCAAAATCACATTGTTTCGCTTAGTTGAATTTTCCACCTTTTTATTTGATCCTACATTGGAAGGTGCTTGCTTTGCTAGTTGTGGCTGCAAGGGTATCTAGTTTTGGTGTACGCTAATCACTTTCCTCTAGTGGATTAATTGAGAAACCCCTTTCAAGGGTTCATCAAGTCATCCGTCCTGTTGGTAACCTCACAGCATTTTCCCTGTTCATCAATTAGGGTAGTATACAAGCCTCTGATACCAAAAATCATATCTAGTTTGAACTTTTTCAGCCAGAGGTGGATGGTTTTTGTCATTCATTGAAATCTAGTTAGTTGAGATACAATGTTATTAGTTGCCAAAGTTTTGTTTTGTCAAGAAATTTGACCCTTTTCAAGCATAGGTTAGAAGAGTGTCATTGATAATTCTCTGGACACCTTGATAATAAGATGAATGATTTGGTGGCATATAACTGCAAGCACCAGCAGTTCCTAGAGAATTGATCAATTTCATGTTCCTTTTTTCCCCTTTTTTCTTCTGGTTCATATGATGCCACCTACTCTTTTCTTCCTCTACTGCTACTATTTATCTCACTCCTTTTAGCTTATCTAGTGATATTTCTTTGAGGGTCCATACTCCATCATCACTGACCTCTCTTGTTGTTGGCAATGCTGCGTATATCTTGTGCATGAAAAATCCTGACCTTAGATCCTAACTGCCTAACTGGTTTCATATATTGGAGTTATTTGTTATGTCGTAATTCTACATTTTAAAAGAATTGTAAGGGTTTACAATCAGCTTTGTTTACATGTTTACTAGTACTGTTAAGTAACAGGTGGATCTGTTTGTCCTTCCAGCTTAAGCGTGTTATGCAGTCGGATGCAGCTATGACTGAGGATCTGGTTGCTTACAACATCATTCCCTTAGATACTACAAGCATAACAAACAGGATTGTTGCTCTACCTGAGGTTGGTTGCTGAAAGGAACATGTTTTATTAGAAATGGGAGGAGGTCATGGTAGTTCCTTGTTATTGGTGTTCCTACTAACCATTTGAGTGATGTCAGGTTAAGGCTGCTGTTTCTGCTCTCAAGGATGTCAGAGGTTTACCAAAGTTGCCAGGGGATTTTGTCCCTCCTGTGAGGAGTCCTGATATGCTTGATTTTCTGCAGTATATTTTTGGATTTCAGGTCTGTATTTGATTGATGTCATTCTGTCTTAGTTCAACTCCTTGGTAACTGAGCCTTATTTTGGTCGCTTGTTATCTTACTTTCTTATTCTAGGTCCAGTATCTGCTTATATATTAAAACTATGCTGCTCATTTCAGTTATATCAGTTTTCTGCTCTGTCTCCCAGTTTGATCAATATCTAAAGTAGTGTTATTTACTTATTTATTTTGAATAAATCATGGTCCTGTGCTGGTTTTGTCCAATTAGATTGGTCTACTGTGCATCAGGGTGCTTGACTTCCATGTCTTGTTTGTTTGCGAATTATCCATCAATGGGGAATGGTTGACTTTGAGGTCATCCTAGTCCTAGCCCATTCCTGATAGGCTTGGACTAAAACTAGTGCTAGAATAGGAGCAAGTAAATACCCCTTACAGGTAATTTTATTAGCCACCAGTATTTGGACCTTGTTCATGTTGTTAGAAGGCAATGTGGTTCCACAGTAGATAAGGGGCTAGTCTCTACTCTCTTGTATTGGTAATTTGGCTTCTCATGCTCGCACATCCTCTGTAAAAGAGACACTGTAGTTATATTAAGCTTTTATATGCTGGTCCTTTGTGTGTGTAACTATTTCCCTCGTTTGCCTCATTCTAATGTTTAGTTGTGACCTCTAATGATCATTGGCAGAAAGACAATGTCTCCAATCAGCGAGAACATATAATTCATCTCCTTGCAAATGAGCAATCTCGGCTGAGGATTCCTGAAGAAATTGAGCCGGTTGGTGTATTTGTCTTTATGTTTACAGCTTAAGGTTGAAAATTTTGTGTGTGAACTTTCTGTAGTGCCTCATTATTTTGTCAGGTGTATTTAATGTGAAACCTAGAATCATTTGAGCAGATATACTATGTGTTCAATTTAAATTATTTTTATTGTGCATTTTCATCGCACACAATTAAGACATTGCCTATATTATGAAATCGTGCACTATTCATTTCAGCTGACTGTTATGGTAATTTCCATCCTAGTTGAAAGTTTTTACTTGAGTTAAAAATGGATCACCTTTTGTATTGTTATGGAGTTCAAGCTTGCTCTCTGCTTGTGTGGATCAGAAATTGGATGAGGCTGCTGTACAGAGGGTGTTTTTGAAGTCTCTTGATAATTATATCAAATGGTGCAACTACTTGGGCCTTCAGCCAGTATGGAGCAAGTAAGAGTCTGTTATTGCCAAATATTTGATTTCTATTGGTACTATTTCGATCCATTACAAAGCAAAGGCTTTTTATATCCCAGTGGTACCCAATTTTTTTATCCTTTTTGATGTATTTTATTTTGTATCTTTTTGCTTTGTTGGGAGCTGTAGTGCTTACTCTTGGTAATCTCCATTGTGCAGTCTGGAGTCTGTTAACAAGGAAAAGAAGGTGTTGTTTGTATCATTGTACTTCCTTATATGGGGTGAAGCTGCTAATATCAGATTCCTTCCAGAGTGCCTATGCTACATATTTCATCATGTGAGAGGACTTTTTAAAAAAAATAAAATATATCATTGAATTTTGGAATTGCTTAATTAAATCTGGTGTATCTTGCAATTCTTATTTCAGGTCATATTCCATTTTATCTGGAAGCTAAAATGGATTAACTACATGTTTCTTTGATTTATGTCGTTCTACTTTGATTATCCATATGAAAATCACTCTCTTTTGAACAATTGACACTTTAATAACTTGAGTTCTGGCCCTATGGCCACTGATTAAAGTGGTCCACAACTTTGTGAAAAAATTAATGTACTACCCTGGATGAATAATTTAGGCCTTTTCTTGGGAAGTTCTCAAAATTATGTCTTGGCACTCAAAAATTGGATACTTTTTTTACAATTTTACTATTTATTTGTTGTTTTCTTTTTTGAAATTATGCTGGTATTGATGGATTTGACAATCTTTTAATGACTACAACTGTATAGTCACCATTATTGAAACAAAGTTAACATTGTCATTGGTACTATATAGAGGGTGCAAAACTTAAAAAACAAATAAAAAGCTAAATTATAAAAAAAATATTTTGGGGTCAAAAAAGAGGTCTTGGATGTTTTTTCAAGAAAGATGGGACTAAATTACATCTTCATTTAGTCTCAAGGCAGTAAATTAGTATTTTCATGAAGTTGTGGACCACTTTATTAGGTAGGACGCCATACCTTAGGTTACCAAAGTGTCAATTGTTCTTCTCCTTTTCCTCTTTGGGTGATTTCTACAGTAACTATTTTGCGGGTAAAGCTTGTTATTTTCTAGGTTTGATTAATATTGATAATTTGTCCTTGTGTCTAGCCCTTTTGGATCGTCAATATATGTTAAGGACTTATGTTTTTTTGTGTGGCATTTCCATTTCTTAGATGGCAAGAGAAATGGATGAGATACTGAGAGAGCAAGTTACAAAACAAGCTGAAAGTTGCAGGACTGAGGATGGTGTCTCGTTCTTGGAAAATGTGATCTCTCCTATATATGACGTTGTTGCAGCGGTATGTGGTGCTTCTCTTTTGTCCTTTTTGTATTTCTCAAATTTCAATCTTACACATGAATTCCGTCGGATAGACAATGCCCTCGCTTGTGATTAGGGGTGTACGTGAGCTGAGCCGGCTCGCGAGCCCTCACGAGCCGGCTCGTATAAAGGCTTTCTAAGCCGAGCTTACGACGGACCCGAGACGAGCCGAGCCTGGATAGTTATCCGAGCCGAGCTCGAGCTTGCAATTTTGGAGCTCGTAAGTTCATCGAGCCTACACGAGCCAATTACAAATGAGCCGAACGAATAAACGAGCTGACGAGCCGAGCATACGAGTCGAACGAGCTGAGCAAACGAGTCTAAACGAACCTGGATATTGTTTTCTTAAGTGTGTATATTGCGATTGTTGAGGAAAAATAATAGTCTCAATAAAGTTCAAGTTTGTGTTTTTATAGTAAGCATATAAAGTGTAACTTTGAATCTAAAAACAAGAGTTTAAAAGAAGCATAGGGAACTAACGAGTCAAGGACGAGCCGAACTCAAACTCGAGCTTTTGATGAGTCGAGCTTAGGCTTGAGCTTTCGGGAGTCGAGCTCGATCTTGATTTTGCCAAGCTTGGCGAGCCACGAGCCGAGCTCGAGCTACAAATGATACTCACGAGCCGAGCTCCGAGCCTGGCAGGTTCGGGCTCGGCTAGGCTCGAATACACCTCTACTTGTGATGGGATGGAAGCTGAATTGATTTCAGTTTTATTTGAAGTTTCTTTCTCCCTCTAATAATGTAGCTAGATGCCACTGGTTGAGCTTAGAATTAGATAGTGCCTTAAGTGAAATGCTCAAGCTTCAAGTCTAGTGCTCATCCTTGCTCTAACAAATTTGATCTTATTTATTCACTGGTTTCTTCGCTCTTCATGTACTAATCTAGGGATAGGCAGTGGCTACCCTTTTGAACGGAAAAATGACCAGAGCTTTCTTCTCCACTTAAATTTTCTTTTGTATTTCCAATAGTTCACCCATTAAATATCCGGGGGATTCGTTTTGTTGGAATCTTGAGTTGTGAAAGAATTCTCATGAGAGTGAGTTGGAGGAGGATGGCATGGTTGTGTAAGCAATGTGAGTTCCTTATTTTCGTGTCATATGTTGACACTGTTGTAAAAAAAGGAATTAGTTACTTATAAAAAACATATATATTCAATTTTCCTTATAAAAACTAATATATTGATACTGCCATCTAATCTTTTAGATTGTGTTTATTTGTTCTATAATTATTTACAAGATACAAAAGCACTCTTGTACTGCTCCTTTCCTTTACTTCTGTTTGAAGCTGCAAACTTCCTTTCTAGTTGAAAGCCTTAATGTTGATTACCGTGTCTTCCTAGGTCAATATCGATAGTATGCTTACAAAAGAAGTGGGTGGGCACGTGCCAGGTTGACTCACCATGGCTTGAAACGAGCCCGGTATCATGGTTGAGTTGCTTAGATTGAAAAAGATTAAGGCAGCTGTTGAATGGATTACTAGGGATTGTGACCGTGCATTGAACTTCCATTTTAATTTTGTGGTCTAGAATATTTGATGCACCACCACCACTACCCAGAGTGGAACTTTCGTAGAGTTCGGGAGATTGAACTCTAAGCAACCTTGCTTTCTGCAAGCAGATAGGCTGATTCTGAGAGAACCACAAACAATTTTGCAGAAAACAATTTTTCCCTTCTTTGGGGTCTAGAATAATTGATAGATCTTATTTTTACAATTTTATACAAGTTAATTCTTCTACAATTTTTTTCCAAATACGAATGTCTCCTTTGTAAATTTATGCATTACTTGTCATAGTTAAGGTGTCGATTTTGGTTAATAATGTTTCCAAGAGATGTAACTAACTTTCTATAGGAGGCACACTTAGAATCCATTTCTTTCAGCCTCTCTAACAGAATTATTTTCCTATCAAAAAATTGAGTTATTTGGGTATTATCCTTGAGCATATCATGGGCACAATGGGCTTTCCAAGGAGCCATGTTTATCAATTTTCTTAGGATGACGATGATTGCTGCTCCTCTGAGCTTATTGTTACTAAATTTTACATCTCGGAGGGAATAAAGAAAACCTCTCGCATGATGAGAAAAGTTGCGTTATTCACTTATTCAAAGTTTGGTTCTAATGATGGAGAAGTACCTTGACTTCTCTTTACATTTCGGTTATGTCTTGCAGGAAGCTGAAAGCAATGACAATGGCCGGGCACCTCATTCTGCTTGGAGGAATTATGATGACTTTAACGAATATTTTTGGTAGGCAGACTTACTGCATAGATTTATTCCTCCTATGTACCCCCTCAGTTGTAGTCGTTGTTAGTTTTTATTATTATTATTGATAATTTGATACTGTAGTTGTTATTACTAATGTTACTATATCCTTCAGGTCACTGCATTGCTTTGAGCTTAGCTGGCCTTGGCGCAAAACTTCAGCATTCTTTACGAAGCCAAAGCGTGGGTCTAAGGTTAGTCACTTCAATAAATAAAATTTGAGTTGCTGCTCTTTTTGCTTCAGTAATTTATGTGATAGCTAATCAAAGTGCCTATCAAGTCACTTCCGGCAGCGTTCTTTTCTTCGCAATGGGGTCTTGGGTTTTGTTTATGTCATTTGGGAGGTGGTTTATGACATCTATGCAATTGATAATTGCTGTTGCTAGGGAATAAGCTGAGCCAGCGTGCCAAGACTTGAGACCTAGCACAGAACTTTAAAAAGCATGCTTTGTGAAAAGATCGACTTAGCTTGCAAGTTGGCTTGTGTAAATATTATAACTGTGTGCTGGGAACTTCTATTTGGTTTTGTGTTCTATAAGGCCAGTACTACTCTTTTCCTTAGTAAAATTAGTTTTCAAGTATTACTAAGTTCTTAAGTATGTATTTATAATCAAGATAAAAATGCATTAGGATGAATGCAGAAAGTTCAAATTTTAGGATTGGTTTCTATGATAAATAAACTTAATTAAGGCTTGAACTCGGTCAAGAGCCCAAGGCTTACAAAGCTGAAGGCCAACCCAAGCCGAGCCAAACCCCTAGCTTGTTCAGTGGCTTTGTTGTCTCGGGAAATCTTTTCCATTGTCCACTGCACTTGTTTAATCCTCTCTGTGTTCCTTAATAGACAAACAGAAGTGAATAGATTTGGTTGGTTGCATGTGAGCTTTGAATGTTTGTCTTTATCATGGCTCTTTGTTTATGGCATTTGACTGCCATAGTTGTTTCGATTAATGTTACTTGGATTGTTTCCTGAAGATATTATTTAATGTTGTTTTAATCTGACTATCTTCTTTTCTTTTTGTATTCTGTCTTATCTTCGTGTGAAACTTCTTCAAGTCTGATGGAAGTAAACGCCGGGGAAGACTTCATTTGTCGAGCATCGTACATTCTTTCACCTATACCATAGCTTCCACCGCCTGTGGATATTTCTTTTATGATGTTTCAGGTACCCTCTTTGGGTTGTGTTGATGTGAAACTGTTATTTCAATGCTCTGGGTTAATATCTCTTCCCATTCTTTCAGTCCCAGCTTTTTCTTATGTGTTACTTTCGCTTGCTTTAAGCAGTCTTTGAAACTCAAACACCTGGCAAGAGGAGAAGTAGATCCATAGTTGTGTAATTTATATTCATTAATAGTTGATAGTGATGTGATTCAGTCAATGTACATGGTATTATTTGTGTGGAAAACATTTGATTCATTCACTTAACTTCATCAGTAATACATTTTTCGATACATAAAATGATTGACACTCTTAAAAGGCAATTTGCATTGGGATTGGCTTCGTCTGTGTGCATGTGATGATGTTACATATCTTCCTCTAATTATTATCATCCATCACACCTGTAAACGTTTTTCTTGTGATGAGATTGCTTAAAATTTGTCCCTCAATTTTAAACAACCTTGAATCATAGGGTTAAAGTTGCCTACCTTTGGTTTGGGTCTTCCTTCTCTAGGCCAGATTTGCAGTGGGCGCTTTTGTTGATTTAACTGTCGACTAATAAAATATTCAAGTACACATTAGATAGGCATTATTATCAAATAAATAAAAGTGAATGAATAGTTAAATAGATGAACCAACACACAAGACGGGACGGAGGAGGGATTGAAGGATGTAATGGTTGTACACCTAATGGAGGCAACAAGCTTTATGCATGGTGAATAAACGAGTGAATAAATGAATGAATTAATGAATAGAGGAGTGAATTACTCGTCCAATGTAATGATTGATACCCATAATCTTGTACAACCTTTACACATATGAAGTGTAATCCACTTTTATGAAGTTTGGTTTGAAAAAGTTATCAAAGCTGAATGATTAAACCCCTGATATGTGCTGGGAAATGGTTGTCACATTATTGCTGCAAAGCTTTTAGACGTGTGAATTGTAATTCACTTCCACAAAGCGGGATTTCACGGTTGTAACTTTTATGTTGCATGTTGTACTTTGATTTTGTTCAATGCACCAAGGATGTGGTATCTTTTGAGTCTTCAGTTTGTCTATGTTAGATATTACAAATATTCCACGATAACTTGCCATTTACTCACTGTATTTTGATGTTTCTGAAGTATTCTTCCTTGTGTTTGCAGGCTCTGACTATTATTGCTTTTCATGATGGCCACTTTGATTCAACTTGTATAAAACAACTTCTCAGTCTTGGACCAACGTTTGTCGTAATGAAGCTTATTGAGAGTGAGGGTCTTTCTTATTTCCTGTAATATAATGGAAATTCATTATAATGGTTCTTCTGTTTGAATATTTTTCCTTTCCTTTTGTTTAAATTATTTACACATTTTGAACTATTTCTGGAAGGTGTCTTGGACATTCTAATGATGTATGGAGCATATTCTACAAGCCACTCGGCTATTCCTCGCATTTTTCTTCGATGTGTTTGGTTTGCAAGTGCTTCAGCTGTTATAACCTTCCTTTACGTGTAGGTTTCCTATCTATGATTCTCTTTCTTTCCTCCTTTCTCCTTAACTTGATTTTTAGGCGCCCTCCTTTAATATATGTGGTGCCAGCTTCACATGTATTCATATAGTTTGATGTATGTTATGATGCAGGAAATCTATTCAAGGGAAGCGGCTATTTACAAAATATACGTCATTTTGATTGGCATATATGCTGGTATCCAGTTTTTCATTAGCTTCCTCATGCGAATACCAGCTTGTCATCGGCTTACCGATCTATGTGATCGGTGGTCAGTAATTCGATTTGCCAAATGGATGCGTCAGGTTTCCGTTACCTTTCACTGTCTATATAAGTTTATTCTTTTGTTCATTGGCTTTGCTTTTGTTACGCCCTTTTCCCTGCCTGCTTACTAATGTTGCTACTGCCGTCCCGACCTCTTTGGCATTGCAGGAACGGTATTATGTTGGGCGTGGAATGTATGAGAGAACTTCTGATTTTGCAAAGTAAATCCTTGACCTTCTCTTCTACAGCTTCCTCATCGCAACCCCCCTGCGGAAAAAAAAAAAACAAATTACCTGGTTGGGTTTAGAAAAAACAGAGATAGGTCGGACCATCATCATACTATGTTTTTGTGGTTAACACTTAACAAAAATGTTAGCGACTGGATTTTAATAGTGAAACTGATAGTGATGAAGATAAATATGCTACCACGGCAACTTTAACAAAGCACAAAGTCATCAGGCAGGTTGGCTACATTGGTACTATGCCTTAAAACCCTGAAAGCAAAGATGATGGGTCTATGCTGGGGATTTCTGCATATGCTTAAAAATTGGCATTCCAGAGTACATTGCTGCTTTTTGAAGGCTTCCTACCTATTATTTAGAGGCGTTTTTTTAATTTTATATAATACTAAAACCGAACAATTTTTAATAATTTGTACTAATGCATGTTGGATTTTTGGTGCATCATCTAATCAACTAGAGTTGGTGCAAGGCTTGTTTTTGTGTGCTTATTTCTTTCTAATTGTTTGTAGGTGTGTTCTATAGCCTGTTTAATAGAAGATAGTTCTATAAGGCTATAACTCAGAAAATACATCAATGAACTACAAAGTTTGTCCTATGAGGCTATGAGCTATTTATTTCCAATGTTTGTAGGTGTTTAACGGAAGATCATTGTATAGGGGCGTTCATATGTCCAAATTTGAATCGCACCTTACTGGATTTGGCTCAAAGACTGAAAAAGCAGTAAACTGTGACCGACGACCAAACTGGACCGGACTGACTAAACTTCAGTCCAGACTAGATAAACTCCGGTCTATACTGAAACCAGACCTAGACTGAATTGAACTGATTAATAACTGTTGAGCTGAGTCCCCAAGTCGCCCAATTTGAGGTCAATTATCACTCAACCTCACTTTTACAACAACAATTACTCCCATTGTGGGTCCCACTTGTCGGGGTCTGGGGAGATCCATATGTACGCAACCTTATCTCTGCAAGAATATTTGCCCATATATGGACCGATTCCTTGAGACCCACATTAAAAATTTTGATAAAAACATTTTAAAGTTGAAAAATCTTTTTGGAACACAAACGGTAGCATAATCACTAGTTATCACATTGATATGATGGTTGAAACAAAGGGCATGAACCAGAGGGGAAAAAAGGGCATGAATGTGAAATTGGGAATCAAAGTCAAACACAATCTTATTGATTGGCTAACTAGGAATAGGAAGTAGACAAATTATTGCCAATTGTAAATATTTCCAAACAAAAAATAAGTCAGTTCATCAATCAGACTAACAAAATTAGAGACAAGTAGGAAATTTACAGGAAGGGCTATGGTTGGAAACAATGAAGGATGAGAACAATGGGTTAAATGACCTGTCTCAGCAAAGGAAGAAAGCGATGAAGCCATTGTTGAAAAGTAGAACATACGTGGAGCTAAAAGTAGATCTGGTCCCTTCATTTAGAGGTATTAGTGGTCAAGAAGCAGTTCTAAATCTTTCACCAAAGTATTGCTTGGACCCGAAGTTTCTCATCATCTGGTATCTTGCCATTGGATTGGGATCAGGTTGCTTTCCATAAGATCTCCTTGACAGTGGGTTAGTTGAAGCCAGAGAGAGAGAGAGAGGAGAAGGGTAAGGGTTTTCAGGTTGTGGGTGATTTTGTGGCCACTTGCAGCGGAGTGTCGATTCATCAATTGGAAGTGGAGGAGTGGCAGCAGCGTCGACACCTGGTGCTGAGCTTTGTCGAAGAGAGAGAGAGGGGATAGGCAAAGGGGGTCTAGGAGTATTGATTAAGTTAGAAACGCAACACACACCCTATTTATATATAATTAAAAAGAATTATTTGGTCCTCAGTCCTGACTGCTGGACTGGGCCGAAGACCAAATAAGATGACTGCACCGAGGACCGTTGTGGTCCAGTCCGGTCTGATGTTGGACTGCATAACGCAGAGCCCGAATGGCATAACCTAGTAAAAGATGTCAATGAAATCTGTCGTATTCAGAGATTGTCCCATGAGCCATTAGATCTCCCTTTGTAAATCTTTGGATGGCTAGAATGTCAGCCTTGCAGCGCTTTTGGTATTCTTGTGGCCAAAAGATGCCAGTGCTTTTCTTTTGCTTGCTTTTGTGCTTTTCCTATCCATTAACGGCT
Organism: Talinum fruticosum; assembly: GCA_021018815.1. Lineage (NCBI taxonomy): Eukaryota > Viridiplantae > Streptophyta > Magnoliopsida > Caryophyllales > Talinaceae > Talinum > Talinum fruticosum. The sequence continues at coordinate 1,400,534 of JAITYX010000103.1, forward strand.
AGGTGATGTTTAATTTGTGTCTATTTTGGCAACTTATCTCGTACAGTGCACTCTGTTCTTGTTTGCTGATCTTCTGAATGCAGGTATACATTTTTCTGGCTGATTATCTTGGCTGGAAAGTTTGCATTTGCATATTTTCTCCAGGCAAGCAAATACTCAAATTTAAAATTCAATATGTTCTCAGTAATTATATGCGATCTTAGTTTTACCTTTTTTTTTTAAAAGAATATATCTGATTCAAAGATTTGTTGACTTGTAACAGATACATCCACTGGTGAGACCTACCCGGGAGATAGTTAAAATGAACAATTTGGAATATTCTTGGCATGATTTTGTATCTCGAAGTAAGGGGGCATCTTCCTTTCATATACTAGAGTGAAGGCTCTTGAGGTTCTTTTTTGTAATCTTGTGATGAATCTAGTGTATGTGTATTTCTTGGGACTTGGTGCTTCCACATGATATTTAGAATAGGTTCAGGCCCTGTGCCTTCCTTCTATGCTCGTCTTCAAAACTGTAGTCACCAGGACCCATTGTCGATTGTTGACATGTAGTCTATAGGAAAGATACCCATCCCCTATAAGAAGCTAAACTGATTTGGTGTTCAGAAAATATTTTGTGTCCTCTGCCCTCCCCCAGAAAGGGGTAATACCTCAAAAACGTACCAATCTCATCGCTAACTAAGTAATTGTTCGTGTATTTCACCCTAATTAATTGAAAGTAAAAGAGATGCATGCCAGAATAATTTGAGTCCTGTTATTGTGAAGATTTAATCAATTTGTCTTTCTGGTCCATCCAAAATGGTCTATTGCAGATGCAAATAGAAATGGTCTTTGTGAGCAACAAATATGAAGCAATCATGTGTGTGCTTGTGTTTGTAGATTATTTCATTCATTCTCTTTAAACCAAGCTTTCTCCTGAAACCAGGAACACTTATTAAATTGTTTTAATTTTTTTAATGAGTTTTCCCTCCCCAGATTGTATTGATTCCACAAGTTTTTAAGTCTGGTTACTGTTCTTTTTGCAGATAACCACAATGCTCTGACAGTTCTTAGCCTATGGGCTCCTGTATTTTGTGTAAGTTGTCACACATATTATCCTTATAGATGCCTGCCTTCTAATGGTGCCGCTCAACCTTCTTTCGTATTCCTATTAGGATGTTTACAATACCTTTATTTTCGTAACGTGGAGTGTATCAACTAATTTATTCAACCTAATGGACACATGCTGCAACTTGACCTATGGAATGCGCTTATACTATGAAAAGAATGCTCCTCTCTGATGGCAGGTGGCTTTGCAAGAAAGCTATGTGTAATAAGTGTTTATTGTTCACCTTTTAGTTCTTGCATTGATATGATTTTTACAACTTTTTCATTTGTCTCTTGTGATCACGTAGAAGGAACTTTTCTTGATTCTGGTAGTTGGATGGTTATGTCAATATTCGTTGCTGGATGTGGTTTCCTTTTTGTCAATGTTGTTGCTTGGCCTTTGAAGTCCTAAAAACAACCAATATCTCCTACATCGCTGCTTTGTGTAATTGGAGTACAATGCATTTTTGTGTGTGTTTTGGGGGGTGATCGCGGATTTTTCGAGCTCTAAAATAAGCCCAACTAGTTGCAAGTGTACATGGTTATTGTAGAAAAGTGAGTATTCGGGTGTCGATCCCGTGAGGGACCGTGCTTGCTAAGAACTTAATAATTTTTAAAATTAACTCAATTGAAAATATCAAAATGGGAAATTGGTCAATTAAACTACAATTACATGAATTAAACTATATATTAACTAAAATAAAATCAAACACAAATGACAGAGAGTTTTAATTAAAAAAACTTAATAATTTTTGAAGTTTTAACGATTCTACTAAGATTATGCAGTCAAGAATCTTCGCAATTTAAGCAATAAATCCAATATACTGAGCTAGAGTTCCATTCCCTCTTATCCTAGATTAAATAAGTTGGCTAAACATGGAACAAAATAGCACCAAAAGGAAGACGATTTTACTAGCAACCATAATGGGTGATAATCTTGAACCGAGCTAGCTTCTTTGTGGTCCATTTTGGCTCTTTCGAAAACGCAGCTGCTACCCTCTTTCTCTGCCTCTGCCTCTGCCTCTCGAAAACCCCGGAAGCAGTCAATAAAAGTGGGTAAAAAGTCCCGGAAAAATGAGTCATAATTTGGCCTTTATACCCAGCTCTTGGTTTGCCTTATTGGACCAGAAAGAGCATGCCCATACGTCTGTTATTTTTTTGTGGGGGGCATTTTGCTACTGCTGGGCCAGGCAAGAGAAGTAGGTTTTAGCCCACTTGATTGAGTATGAGAAAGAGTGGAGTTATGCACTGGGCACGTGGGCATTGGTCTTCGGCACTGGGCATGTGCTGATTTAGCAAGCGAGAGGGCTGAGATTGTAAGCTGGGCATTATGCAGTTGGAAGAGCATTGTTGGGCTGCTCCTCTTTGTGGATCTGCTGCTGCTGGCTTCATCATGGGCTGCGCATGGGTGGGACTGGTAGGCAACAATCGGGCCTTGACATTGTGAAATTTGCCCTGACATAATGGACTTTGTTGCAATCAGGTTAGATTGCCCGATTTTTACTCAAATATGGATTTCCTCTCCACCTAAGCACATATCAAAATTGCATCATTTCACATGAAAATGCATCTTGAATAACAAAGATTAGGTTCAAAACTTGGGTCAAATGTACACACAAATTAAATGTTGTTTGGGTGTTCATACATGCTGATGCAACACGGTTGATAGATTTGCGATTTTCATGTTTGAGTTACCTTGTTTATTGATTACTGGAGTATCATTTTACATAGAAAGAGTTGCATTGAGGAAACTAATATTTTGAACAGAGGAGGGCCAATGATCCTTCAACCTGTAAAATCAGTAAACCAACCTAACCTCTATGAGGGAGCTCCAGCTAGGCTAGAATGTCTTCTTGTTGGGTGTTTTTTCTGGAGAGGGGGAAGGGGTGGGGGCATTGTTGACCCTAGATTGGGAAGGCATTGGCTGTGCAATGCTTTACAACAAGAGGAGCAGGAAACAGTTTAGTGCAAATGCATAAATCATCATTACCTTAAGCTCTCATATATAATCCTATGTACAAAATCTGAAGGAGTTAAATGTCTGTCACTACTCAGCATAAGATTTCACCTACACAACAGTTTCAGAAAGTGAAGTTTGAACTCGTAATGGCGCTTGACTTTGTCTTCAAAATTTCTCTAATTCCTATCTTTCCAAATACTCCACTTAATGGTTATGAAATCGTCTTCCAAATGCCTAGAACTCAACTCATATTCATTCTAGAACTAAGCAGCACATCTTTAACATTCCAGGCTTAACGTATCAGAACACTCCCCCCAAGGAGAGAATGACAAATGCGAATGACACAAGTGCACAGCCAGTGAGGGAGTTGGTTGGCCTATTTCCGTCCTGTAAACAGCGGATTGTACCTGCTAGCTAATTGGAAATTCGTTCTTCAAAATATTCTCCATGAACCTTGCCTATAGTAGCTTTCCAAGCCAAATAGAAATCTAGCTTTGATGGGAACTTTCCACAGGCCTTTAGTGGGAAATTATTACAGTTAGATCCTTCCTGGAGTAAAAGATCCTGAAACATCATGGGGCTAAATCGTCTTATGATTGCCATTAGGGTGCCAAGACATCAGTATCGTGGTGCCTCCATACTTGGAGGGAAAAAACCCTGGGGCCAATTGGTCAAATTATTGGTTTGTTACTGGATCCAGCTTTTACTCTAGGCAAGATGTTGAATGTTTACAATCCTCTAGTAGTCAAGGGTCAACACTCTACTGGTCAACCAATTAGTGTGACCAGTGGCACAATATTCATATTGGCAGGTACAGCCAATAGACTCTACAAGCTTTCCTCTTCCCAACTATTTGGATTTCTCGGGAATGTCAGATTCCAATGGTTTTGGTCGCTGTTCCAAGCAATCACTATAACCAAAGTTGAAAGGGATTGGCCACTATTGACCTTTTGGTCTTCCTGGAACATACTTCTACTTAACGAAATTAATCAGAAGGAGAGCATGCAAAGCACTGTACATCATGCAAAAAATTTGAGACCTCTGGTCGTATATGGCCAAGAGTTAAGAACCACTGTGTCCCACTAGGAGGCACAGTATTATAAAGAATTGTCTTATGTCGAAAGATTATGTTACCCCTCTTTGGCATCAATGCCTACAATACAATTGCCAACACAAGCAGGATAAAAGCCCTAGGCAACTTTTCTTTCTTTTCTAATGCCAAAACAACTGACTTAGAGATGCTGCAAGCCTGAGGAACGTCATCATGTGTCCAGCCAAGAGTATAAACTATTTTCCTGTCCGAAGCGAGTGATGGAGACCATGTTAGAAACTTAGTGCTGACATACCCTTCCATGATTGTTGAGTGAAAATGTATTTGTTACTGAAGACATGCTACTTCTCTGGAATCAGAACATGTCGACTTCATGCCATTGTGTGCACTAGGGGTAAACTTAACTGTTTATCATTGACATGTTATTCTTCTTTGGAATCTTTGCTGTTGAATCTGCTTGGATCTCATCTCTTGAGTTTCTTAGACACCATGGCTTTAAGTGCTGTTGTTGAAAAAGCTAAAGTGATTCTGCAGTTAAATTTAGCATAATGTCTAGTTTTCTTTTTCTGAGGTATTTTCCCATCTTCTTGATGCAGATCTATCTGTTAGACATACATGTGTTTTACACCATTTTATCTGCCATTTGGGGATTTTTGCTAGGGGCACGAGATCGCCTAGGGGAGGTGAGTTACTTAGACTGTTTCATATTTGCCGATGGTTGGAGACCATATCAAAGATGTGTTAAACAGGATTTGACTTTCTTGTTGAAATTGGCGGGATCTTCTTATAGCTATGGTTTTCTATAAAATGTTAGATCCGATCATTGGATACCCTTCATCAACTGTTCGAGCAGTTCCCTCAAAAATTTGTGGAGAAGCTTTATGTTTTACCATTCAAAAGGTAACCCCTCCCTGATCTCTGTCATTCCAGTTTTATGCCATGCCTAGATTTCAATACTGAAAAGTCTCGATATATTCAATCAAGTTTGTTTGATAAGTAGATTTTAATACTGAAAGAGCCTTAAAATATTTACAATGCCATTGCATTGAAGTCATTTCAATTCTTGCTTCTGGATGCAGGACTCCTGAATATGCACAGAGTCAGGTTGGTTTGACAATCAACTGTTTGCTAATGTTTCATTGATACCTGGATCGCCTGACCATTTTCGAAAAGCTCTCTTTGACCGTTCATTTGCTATTGTTTTGTGATTCTATGTTATTGTTTAGTACCATATATATTGGTTGGACTAGGGTGTGGTCAAAATGTCTAAATATCCAACTTGCCTTAGGCAGAAACTTGGGACATGGAGATTGCCATAAAATCAGACTAGGGTATGAAGACAAATAGTTTCTTTGTGGCCTGATTTGGGTTGAATTAGTACTCCTGTTTCAAATAGTGCCGTGAAATGTAAATACAATTATAATTAGGAGTGTGACAGGACTTTGGCTGAAACACACTACATCTTTGGAGAAAAATATGAATTGCAAATGGCTTTTACCCAGAGTTCGATAAACCCAGAATCTGTTTATGAGTTTCATTAAAGCCTTACAAAAGAACTTTTTGCATGGAGGACCTATATCTAGGAAATTCAGAGAGAGGAGAGAAAGAGAATTAGTTTATTGTTATTATTATTATTATTTTGAGAGGTGGGGGGAGAGAGAGAGTTGGTTGTTGATAAGGTGGATGTATGGTCGTGACTGAGGAATATTATTTCATCTATGCATGTTGGCATTCCTCTGCCACTCCTTCCGTTCAGGTAAGTCTCCTTCTCGTCTTCTATTTGCCTCTTTCTGCATCCGGTTTTGGAGTTTTTGGTGTCTGATTGTACTTGCTGGATCTGCCCTTTATCTCCTGTAAATGTCCATGTGAACAGTAAAACATTGTCCAAATTTCCATGCAGGGGCATCAAAGGTTACCATTAAATAGGTCAAGTCGGTTCGGGTTTGTGTTCTTGTCCAACTTAAACGGGTTAAATAGGTCAACTTGTACCCATTTAATTTTTTAAAAAAAATGACCCATTTACCTGTTTGCTTCAAGTTCGGATGACATAGATACATATTTTCCCTTTTAAGATTATCAATTATAACAAAATTACTAGTATAAGGAATAGTCCTTTAATCTCTTTCATTATCATAAGGCCATTGTGCATACTCCATAACTCAAAACATTCATCCATACATCCTCTGCCATTAATATGTATGAAACCTTCAATTTTCATATTTTTATTTCCCCTTATGGCCCCCATCCTCTTTAATTTTCAATTTTCAATTTTCAATTTCCCTCCCATTTTCAAAATTCACATAGACATGTTTATTTTGATTTTTAAAAATAAACTCGTTAAACGTGTTACTGTTGTGTCAAGAATCTCAACCTGAATCTAACACAATTAATTGAAGGGTTGAAATTCTATACCCAAACCCGCCTAATGTTGTGTCAGATTCGTTAAGTAATCGTGTTGGGTCAGCATTTTCAGCTATAATTACAAGTTAGATTCAAACAATCGGCTTAGTAGAGGTCTAAAGGAAGATGGATGAATTAGTTCAACATCTCCCTGGTCTTAGTCCTTTTGAGTTTCTTCGTTGTGGTGGTAGCCTTAATCTGTCTTTGATTTCTTTTTCTTTTCTTGTACTTTTTCGGCTTTGTTTATATTTTTTTTTTGGGGGGGCAACTGGGAAATTTCAAAGTTGTACTGGTGGTTTTGGAAAAAGAACGAGGGGCAGTTATTTTTAGTTCGGAACTTGAAACCAAGTTATTGGCAACTTACGGTGCATATGGCAGGAATCTTTAGATCTTTGGTGGCAAAGCATTGTCACAATTAGAGTTCAAATTTGCTTCTTCTTAGTGTTGGAAGCTGCAGGTTACTGAGATTGTTGGAAGTATACTTTTGCAATTTGATGGACGACTTCTTTTTCTTCAGCTTCTTTGCTGATTTTTGACATGTTGCATTGCTGCATTTGATTTTTTTTTTTTAAAAATCTTACTCGCTGCTTTGCAGAAAATATAAATCCTGGTTTTTGTGCTAAATTTGTCTGGACTAGCTTTTGATTATGGATAGGACTTTTTCCTACTATTCTTGCCTTATAGGGTTTCTTTATTGGCATGTTCTTCCCTTGCCTTTATGCTTCTGATCATATGATTCTGTCGGTTGGCTGGCTGGCTGGCTGCCGTTTGGCTTTGCGGTAGTTGTTCATGTGTCTCTGCTGTACTGTATGACATGATATTCTTTGTTGTCGGTTGTGCAACATCTGAAGTGAGGCACCATTTGATATGTTTCTGAAGAACTTATAAGCTTCTCCGTTTTTCTAATTAAGGTTGTGGAAACAAGCAAAGATGACGCAGCTCGATTTTCGCCTTTCTGGAATGAAATTACAAGGAATTTGCGAGAAGAAGATTACATCACTAACTTGTTAGTCTCTTGCTTCCTGCTATAGTTTGTCTGTTCTATTAATTCATACTAGGTTAAATGGTGTGCTGCGCACAGTCATGGGCTAATATTTCTTCAAGTGAACAAAGAAAAAGACAAAAAGTTTCTTTGGAATGAGAATATTTCATCTAGAATTTTATGTAATGAAAGTAGAAGGTGATTCACACACCAAAAAACAAAAGAAGGTGAAATGTGAATGGGACATAAAAGAGCTAAAATTAATCATAATTTAATATGTTATATATAATTATTTTAGAAACTTTAGATAATGGTTAGTTATGCCCTTAAATAAATGTAAGATTTTGCATGAAATGCTAGGAACCTTTAACACATTTAACACATTTTTTATTGTTGTATTAATAAAAAATGCGTCCAAAATAAATTTTGCTCCTTTTATTCCATGCATATGTAGATTTAAAATTTATGTCAATACCATGCCATAATAGTAGCATTATAACGACTTGTTCTTCGATTTCACTGAGGAAGTAAAGTCGCACCTAAGGCTAATCCGTTTAAAAATCCAGTAAAGAAATCCCAATGGGAGCACCCAATAAAATCTCATCAGTCAAATTGGAAGAAGACATAAGAGTATATGACTAAGGTCCTGTTTCATTAGTTGTAAGGAGCTCTAAGGTCCTGGAGATATAAGGCTGTAAGCTAAAGCTAAATGGAACAGGGACTAATTGGCCAAACATGTACACTTTTATTTTTATTTTTTAGGAGGCGTCGATGATTGATTTATATACCGTATAGGAATTGTCCAAAAATACGAAACATTGATTGGATTAATTTATAGTGAATACACATCTTCGGAAACCCATATTTTGTTTAGAACACAATTCGTGCATACATTGTGCATTTTTCATCTAAAAATTATGAGGCTTCTAATATCAACAAACCATTATTTCACTCTTGCTATCTAGCTCCAACTTGAATAATCTTATAAATATAAATATGTATGTTTCTATCTTATACTCTTTAAAAATACACATAACTAATTATACGTAAATTTGGAAAATATAGAGGGGAAAGTTGTCAAAATTAAGTAGCAGACTTTGTCTTATTTTCCCACCAAAAAATATCTGAACTTAGTTAGATTATTGCACATGTGACAATAGCATCAACTTCAAATAAAATGCATATACAGAAGCAAAAAACTAAAAATAAATATCTATTCATGTAATTAATAATGTAATTACAGATAGAGAAAAAAAGGAAAATTTTTTTAGAAGCAACATATGTAACTGCACATTAAAACTGCTTTCTTTGAAATAAAATTACCGCCTTACTATGATAAAAATGCTTACCAATGTAGCCCTTTCTTAACATTTGACAATCACCAATGGTTTTTTGAACGTAACATTAAAAATATTGGACAATCAGAACATCCAAAACTTGAAATGAAGCATAATGATCAAAAGGTCATGATGATTTAATATTACAAAGTTGAGGGAAAGAAATCATCAATATTACAAAGTTAAAAGTACTAAATATTGTAAAAGGTTAGGCAAACAAAAGTGAATAAGGGACACTTTTAATCTATATAGATATCTTTTAAAAATTGGTAGTCAAGTCTATCTCATGGAAGACTTGTCTTCTATTTGTATGCTCCTTAATGTTTAGCCATTGCTCGTCCAAATTAAAATTAGGCAGGTAACCATCCAAAGAAGCAATACCAAATGCGTTACTTTGTTAGAAAATTTTTGTTTATTTTAAACATCACTCATTGAGTTTTTTTTTTTTGATAAGTAATCACAAAAAATATGTATTAAAAGACACCAAGGGAGTGTCACCCAATAATCATAAAATAATCAAGCCCTCAAGCTCTAGACAAGTAATTATATCAAAAGACACTAAGGGAGTGTCCCTTGTTCACTTTTGTTTGCCTAACCTCCAAATAAACCTCTGTATTTGCAAGCAACGCTAGCATAAACATCACTCATTGAGTTAGGCAATAAACTGATAATTTCTAACAAAGAAGACAATAAATTGATGATATCGTCAAATTTTGTGAATGAATAGGGCTTTGAAAAGAGGACCTAAAGCTAACTGCCAGTATTTAAGAGAAAACAACGAACTACATTCATTATTTTAATCATAACGTTCCAAAGTTATCAATCAATACATTAACGGTTGTATAGTCCATTTGAATATTTGTTTGAATATTTTAACATAATCTTTAAGATTTAAGATATTACAAATCATAAATTTATAATGTATAATCTTTTTTTAAAAAAACTGTCGTACATCAATAATGTACTCTCTTTAATCATGGGAAGACAAAAACCCAAAAAATGTGATCAAAGTTAATTCTAGTCGATACTTAATAATAAATGGAATAGTTACAAGTAATTGAACTGTTTACATTTTGGTGATAAAATAAATTCTAACATTAATTTAGTAAATTATGGATGCTAAAAATGAAAGTAAAGAAGAATCAAACCATGAACCAATAGAATAAGGCCAAATGTCATCACATGTGTGAATCACTCACTACATAATATGATGATATGATATGATATGATGATTTTTATCCAAAAATAACTATTACTCCTATATTATTCTTTTGATTATTGTTTTAATATTACAATTATTTCTATTTTGAAAATAACTATTTTCTGTTAGATTGTTTGATTTTTTTAATGTCCAAAGAATTTTGAAGGCATGGGAATAATTGTGCAATAAATGGGTGTTACAAAAGGTTTTGATAATATCCACAAAAAAGACAAAACAGAGTTAACCAATGGTGATTCACCAAGTGTCAATTTCCTAGTAAAGCACTCAGTTTTTAGTATATCTATATGATGATATTAATGCAATAATTTGCTGTCTTTGAATTTTCTTGGGACTTCCAGTAACAGCTCTTGTCAGAAAGGCTAATACTGGCATATGTCTTAATCTCCTGAACCCCGCCACGGTGGGAGTGCAGGGGAAGTTTTGGTATTTGTTTAATTATATCTTTCTTTTTTGCTCTTACAATTTAGATCGTTTTTTATCTTTTGTAATTTCTTATCCTTAGGGAAATGGAATTGCTTCTCATGCCTAAAAATTCTGGAAGTCTGCCCTTGGTTCAGTGGCCCCTTTTCCTTCTTGCCAGCAAGGTTCTGTGATCTCTGTTGTATCTTTGCTCGTGTTTTTCTGGATCATTGGTTTTAGACTTTTATTAATGAACAAAATTGTTTTGCAGATATTTCTTGCCAGAGATATTGCTGCAGAAAGTAGAGATTTTCAAGATGAGCTGTGGGAAAGAATTTCTAGAGATGAGTATATGAAGTATGCTGTTGCAGAATGTTACCACTCCATAAAGCTCATCCTGATAGCAATATTGGAGGAGGATGGGAGAACATGGTTAGTGCCTGAACATGGGGGAGGGAATGATATCTTGTTCTTGCCAGCAATATTTTTCCCCATATTGCAATGCTTTTGCTTTCAAAATGAACATAAGACTGGGATTCTCCTAACTCTCTGCAGGGTGGAAAGGGTGTATGAAGACATTGAAAAAGTTTAAATAACAAGTCCATCAATGATGATTTTGACCTGAGCAAGCTGTCTCTGGTCATTCAAAAAGTCTCAGCCCTTATGGGTATACTGGTATGTATGTCTCATCTTTTGTGAGGAACTGTTGTGGAAGAATATACTAGTTATAAATGTTGAAACTTGCTGATTCTTTTTATCCCTGACATTATGGACTGAATGTGGAGTACAACATACACAAATTTTTCTGGATGCTTTAAACATTAATCAGTCTCAAATTATTGTTGAGCACAGTCCTTGAATTTGACCATGGTTCGTTGGGACTGTGAATCCATTTCACGTTTCGGTGATGAAATTGGATATATTGTGTTTTATGGGTTTTCCCCTAGGTGGGGGAAGAGGGTGCTGTTTAAACTTGAGAGTCCATTGAATGTGGTTTCTGTTATGATATGTGCTACAACTTTTTATGTGCATGTATTTGAAAACCTCCCTGCTGTGATCTCCAATCTCCATACAACTAGCAACTTCTTTTGCATCATTATTGTAACTGTATCTGAGTCAATTGAATGGGAGTTAATATAGTCTGTTGATGATGATGCTTTATGATACCTTGCTAATGTTGGCACAGTTTCTATCTAGTGCTGCCTATCTTCTTTGCTGATGTAGCATGTTTTGTGTGTGCTCTTGTATGAACAGAAAGGGTCTGAGACGGCAGAGCTCCAGAAGGGTGCTGTTAAAGCCATCCAAGATCTGTATGATACTATGCGTCATGATGTACTTGTTGGCAACATGAGGTTGGCTTTTTATATCTATGCTTTCATTGTATCTTTCATCCCCATCTCTCACATCCAATTTAGAGCGAAAGAGACACAGATAAAGGGGTATCAGAGGAATGATTACCTGCCCTGCTGAATGTCTCGTTCTGTTTGTTCACACAGAGACCACATGCAGACATGGAACACGCTGACAAAAGCACGGGCAGATGGCACTCTCTTTTCAAAGTTGAAGTGGCCTGAAGATCCTGAATTGGTCCCTCTCTCTCTCTCACTGTCCTCTATCTATCTATCTATCGATCTGGCTAGCCATGAAAAAAATGGACATGTGGAGTTTCTAATAAATTGCCTTCTATTTCAAATATCATCTGGTAGTGCATGGTGTTTTTCACTTTTACTTGAGAAATGTCTATTCCTTACAATGTGCAGAAAGCCCAAATCAAGAGATTGTATTCGCTTCTGACCATCAAAGATTCAGCAGCAAACATACCGAAGAACCTTGAGGCTCAAAGAAGGCTACAATTCTTTACAAATTCCCTGTTTATGGACATGCCTCAACCGAAACCTGTCCGTGAGATGATGTCCTTCAGGTGACAATGGTTTTTTAATTTTGTCTTGCAAAATATCTCCTTTTTACACCTAAGCCTGAAGCTTACTGTTTGAATTCCTTTAACTTTCTGTTGGCTGCAGTGTGTTCACTCCTTATTATTCAGAGATAGTGCTTTATAGTCTCGATGAACTCCGTAAGAAGAATGAAGATGGAATATCAATTTTATTTTATCTTCAGAAGATATTTCCAGGTAGATTAACATATTGATCTGCAGAAGAATATAGTTTCTGGACTAACATTGTCAAATGGAAGTCCCATGCTTTCTATGGAGGAAAATAAAAATACACAAGTCAGCTGCTTTGCTTTCAATTTAGTTTGTAGTTGTAGCATTTGATTTTGGCCTGACAACTTTTAGTACTAGAGGCGCTTTTCTTGTATATTAAAATAGAGATCTTCCAGTTATTGCTGTCGTTTCATGTACTCGCGAATTTAGAGCGATGTTTTTTGAGATGTTGTGCCCCTCTTTTTGTTTTGTTAGTTTCTTTCCTCTTCTCAGCCTCCCCCGGGCGCTCTCTCTGGTGGCAGATACAACACAAAGCTAGTATGGATCAGCCAAGCAGAACTGGGGAGATCTAGATGTACCCTTGATAATGAGAGAAGCCTTAACCTAGATCCAGATTATGCTGTTTTCCCCTGCTAGTTATGTCTTCAATTCTATCGCTATCACCTATTTATTAAGATTTCCTCTTATTTGTCACCTTAATCGGCTTCTGACATGTATGGTTGAAACAGTGGATGCAGAGAGGGTGAAATGGATGTTTAGGGTAGGAATTTGGGGCAAACTGAAAAATAGGACAAGCACCGTGAAAGAAAGGGGTAGCAGACCCTGCATAGGGGTGGGATCCATGATGTTGTAAATATTGTTGGAAGGAGGATGTGCCAAGAGGAAAATCATGGGTGAGCATGGTGTGTTTGTGCACAGAATTTAAAGGATGATCTCTGACTCTTTGGACTTGTGCACAGGTTAACATAGCGTTTGAGCTCTTGTTCTCCATATGACAGTAGAAGCTGGAGGGTAGCAGTGGAGGTTGAGACCTGAGGGGAAGATAGAAATCGTCCTAACCCAAGGCCAAGTTATGGATTTTTGTGAAATTCAATATTATTGATCAGCATTTGTAGCGCCTGCTCACCTTTTCTGCATGAAGATTTTCCTCCCATGTGCAGCTTCTTAGTTCTTCCAGGCTATTGTATTTAGTGAGGAGTTTATGTGGAATATTTAAGCTTGAGCATATTAATTCCACATGCAATTTGTTGGAGCATTTGGTGTGATGGAAAGAGAAGGGTCTTTCAGAGGGTGTGGGAAGTTTCTTTCAATGCTTCAAGGATAGTCTCATCAAGACTATTTTTGGGATAAGGGGAACTTTCGCCATTGCTCTTTTAATGTTGTAGATTTTGTGGAGAGCTTCCATATTGGATGTATAGCCCTTTTGATCATGATATATATTATTCTATTTTCCTTATCCAAAAAAAAAAAAAAAAAAGGGTTGAGCAATAATTTGAACTTTCGTTTTTTATTTTTTAGAAGAAGCTGCTGTTTTATTGTTGCATTGGGGATTTTATGGCTAGTTATTGGTAAGGCTGCACACATGTGGGACATTGACCTGCCACTGCCAGTGTATGGGTGCATAGATGTTGCATCTATTTCTTTTTGGGATTTTCTGATCACTTTTTTTTTGGTTGGAAATCTTTTTCTGTGAAGATCTTATTTTGGTCCTTGATTAAGTGACCTAACTGCAAGAAAGGTTGTTAGGTGCTTTGAAGATAGAGGATCTTGGTTTTTTAAGTCCTATCACCAGATAGAAAATAGGAATGATTTTATTGTTCTTTTGTTTAGGTGCATGTTCACTTTGACTCTCGGACGAGGGGCATCTCTAATGCTATGATGTTCAGATAATTCAATAAAACTTCATCTCCTTATGTTCCTGTTTTTCCTTTTTTTCTTTTTTTTTTTTTTTGGATTTTTGTGTGTATGGAGGGCGGGGATTCTGAATCCTTTGAAGAATGGATTAAAAATGTGGCTGTTCCGTTGAAGGTTTTCCAATTGAACGAACTGCATTTTCACCCAACGATGGCCGCGATATGAAACACGATTGCTGCATTAGAGCAATCGAAATCAAAATCCCGACAGAAATCGCATTTTGATTCCCTGCTTTGAAGCTTACATGATAATCAGATATAGTCTATAATTGAGTTTGATGTTCATAGCCTAGCTTTTATTTGTGCGTTAACTATTTCATTATTATGTGTAGATGAATGGAGAAATTTTCTTGCTCGGATTGGCCGTGACGAAAACGCTCAAGAAACAGATCTTTTTGACAGTCCTAATGATGTTGAGGAACTTCGTTTTTGGGCATCCTACCGCGGGCAGACATTAGCTAGAACTGGTAAGAGCCCCCACCCCCTTCTGTTTCTCCAAGTTCCTACCCTGGGTCTTGTTAGTGTTTTCTGATTCTTACCTTAGTGGGATTAGATAAAAGAGCATGTACATGGTTGAATTGTGATATGTTGACATAATATTTACTTCTGATGGTGATTGCTTGTAATTTCTCAGTATCTCACTTGTGTATGTATGTTGCTTTCTTTGACATGGATGTCACTGCATGACTGACTATAAATTTTTAGTTCGTGGAATGATGTACTATCGTAAAGCCCTAATGCTGCAAACATATCTGGAGCGGATTGCTTCTGGAGGTGCGTTATGATGGCACTGTAGTATAATTACTGTCTTTTTAGTGATTTAGTGGCCATATGTTTCTGAGTGTGAGTGAAAATCAGATCTGGAGGCTGCAATTTCTCCCAATGATGAACTAAATGTCCAAGGTTTTGAGCTATCTCCTGAAGCACGAGCGGAGGCAGATTTGAAGTTCACTTATGTGGTAACGTGCCAAATATATGGTAAACAGAAGGAAGAGCAGAAGCCGGAGGCTGCAGATATTGCTTTACTCATGCAGAGGTGAGTTATTAAGTCTTATTTATGGACCGCAAATCATGTGAATTGAATCTATTCATGATAACATGTGTAACATTTCTATTCTTTTGTCATGGTGTATTAGTTTATATAGTTATAAGATAATTCATTGCTGGCTTTTGGTTTGTAGAAATGAAGCTCTACGAGTTGCTTTCATTGACGTTCTGGAGACTATGAAGGATGGGAAAGTGCAAACTGAATACTACTCTAAACTTGTTAAGGCTGACATAAATGGGCAGGATAAGGTGAATCTCTTGCCTGCGTTTGTTATAGTTCAATGATATAGCTATTATGTGCAAATGCCAGTGGCCTCTATCTTTAGAATGATTTAGGTAGAATTTTCTTTCTACTTCATTGGTATACGATAATGGTTGTGTTTGATTTCTTTTTGATGTGTTTTTCTGAGTCCACCTTGACAGGAAATTCACTGTTTGTTTGTTCTTCAATCATGATGTTGAGCCATATGATGCTTTAGCTTTCCCCACCCTTGCCTTAATGTCCGTGACTCGTGAAGTGCAATTTATCATTGCAATTAGCAGCTCAAACAGAATGAGACCTTTATGCTTAGCTGTAGGTCCAAGGTAATGGTATAGCAGCTCTGGAGGCTGTTTGATCTGGTGGATAAGGCTCCATTGCTGCTTATGATCAAACGTTTGATCCATGGAGATTCTCTATAGAAGTTTTGTTCAGTGTAGTTAGAAGCTACTTTCCGAGTCATTACCTTCGGCCTTACATCTGTCCTTTTTGACTGTTCAAGTTGAACTTAAGACCTTAGTTTAACATATAGCAGGCTAATTGGGCTTGGCATCTACCTAAGTTGTTAGGAAAGTGGTATAATCTATCTTTATTGTTGCATTTGCAAATGTTTTCTACTCTGGATAATATGCTGCCAAGTTTCTTGTTCAATATGTTCACTGCTGTCGTTGGGTTGGTACAAAAATAAGAATACATTTGTAGTCTATTGCTGCTTTCTTTCTGAGCCATTTTAGTTTGCATGTTTTGTAATATTTAGTAGTATGGTTCTTAAGTGGTGTTCCTGCTGTCCAGGAAATCTATTCCATTAAATTGCCGGGAAATCCAAAGCTTGGAGAAGGGAAACCTGAGAATCAAAACCATGCCATCATATTCACTCGTGGACAAGCAGTGCAGACAATTGACATGAATCAGGTCAGTAGTCTTGATGATTGCTTGTTTTCAAATTCAGTGCATGGTGCCTTCTCTGAATTCCTCCTGTTGTCCATTGCTATTTGGTCTTTTTCTGCTGATCCCATGTGCTCAATGAGTTAGTGTTTACCTATTGTTTTAGTCATCTCTATTTAGTGCATAAGTTGAGTATTACAACAATAATTCCTCTCCACTTTTGTGGGGTTTGAGAGATCCAAATGTGAACAACCTTACCTTTGCAAGTAGAGAGGCCTTAGTGCATAAGTTGAGTGATTGATCATTTTATTTATTGCATGAGGTGATTCTTTTTCCCTTTTTTTTTGGGTGGGCCAGCTGGAAGTGGAAACCCCTTTTCAGATTTTGTTAGGATCAATGCCTATCCGAATTTCATTTTTCTAGTTCAATGACATGAATGTAAGTGTGACAGTGACATTTTAAAGATATATGGCCATAGAGGCCAATATTTGCTTCGACGTGCTCTTCATAACAGTTCTTTCTAGTTCCGTCTTGCCATTTTAATTAGTGCTCCTTTTAATAGAATTATATGTTGTCTAAATTCACTTCAACGGAGGGCACTTACATGATCTATTCTGCTTCGAGATGGAAATATTACTGGTCAAGTTCATGGGAAAGATGCCAGAAGCTATACATGTGTATAGTTGACCCCTCATGCAACAATTAGAAGTGCAACTACTGTATTATGAAACTTCTTTTTGCTTCAATTTCTTCCCTGGGGATTTTTTTCTCTTAAGATTGAATGGTATGTAGGACAATTATTTCGAAGAGGCATTGAAGATGAGAAATCTTCTAGAAGAGTTTGGTAATGATCACGGGATACGTCCCCCAACTATTCTTGGTGTCAGGGAACACGTATTTACCGGAAGGTATTGTTATCATATGTTTATAGTTAATTTATATTCTGCTGCAAACCTCTATATAACCTAATCAAGTTTGTGTATTTATGTAGTGTTTCTTCGTTAGCTTCATTCATGTCTAATCAAGAATCCAGCTTTGTAACTCTTGGTCAACGGGTTCTGGCTAATCCTCTGAAGTAAGCTTATTTTGTGAAGAGTATGATGAATAGTTCTTCCATTCCTTTCACATTCCAGTGAATTTGATTAACTGGTTATACTTTTACAGGGTCCGTATGCATTATGGTCATCCCGATGTTTTTGATAGAGTTTTCCATGTAACGCGTGGCGGTATCAGCAAGGCATCTCGAGTTATAAACATCAGCGAAGATATATTTGCAGGTCTGTCCCTTCTGATGAGTATATATACTATTGACTATTTATACCTCTCGATTTATTCACTAGTTAGGTTGAATTTCATCAATAATAGTTTGACTTGTGCTATGACATAGCAGCATTTTTTTAGTTCAAATGGACCTCTACTAAGTGACACTTCATACTTGGACTATGTCTTCCGTAGTCTAAGTTTTTGTTTTTGCTTGTGAATTAGTGTTGAAAATGATTAGCTACAAAAAGAAGCGAGCTAAGGACATCATTACTCAGATTGTGGTATATTGGGATCACAGAAATCTTCATATTGATTATCTTTTTAGCATTTAAACGTCCGGACCTGTGGAATGGCATTCCCAAAACACATGAATTGGAATGCTGTAAATAGGAGGATGATGGAATCTTGATAGCCATGTCTATGCTCTCACAGTTCTAGTAACGTTTACCGCTGCATATATTAATGCAGGATTCAATTCAACTTTGCGCCAGGGGAACATCACTCATCATGAATACATTCAGGTATGTGATAAGTACAAGCAATTATTATGTCTACCTGCAGATCAAGTTCTGAATGTAATTTACAGGTGGGCAAAGGACGGGATGTGGGGCTCAACCAGATTGCTCTTTTTGAGGGAAAGGTTGCTGGTGGGAATGGTGAACAAGTTCTTAGTAGAGATGTCTACCGGCTTGGGCAGCTTTTTGATTTTTTCAGAATGATGTCGTTTTACTTCACAACTGTTGGATTCTATTTTTGTACAATGGTATGCATCCCTTTTTTTCAACTTTAGTTTACTACCAGCATCATTGTTTATTTTTTGTGTAGGAACAAGTGATAAAAGTTGGTACTTGGGTCAAGTAATTCATTTGTTTCGCATCAACAGGAGTATTAACTTCTTTCTATACTTGTGTTTTTTGTTGTCTCACTTGATTGATTTATTCGTTCAAATGTGTGACCAGTTGGAGGATGTGGCCAAGTGGCTTTAATGTATACTCATATATTAGCCCAATTTTTTTAAGAAAAGAAGGAGATGGAAATCTTGTAAGTTGTATTTGGATTGATGTGCACATATTAAATGCCAATGGGTAGCACCTTGGAGATCTTTTACATGCACCAAAAGTTTTAAACCATGATTACCCGACTTTTCCATTGATGAAGGATGTGAAAGCTGGCTAATTATGGGCTTTGTCTGATCTGTTTTTCCTGACCTTGAATTGTCCAAGTTGAGGCTGCTTGGAGAGCCACCCTAGCAATAAAAAATATTGTTCCCATTGGATTTCTTATGTAATTTTCACCTTCTTCATGGCTCCTTTTGTATCGTTTCTGGCTCAGTATTTACCTGGAAAAGCACTTCAACTCACCCTTGCTTTTTCCCAAACATTCCATTGAATTAAGAAAGGCCAAATTGGCTTTTAGGTCAAAGATGACTTACTTTGATGGTAAGTTTATATGAATCTTGCTGCTGCTAGGCCCAGGAGGTCAAGATGTACAAAGCCTTGCCCTTTGCTTGTGTTCCCAAAGTTGTTCCAAAAAGCCTGCGAAAAGGGTTTAGTTCCTCAATCCCAAAAGAAATGTATGTTTTGATTTTTGTGGGATGTTAAGAAGTTAGAGTTGAGTTAATATACTTATATCAATTGACTTTCTAACTTTTCTGTCCATTGTTATAGCTGGCTATGAGAAAAGGTGTTCTTAAACTTGTTCTTTTTCTGAGAGGCTGTATTATTTAAACAGGAATCTGGCGAAGTTGAGAATTTAGTGGATTCTTCTAAGGAACTTAAACTTCCATTCGGCAGAATACAAAAGGGAATAGATGGACAAACTTTTTTGGTGGAGAGAATAAGAAATTTTATATTTTCAGAACTTGTGATTCTGTGATGAAGTTATGCTTTTATAGTGCATTGCATGTTCTTGAAATTTATGAATGACTTATTTTGCCACATATCAACAGTTTATGTTGGTTTTTGAAGAGCATGGAACCTCAACTAGGCCAATATAGTATAGGATGGTGACAAGGAATGGGAAATGTTTATTCTATCCTCTTCCAGTTAAACATTGGTTTCTTTTACTATTGTGGCAATGTGTCATTACTAACTGCTTCCATATCTTATTCCTATGCAGTTGACAGTGCTGACTGTGTATATTTTCCTTTATGGGAAGACATATCTGGTAAATTCTGTTTCCTTTTTAACATAATTGTCGTGGGCCCAATTAGCATGACACTCACCATTAACATTTAGCAGAATTTTTTGCTTGACCTAAGACTGTAAACTTTCTGATGTGTTGACCTTATCTATTTGTCCCCGGCAGATTTTTGAGTAGGACCCTCCGTTCCTTTTTTTTCTCTGTGTGATGACTCTTCTACATCCTATCTTTTGTTGCATGCTTTACAGTATTATGTGAATCTTTCGCATTGTGATTAAGTTACTTGCTTATACATTGAAAGTAGTTTACTGGTCTGGGTAGTTTTCAGATTTAGCTCATGTCGGAGTTGGTTTCTTAGTCTTGTTCATATTTTGCCCCTGTCTCCTTATCCATATGTTGATATCCTGCAGTTTTATCCTTTTTGACCTTCCAATTTCCTGTAACTCAAAACATTCTTGTTCTAGGCTTTGTCAGGAGTTGGTGAGACAATCCAAGATCGTGCTCGCATAATGCAGAACACTGCCTTGGGTGCCGCCCTGAATACCCAGTTTCTTATTCAGATTGGAGTGTTTACTGCTATACCTATGGTATTGGGTTTCATACTGGAGCAGGGCTTTTTAGGGTATGTCTTCTCATGCTAATTTCATATTTGTGATCTATTGAAGAGATTTAGGTGATTGTAGCCATGTGTATATAATGTAGACTAACAGGAGGGAATATGGAATGGTTGACAACTTACATATTTTCGTTCTCCTATGGAATGGGTGTGCTTAATGACAAAAAAAAAAAAAAAGTGTTACATGAGGATAAAAAGGCAATACACTAAGCAGCACAATTCGAATTCTAATTCTCGAGTAAGGTGGTCCCACATAGTGCTTTCATGGGACCAATTTCTCTCTGTAGTGCCTCTTATGTCGTCCAACTACCTTTTTCATGCATCGACTCTTGCAGCTTCATTTTTTAAAAAAAGTGCAACACAACACTAAGGCTCTAAATCCTATCTCAATTCTCTATTATCAACCGATGTGTATTAATTTATGACAGCATAGAAACTGTCCTTTCACTTTGATCGCCTTATGTAAAATATCTAGGAATCTGTTGCTGTCAATTTAGATGTTCTGGGGGTTTCTGTTGAACTGCAACATGAAGAAATTGAAAATTTATATGGATATTAACTGAATTCTAAAAATAGCATAATTCATAAGGTTTCAATTAACTCTAAGAATAAGGTGTTGAGCTGGGTATGCATTTCCCACTTCTTTTTTTTTTTTTGGAAAAGGGGGAGGGGGTTTGTTGGGTTCCTTACAAAATATATTGATGTATTTATTTTTTAGATTATGATCCTGGAAACTTCTGCATTAGGGAGTGGGCATCTTGTCTGAATTTTATAATTCTTCGCTCGTTGTTCTGTTGGGATCTGATTGGTTCTGGTTGCATCATTTCTGACAATTTTCTTTCAACTCTTGTTGTAACTTTTTGCTATGATTATCCATTAATTTTGCAGGCCATTGTCAGTTTTATCACTATGCAGTTCCAACTTTGTTCCGTCTTTTTACATTCTCCTTGGGAACAAGAACACATTATTTTGGTCGAACTATTCTCCATGGTGGTGCAAGGGTTTGTCATCTTCGTACATACTTTATGATATGTTTGTTTAAGTAGTGCACACAGTGACGTTTTGATATTTATGTGCTAAACAGTATCAAGCAACTGGTAGGGGATTTGTTGTCCGCCATATTAAGTTCAGTGAGAACTATAGGCTGTACTCTCGCAGTCATTTTGTCAAAGGGTACTGCTTTATTTCTCTTCGCTTAATGGATGTATAGTACTTTAGAAGCTCCTTTTTAAAAAATATCTTGTCTGTGTAGGCTTGAGGTTGTGCTTCTGTTGGTGGTATATCTTGCATACGGTTATAATGACAGTGGTACAATAGGCTATATTCTTCTCACTATCAGCAGTTGGTTTATGGCTCTGTCATGGCTTTTTGCTCCATATTTGTTTAATCCTTCTGGTTTTGAGTGGCAGAAGTGAGTTTCTGTTCCTTGAACTTCTGCTGATATTGGTTTATATTTGTTCTCCTCCGATTATGTTTATGGAAATGTCTCCCTAATTCATGTTGCATCCATTTGTTCCCTTTAGGACTGTGGAGGATTTCAGAGATTGGACAAATTGGCTTCTGTACAGAGGTGGAATCGGTGTCAAGGGAGAGGAGAGTTGGGAAGCTTGGTGGGAAGAGGAATTGGTGAATCTTCAATTTTACCTTTTGATTATTTTTTATTGCTGTACCTGTTGTTTTGTTGGATTGATATTCCTAAAGCTTTTTCATCTTTTATTGCTAATGTTGGTTCTAAATGATTTCCTGAATTGATGCTTTTGACCAATCTGAATTTGTCTTCTTGATATTGATATGAAGGCCATATTTGTTGGATTGATATGAAGGCCAAGCCGGTTAGCGTATTGCCTGTGCAATTTGATCTCAAGCATTTTGTTGTCTCTCGTATTCCCCCCCTTTCTTTCTCCCTTTCTCTTAAAAGAAGGGACAAAACTGGTCTTGTTTGCTGTCTGTATCATATCGTTTTTCTCCATAAAACTGACCTGTAATCCCAAGAACAATCATTTTGCTTCCTTGTTTATCCTGTCTCTCAGACTGGGCCTTCTCCCTTTGACAGCATCCCAGTTTTGTCATTCATTTTCTCTTATTTATGTCATGGCATGATCATTTTGACAACCTTATCATCAGAGCTATTAGGTGGAGAAACTTCTTGTCCTGGTTTTTTTTTTTTTTTTTGTCTCATCTATTAATGTATTTTATGTGATGAAGAAATACCTTCACAGTTTATCTAACTTGTGTAGGACTCATTTTTACTTTTCAGGCAGTGGCCTTTTTGCCTTGCCTTCAACAAGTCCAACACTTTTAAACAAATTTGGTGACTGATTCTTTTGCATTCCCTCGTGTAAAAATTGGGTCCCAGAAACTTGAATCTGCGGAGAATCTGCTGCTCTTGAATTTTTTCATATTCGGTGCTAATGTGAGATGTCTACAGGCACATATTCGGACCCTAGGTGGGAGGATAGCAGAGACAATTTTGAGCCTCAGGTTCTTCATCTTCCAGTATGGGATTGTATATAAGCTACATGTGCAGGGGACGAACACATCATTGTCGGTAAGAGCTGTGTCTATTGAATTTTTTCTCCTTTTTAATTGTCCCTGGTCACCAGCCAGCATCTGCATGTCGATTGTCGAGTCATATGTAGTGGTAGTCATGTCTTCTCCAGGTGTATGACTAAGAGTTTGTTTTGGTGAGAAAAAATAGCTGTGAGACATAAAATTGTGGGCCACGCAGGTTGTCCAACAAAAATGGGTGGTGTCTGGAAAAGTAGCTTATGAGACCACCTCTTCAAGAATTAGCAATATACAGCATGGGGTGTGCTGGGATGTGTGTGTTCTTTGTGTTTAGGTTGAGTTTACTGCGTTGAGTCAATACATATAGATCATGTTGCAAATTGGTGAATTGCTTGTGTGGTAACTGACTTACTGAACTTGGTTATCTTGCAGGTCTATGGCTTTTCATGGGCTGCTCTTGCTGTTCTTATTGTTCTTTTCAAGGTTGAACTCTTCACTTTGAAACTTGAATGATCTTTTTCTGTGTCTGTCGACTCATTCGATCTCAAGTTTAACTGAGCAAAAGCCCTAATGCAGGTCTTCACCTTCAGCCAGAAAGCATCTGTCAACTTTCAGCTACTGCTGCGTTTTGTCCAAGGCTTCACCTTTCTCCTGGCATTGATTGGATTAGCTGTGGCTGTTGCAATTACATCTTTGTCTCTTCCAGATGTATTTGCTTGCATCTTAGCATTTCTCCCCACGGGTTGGGCAATTATTTCTGTGAGTTTCGTAGCTTTATTAACTCATCAAAAAAAAAAAAGTTTTGTGGCTTTATTAACATTACTGCCATTGCACATTTCTCCTTCCCTGAGAATTTCTAGTTCAATTGAATTTATCACTTTTCTGAAGTCATCATTGCGTTTTCTCATTTTACCCATCTAATTAATAATTTGGCAACTATATTTCCTTGTCGCTTCCTTGTCCTGTCATATGTTGCAATTTTATTGTTGTTGGAGAATAAAGTTCATATTAGGACACGCAGATATTGCTTTTCAATTTTCCTGACCCTGAGTTATATAAATGTCCAGATTGCTGCCTCTTGGAAGCCATATGTAAAGAAGATTGGGCTATGGAAGTCTATTCGGTCACTTGCCCGTCTTTATGATGCTGGAATGGGTATGCTCATATTCATTCCTATTGCATTATTCTCATGGTTTCCCTTTGTGTCAACATTCCAAACAAGGCTCATGTTCAACCAAGCGTTCAGTAGAGGTTTGGAGATCTCTCTCATCCTCGCAGGAAACAACCCTAATACTGGGATATGAATGTCATCATAGACGGATTGTATCTGTATTTATATATGCTTGTACAGTGAGGAACTATTGTCTATGTATTTGGAGTGGTTAGGCGTAGGGCTGGTCTAGACTCTTATGAATTATGATGAGACAATCAGCTGTATTTTTGATAGGAGTGTATGTAACGATGCTGTAGGCCAAGAGTATTTTGACTCCCAGAAGTTCGAATTCTTTTGTTCTTTTTAGCTCCTTTGATCTCTGGATAGGATTTTAATTCCAAAAAATTAATGTATTCGTTTTCCTCTGGCTATTTAGATGTCAATTTCGATACAGGGTTTAATTAAAGTTCAAGCTTCTCCGACCAACCCGTCCTGTCCAAATATGGTGTTTTTCAATGGGGAGAGGAAGAAATGTTGATTTTCTTATTAATGAATACTTGAACTTGCTCATCTCTTCAAAAGTTGTACTACTATAATTGTGAAGCAAAACAGCTGCGAATAACTCAAAATTTAAGGTGTGATTTGACTTGGAAAATGACATCGTGGGTTTTGTTTTTTAACTTTTACAGTACAGGGAATCATTTCAGATTGGCTGAGGCCACATTAGTGCAGAATACTCCCTTTGCATCTTTTAAAGTTGGCTATGAAGTGAAGAATATTGTGTATATGTTGACTGTTGAAGAGCTCTAAAGAAGTTTCCATGAGCCTAAAGAAGATAATATGGTAGTCTCATTGTACGAGGAAATTATGGACATGGTATTACTACTACTAGAGAGTAGCCAATTTTCCAAATCTATGAATATGTAGGAGAATTCTTTCTTTTTAAGGTTTAATAATAGTTCGACATTAAATATCCAAAAGAAATAATATTTTTTAAGTGAGGAATGAGTGCTGATGTAAACGAGATTTAATCATAAAATTTGGTGATAAAACTTTCATAAGATAGTCTTATGTGTGTATTCCTTTCATTTCAAAACAGCATACTGTAAGGCATTGTAAATGGTTAAATTTATTTGTATTTTTTTATCAACAATTTGTTTGTATTTCTAGTATGACAAATCTCTAATTGGATACAAAAATGAGGTAGGGCGTCATATGAATTCCTAATAATTATGTGCCATACAATTTTTCTAAAGTGAATGTTCCATACACTTGATAATGAGTAATAGCGTATGTATAGTAATGAAAGAAAAAGTAGCAAAAACTTTTCTCAGTGTTTATATTGTTGTCCTGCGTCCATTAGACACTAGACACGTATTGTTCAATGGAAGGGGAAGGGGGAAATTAAGGGGAATTTTAGGGGACAAAAAGAATTTTCTTTTAAGTCTTTAGTAATTCCGGGTTCATTAGATCGGGAATTATCTAATGATTTTTAAAATTTTCTAAACAAACCATAAATTATTCATCATACACGCAAAAAAAAAACCCACTCAAATCGTGTCACTAATGATAACATTATCCATCCCTCTACAATTAGATTAGAGCTTTAAACATAAAAATATGTTAGACTTTTTTATTTTAATAATTTTATCTATAAAATCATAGAGTGAAAATAAATTAAATAGACTTCATATTCATTTCTTGATGAGTTTGACAATGGTCTCATTCGAAAAAGAAAAGAAAATCAACTTTTGTTGTGCATTGTATTGTAATGTAAATATTACCAAATAAATTGATTTTTATTCTGTATTAAAAAATGAATAAATGATTAAAAAAATGAATAAACGTAACATTTTTGAAAAAAAGGAGGGACAGCACTTATATTATATATCCTATGACATGATATTTGAAAAAAAATATTTAGGGGCAGTATTTATATTATTATATGATATATGTTGTGATAAAAAATATAATATTTAAAAAAATAAAATAATATAAGTGGATAAAATTTTAAAAAATTAAAAAAATATATATAATAATCCAGCATGTAGACTTGGTACAATTTGTATTTTGGGGAAGTGTCGTAGAAGAAGAGGGTAATTTCGGTAAATGGCGGTCCTAAACCGAACATGACGCGATGAAGCTCTTGAAAGCCACGTAGGTGAAATCTCAGCCGTTGAGATCTCATCTATTAATCTAGCCGTTCATTTCTCTTTATTCGCCTATAAAATGGCCTTCGACGCCAGGGAATTGTTTCAATTTTGGGTGCTCAAAGAAATTTCGGATTCTCTAATTCGAGAGATAGAAAAAAATCCTCAGGAAGAGAGGTTTTCAGGAGAGAGAAAGAGAGAGAGAACGCTAGACAAAGGGGAGGAATCTGCGCTCTTTGTTCAGTACTTGAATAATCATAGCTGTATACTTAACCTTTACACCTTGCTAGGGTTAGGTTCGATCGATCGCTTCCTTCATCACGTTTGTAATCTATTTTTTTCCCCTTTTTACTTTAATTTCTGTTACTTTCCATCTTTAGTTTTATTTTCTCAATTCGATCGTAATCGTAATCTTAAGAGCTTAAAACTTGATTTCAATTTGGTTTAAATTGATTTATTTTCGTATTTTAATTAGGTTTTGACTAGGGTTTTCACCGAATCTCTGCTGTGGTTGTTTGCTTCCTTTTGTGAGCACAATGAACGATCAGACTCAAATGATGAATCAGCATCAGGTAAAGAATCACTTGCAATTTTTTCTGATGAAACAATCTCAAGAAATGATGAATCAGTCTCAAACGATCATGGTTCACTCACAGATGTTGAATCAACCTCAAATGGTGAACCAGCAACCTCCACAGATAGCGCCAAGTCAGGCTCAGATGGTCAATCAGCTCAGTCAGCAGCCAATGATGGTTAGTCAGGCTCCGAACCCGATGATTGCTCAGTCTCAGATGGTGAATCAGTCGAAGATGATGGGTCAGAACAATTATGGTCAGTGGCCTCAAGCCCCTCCCAATATGCCCCTGCCTCCTATGAATGCTATGAAATTTGCTAACCCGATGAATCAAATGTATGGTGGGGTTGCGAAACCGGGACGTGGTAATTGGAAGGGCAAGAAACCTATGGATAAAAGGAAAGATGTGAGAAGGAAAGATAAAATAATGCCTGGTGGTGGTGCTGGTGGCATTGGGGCCAGTGGCATGGCTGGTGCTGGCCCTGGCATCGGTGGTTATCAGCCCCCAACCCTTTATGAACTCGAACAGCAAAATCGACTAAAGGCTAGGAGATTTTACCCAAAGAAAAAATTTAACAGGATGGGTCCATATGCTCATGCTCCTAGGAATACTACCTCGTATATAATCCGTGCCAAGAAATCTGGTGGCATTGCGTCTTTGGTTTCTCCTTGCCCTGTGACACCTGCTGTGCTTCCCACACCTGTTTTCTCCCCTTCGAGAGAGGCTTTGGTTGATATGGCTAAGGAAGAGTGGGGTGTAGATGGGTATGGGTCAATGAAAGGCCTGATTAGACTTAGGTCACCAGGACATGATGAAGCAGTAGATGATTATGATGAAGAGGATGAAGGGGGTTCTAGTGAGAGCGATGTGGAAGAGCATGTAGAGGTTGAGAGGAGGTTGGACCATGACTTGAGTCGCTTTGAGATGATATATCCAAACAGTGGTGATGACTATCATAATGTCTTAGAGAATCGAGTTGATGATCAGGATGCCCACATTGCCCAACTGGAAGAGGAGAATCTTATACTTAAGGAGAGGCTTTACTTGATGGAGAGAGAGCTTGGGGAGCTGAGGAGGAGATTGTTGTGTCTTGAGAGGCAGAATCAAGTTGTTGAAGATATTAATGAGGAAGTTGTGGAGAACGTGTCCGAAAATGATAGTGAGGGAGTGAGAAGTACCCCCTGTTTGGTAAACATAATGAGGAAGTGGATTATGCACCTGGAAATGGAGCTGGGGAAAGTTTGGAAAGAAGGGACGAAAGTGAGGTGCTGCAAAAGGAATTGAGGGAGTTGGCAGTTAAAGAGGTCTTGCACAGCGAAACAGTGAGGAACAACCTAAAGGGTGTTGGATTGGAGGAAGCCAAGGAGGATATTGTATTAGTTAATCAGGAGGTCGCCTTGAACTCTATGTTGGAAAATAAGGGTGAAGAAAAGGTTCAGGTCCTAGGTGCAGGACATGAGGAACAGCATGAGTCTGGGGATATTAGGAATGTGGTATCAGCTGTCGGAAACCAATTGAGCAATGCAGATGAAGTTGTTACAGACAAGCCTGTTAGAGATTTCTGCATGAGAGAGCCGGTCACTGAAGAAGTGAATGAGAGTAGTCAACCTAAAGATGTAAATGCAGAAATTGAGATCAACTCAAAGCATGATGAGGTCAATGTGGCTGGAGCGCAAGAAGGAGGCAGCACTGAAGCAGCGAATAACGAAGCAGCTGGAGATATCTGCATGGGAGATGCACTGTCTTTAGACAAGGAGGTCAAGGATAATTGAGGGATGTGGAATTCAAGCTCGGGAAGAGCATTGGCGACGGTGACATTTAATATTGTCCCGCGTTAATGTAAGTGCTTCTCTGATTAGAACTTCCAATTGCAGGAAGGTGTTCTTCTTGAGTTCTTAGTAATTGGAATAGAAGTGGAAGTTCCTGGTTTTTGTATATAGCCTTCGACCTCCTCTGTGATCTTTTGTGGTTAATCTTTTATTTCTGTTGGCATTCGCTTTTAGCTAGTCTAAATGCATGGATCACCATATGGTTGGTTAGGGTTTCTTTATTTTAGTTGATCTTTTTGTTTACTGCTGTCTAATGGGTACATAGTTGGGTGGGCATGAGGGGGTTGGCAACTATCATTTAAAATGAATGTAAGTGATGTACTAGCCTTCTTTCTACCTTAATGTCATAGAACATTAATATGTCTATTATATTTGCTTTTTTTTTTTGGGACACTTGATGTTGGCAAAGTTGTCGCAATTCACTTGCAGTGGGGAATCTATCCTGTTAGGCCTTGTTGTCTTTGTATATTGTGAGCACAGCTTCTGTTTTGTACTGTTTATATATATTCTCCTTTCCTGGCTGAATATTGGACATGGAGTTGTTTTAATGCCAGATACTGAAACACACTGAAGAGTTGTCTTGGTAAGATTTAACAACTCTTGGATTCATCTATTTGTTGGCATTGTATTTTATCTCTGCAAGTTGTATGTTGCACTTGCAGAACTGTCTGGAGCAGGTAGTGAATCGCGACTGTTGGGTTGTGGTTATGCAGCATGCTAAATGGTTGGTTTCTTTGCTGTGTAGTTGCCTTCTAATTTTGTTAGCTTCCTTTACCTAGTAAGCTATGATTTTACTCTACTATCTTTTGTAATTGAAGTCAATGTTCTGTTTGAGGATAAATCATATTCATGAAACTGTTTGCATTGGCAAAATAATTGCACTGTCTAAATAGCAGAGAGCGTATGTTTAGATTAGCTCAGATTCTGTGCGGTATCTGATTTCTCATCCCAGGGTTAAATTCTCTGGTAACAGTCCAGGGTTTAAGGCAGAACCCCACAATCATTAGGGTTTTGGTTTTGTATTTTGTCTCTGTTTTTCCCCACGATATGCATGCCCAGTAGTAATTGACTGAAAATGCAAGGAATTGTTCTCTTACATGTGTCATTGGTAGGCCCAGCCTTCCTCCCTCCTGATGTACAATGCAGTTAAATCTGATTGTTATATTTGATTGTTCGCAAGGCAAGGTGTTTTAACTGTTGTATTAGTATCAACTCTTTTTATGAAATGACATTGCTCAAGTTGATTTCTGGTACTATGGTTCTGAAATATATATGAAACTTCAAATATTGTTCAACCAAGTAATGTGAGCGGCTTATATGAGATTAATGAGCTTATATGAGATTCATGATGCCGTGGTTTCACCTTTGCTTTGTGCATATGACAATTGTGCTTACTACCTTAGAGAACAAGCTGCTAGGCTAGGGTGCTGTATGACCCTCCCTCTCCGGTTTTTCTTGTTTGATTTATATACTGAAGTAGAGGATATTGTAGCTGGCTAGCAGTGAAATTATAATTTGACTTGAGACATGTACGCCTTGTTCCTGTCTGCTACTTCGGTTCCATTCTGCTACAAAGTTAATTCATAAATCTTTGCTTCTGTATCTGTTTCACAAATGTGTGCAAACGAGTTGTATGTACCTTCTCTTTCATGTGATTGGTTTAACTCTCTATATTGCCTTCATAGAAAGGCTATAAGTCTCAATGTCAATAAGTTACTGTGTCAGTTGCATTGAAGCTCTGAGGAAAGTTGTGTGACAAGTAATCTGAAGGTGAGCAGGATAACTTCTTATGCTGTAAATTTGAATTATTGCTGCTCTTATTTTTCCCATGCCTGACTGGTCAAGTGTTTCCCAAGTTGCAGTCATATGGTGATTTGCAAGTATATGGTGATTTGCGAGTTTCTGCCAGCTGCTCGCCAATGGAGTCTGTTTCAGAGATCACCCAAACCAGGTGGATCCTTGAACGGCTTTCACTTGGTAATAATTTTGCATCATCAAGAAAAAAAAATCTAAAAATTCAATATTTTTGTTCTGGAACACCTTGTCCAAAAAAGATAATAAATTGGTTCTGTGGTTGTCTCTAGATTTGTGTCTCTGGGCTTGCTGCTTTTATGTGGATCTGTGGTTAATTACACTCTGCTTTTTCTGGTAATGTTAATGTCAGGGGGAAAGTTTTTAGTTTTAAGTCCTTTCAAAGCCACCTACAAGGAAGGTCATTGTGATTGTAGTGTTTGGATATTATGAGTTTGAGTATAGTTCATTTTCTTAATTTTACTTCTATCTTTATTTTTAGAATCTCCGAAATCTTGTTGGTGTGGGACATATACTGGATTTTGTTCCGCGCCTTTTAAAGCTGGTTGAGTGCAGTTTTACAGCAGATTCAGGTGAGAGTTAATTTGTGCCTTAGAAGGAAGATTTCAGAGGACAAGACTTGGCTTGAGTCGTCAAGGGAAGTTGTTTGATCGAAATGCTAGGGTTGGCCCACCCTTCTTAGAAGGTGGGTACTTTGATGGTTTTTTCTTGGATGTTAATATACTTGGTATATTATGTTCATGGGTAATGAAATGCCTTACTTTTTTTATGTCATCTTTAAGAATGTATTTTGTAAGGGATTTAGTCAATTATACATGTGAAAACAGAAATAGAGGGCCTTCCTGGCCTTGCGCCACCGAAATTCTGTTGATTTCGAGTATGCAGTATTTGATAGAGTGAATTTCGAGTTGATTTCGAGTAATAATAGAGTTTTGAAATAGAAAACGTTATCGATCAAATGCAATGGCAACTAGATTTTCCATATTTTCCTTCCTTCACTCTTGGTTTTGCCATCTCGAAATTGATACAAAATTGTAATGTTTGAACAGAATCGTTAAAATGGAAGAGTTGAATTAAAAATTATGGTCATCTAAATTTTGAAGAAAAGTCATGTATCATCATATATATATATATATATATATATATATTAAAAGTTGGGTAGAAGCTCTATATGAGTGACATATAGGACGCTTATGTGGCAACAAGCATTGAGTGAAATTGTTTTTAATTTTTTTTTAAATTTTTTATAATTATGATAGGAAAAAAATAATTTTTTAAAACTAATTTAATTATTACCAGCTAAATTTAGTAGGGTTTATATCAATATTAATATTAGATACTTATGTTTCACAACTATTTTTTCTTATTTTATATTTCACTATATTAAGTTATTTTATTAGACAATCCAAGAAAAAGTATAACTTATTAAATTAATAATTATCAAATTAATCTAATATCATCAATTTTAAAAAACTATGAATAACTTATTAAATTAGGATATTGAAAATTTATCACAAAATTAAATACTAATATTATACCTTTTTATAGAAAATATTATTAATAGAAAATGCAGGGGTATTGTAACACCCCAAAACCCACCCTAGGAGTATTACACCGCCGGAGTTCCTCAAAGGAACTCCCAAGGCTCGCTCCGATGTTGACTTAGCTATCTTAATCCAACTTAAGGGTACGAATTGAAATTCTCCCCAAAGGTTAGAAGTTTCCTAAAAATTCGGCGAGTTCCGTTTGAACTATGCTCCAACCCATAGGCTAAAAGCCTTAAAACCCGCATAAAATTCACAATAAAACTCAACGAGCCACACGCTCGGAGTATATTCACAACCACAAAGCTTACATTGCAAACTAGTTTACAACCCAAGTCATTAATTCAGCAAAAACCAGATTTACAACCACTTAACATCAAAATTGCCAGAGAAAGAAATCTACGGCTTGCCGGAGCTACTAGTTCGGTCTCCTTACATACGTCTAACTTACTATACATTACTGTCTATTACATAAATAGCCGAATAGATACAATATGCTAAACATGAAACACATAGACTTGATTGCAACCATAATCGCCACCAAAGACAAGCATCCGGCCATTCGCCTCGGGGTACTCGCGAATCGGGAGGGAGCGGGCAATTTGTGGGGGTGAGCAATAAACCACGGGCTCACCGGAGTCATACACCCTTAAAAGGAAATTCTTTATACATAATACACATAATAATGAAATCCACGAAAGCATAATGAAATAATACAAATCTATATACTTTTCACTGAAATCTCTTGCAATGAAAAAGATCAAGAACTCTTTTAAACACTTAAAAGCACAATTTCACATATTTTGGGGGGTTGAATCAACATTCTAGGCCTTCAGAGGACTCGAACTAGCACTTCTTTAATTCGGGCGCGACCCCGACAAAAGGCTCCCGGGACCATTCTTCGGGAAGTCTCGGGCGGGCATCCTGTCTCTCCAGGACCCCTATTAGAACCCTTCCCTCAAAGTTTCTAGTTGGGCGTTCCCGGTTCGAACACTTCGGTATGCTAAACGATCCGTAGCCGGTCGATTCAAAGCAATTTGCACATATTCACATTCTTCGCATTCACTTCACAACTTTCTCAATCGGTTTAGTATCAAGGAAGGCATGACACCCCGTGTCACTCTTATAAATTCAGTTTCTCAAAACAGATTTGCTTGTTTAGAACAGAATCGCGTTTGAAAGACATTTCATAGGAAATTACATTCAAGGGTCATTTCACATACAACACAAAACTTCTTTTGAAACTACTTGTGAGCATCACATAAAGCAAGCACATAGCACGAACAGTCACCATTCAATGCAAGCAGTCATTCCCAACTCTTTTCCAACTGTGCCTTTCTCAATTCATTAGTTTAATACGATTATTTCCATTTTCACGGGCCACAATAACCACAAGTACATGTCCCTCAAGTTATGTTTCAAGTTCGTCACAATTCATTGCCCTTTTGCCTCACTTACTTATTTTACGATTCTACTTCATAACTCAACTTCTTTTGCTCATATTTAGCTACACGACTCTTGTTCTCACTTAATCGCTTAAGTCCCTTCGCTGTGCTTAACTCACATTTGGTTTCATCCCAAGGACTGAGATATGTTCTACACTCATTTTAATCTTAGAATTCCCAACTCGCTATTTCTCTATCTCAATTATGCGTCAATCGGGATGAAGTCATGTCCCTCCTTTATACTCAAATCACTATTTCCCAATACGCATCGTTATCTTCCAGAGTGTAAGAACTTTGAAAGTCCCATGGTTTAGTTGAAAAGTCGATTCACAATTTACTCCCAATTTATCACTTCTTGTCCCTAAGTGCCATTAGAAATCGTCACCATATTCTTTCTACCTACACGACCTAATGTTTTCAAGCATCTCATCTCGAGCCTAACTAGCTACTAAGCTCTGTCCAGTTTCTAATTCGAGTCCACAATTTCATTCGATTTACTCATAACCCGCTTCGATTCTAGCAGTTTTCCTAGCCTCTAGCAGTTTTCCTAGCCTCATTCTATCACATATCATTCGATAATCACAACAAACTCGTTTGCATTTCGAAATTACTAATAGTTTAGAGTGTAAGGCTACCCACCTCGATTCGAGGCAGGTATGAGATTCAGGTTCCCGATTTCCCTTCCTTCTTTCGTTCCTTTTCCTCGCCGCTAGCCTCGGGCTCCGCCGCCCTCGTCTCGCACCTAACACCGGCGACGGTCGCAGTCCCGCGCTCACCGGCTGCTTCCCTCGGCCTTCGCGTTCGCTTCCTCTTTCTTGGCCTCGGTTTCGCCCTCTTTCACGCCTGGCCGTTTCCTCGCACTCGCCGGCCGCTCCACTGCCGCTCGCCGGTCCCAGCCTCTCTTCCTCGCCTTCGCTCTGCGCTCGCCCTCTCGGTCTCGCTCTAGCTCTCCCGCTCGGCCTCTCCCTTCCCTTCCGGTTCCCGATTCCGCTCGAGCCCCCCTCCCCTTCTTTCCTTTTCCTCTCCTCTTTTCTTTCTCTTTTCGGTGGCTACATCAGGTGCAGCCAGCACCTGCTGCACCAGTACACTAATCCCCCACAATTAAACCTCCCTTTTTTTTTTTTTTGACAAAGGTCTCGCTCGGGATTCTAACTCAAATAGCAACGGACGAGCAATTACTTTTACTAATTAGGCTATATAACACACAAGCACATAACAAGCACATAAAATAAATTACGTAAAAATATACTAAGCTTAATTTAACTATAAAATCAACCTACTCAACATTCCGGGTCTCACAGGTATACTAATAGAAAATATTTAAAAATGAGTAAAAATTATACCTTTTTATAGTTTTTAAAATGATTATTAATATACGTAATATTATTGAGGAAGGTTAAAAGATGAAAAAAAAAACATAAAGCAAGAACATTAACAATTACCAAATTAATTCAATTTTATCAATTCTAAAAAACTGTCAATAATTTATTGAATTAAGATATTGAAAATTTATCTCAAAATTGAATACTAATATTTTTTAAAGGAGAATACTAATATTATTAATAAATGTTTGTGAAGGAAGGCCACTAGGCATAAGTTACACCAAAATGATAACTGAAAAAATTATATTAGCTTAACTAAATAAAATATAAGTTATAATTGGCTAGCTTTTTACACTTTTTAAAATGATTAATAATATATGTAATATTATTGAGGAAAGCTAAAAGATAAAAAAGACACATGACGTAAGAACATTAACAATTAGCAAATTAATGATTAATTCAATTTCATCAATTCCAAAAACTGTCAATTACTTATTAAATTAAGATATTGAAAATTTATCTCAAAATTGAATACTAATATTTTTTTAAAAGAAAATACTAATATTATTAATATATGTATTATGAAGGAAGGCCACTTGACATAAGTTACACCAAAATGATAACTGAAACAATTATATTAGCTTAACTAAATAAAATATAAGTTATAATAGGCCAAAAGGCATATTAATTGATCAATCCTTCCCCTTCTTCCGCTCCAATTCTATAAATATCGAAACTATTAGAGTAAAATCTCATATAAAACAAACATAAACTATATAGTCGTAAGTTAGATTGCTCTACAAAATGAGTTCTAACAAACGTCGTTTGGTTAAAAAGGAGGAATCTTATTCATTTCTTGAACAATTGAGTATAGAGACGGATAATTGGAATATCAAAGTTAGAATCTTTAGACTTTGGGAAGTCATTGCAACAAATTCAAAAGAACACATTAGTACGGAGATGGTACTAATTGATGAAAGAGTATGTATTTTGTTTTCTTTGCTGTGATTTTTATAAAAAAATTAATTTTATTTTTTCAATTATTTGCTAATATTAGTTTCATTTATAATTTCGAGGCACCTTAATACATGCCACCATCAAAGGTAATTTTGCAAATAGATTTGCCGAAATATTAAAGGAAGGGGGTCTCTATATGTTGAAAAATTTTTCAGTTGTGAAGAATAAAGATCAATGGCGGGTCATACGTGATAACAAACTTATGATTGAATTTTATTCAACTACCGTTATGAAAGAGGTCGAAATAGATGATGATAATATATTAAGGCATAAGTTTGAATTTCTTCCATTTCACAAAGTGGATACAAGGATGGATAATTTTTATATTTTAACAGGTATGTAATCTTATTATTAAATTTATATTATTAAGGATTGTTAATTTATATATTTTTATGATTAAGAATGGATTATTAATTTTGTGCTTTTTTTGCACATGAAATATGGCAAAAGATCTTATTGGGAGGGTTGTCGGTGAGGGCAATGTGCAATCCAGGAGAATTGTTGGAGGAAAAAGAAATGATGATACATTAGTGATTGAGTTAGAGGATTTGAGGTAATAATTCTTATCTTACCAATAGCACCCATATCATTTTAATCATTCTGAATATTTCATCAGGAAGGAAAGAATGAAAATTACATTGTGGAATGAAAAGATTGAAGAATACAAAAGGCAAGTTGAATATTTGGATGAAGATAAAATCCACACATTTACGAGACTAAAAATATTAACCATATAAATTTTAAAAATAACCAAAGTTAGGAAACTATCAAAAAATTGACTAGAATAATGTGATTACAAGGATAAAATAAAAAAATTTCAAAATTTGAATCTACAGAATGCTTATATAACTACATTCAAGTTATAATTAAATCAAACAACGCAACTACATAGATACAGTGCAGGTATGTGCCAATAATTTCTGAGTTGTCCATTGCATATTCATTAATATATTACTATATTCATAACCAACTAATGCCACCTTTTGATTATCCACCATTTGATTGCTATAGAATTAGTTTTTCTGTTACTCACCACTCCATCTATGGCACCATTTGATTTTGATCTTTAAAAAAATTAAAATTCAATTACACTTTGATTAATCTTTTATTTAAAATGAAAATTTATTAATCTAATTTGATCACGCATGATTTTAATTTTTAAAAAATTAAAATTCAATTGTACTTTGATTATTATGAATTATTTCTTTTCTCAATTGTGCAGGAATCAAAACCACATTTAAAATGGATGCTCAAAAGAAGAAAAAATTAAAAACATCTCAAAAGGTAAACAAATCTAAATATTTCTAAACACATATAGGTAATTAATATTTAATTAACCTTAATTAATTTTTACTTTTTTCTATTGTTTAACAGAAACAAGCAGATACATCCTATATACTTCGAGACAAATTGTTCCACCAATATGAAGTGGATTCCTACAAATGTATCGAGGATAAGAGGCTACAATTTATTATCAAAAATCAAAAAAAAAAAATTACAAATACAATACTTGCTTGCAAAACAAGTGATATACGATCAAAGTTATAAAGTTTATCTATGTACTCAATTAGCAAAGCTAAAGGAAATATTATTATAGTTACAAAAATCTTAGCAATTATTGCAATTTTAAATACTTTTCAGAGTTGAAAATTATATAATAATTTATATTTAGATATTATGTATTTTATATAAGTTTAATCAATAATAAAAAAATTAGCAATTCAACACGTGAATGTAATTGTAATATTTGTTTAAAAAAATTGATAATTAAGTTTGCCAATTAAATAGTATTTTAGCTACTAATTTAATTGATAAAAATAAACACATATAGTTAGTAAAAATATTTACTTGGGTTAAAATTATTACGTAGGTAATATAAAAAATTAGGTTTAAAAAATAAAATTGGTAATCTACTAATTTAGTTTTGTTTATATCACCATTGATATTAGATTCGTATGTTTCACAACTATTTTATTTTGTTTATATGAAATTAAATTCAATTTTTTAAAATTTTAGTTTGTAATTTATGTAAAATTGAAAAATTAAAGTTAAGAAAAAACAAAGTATGAAAAATACTATGTTAAAGGAAAAAATCATATAAAAAGGTTACAAAGTAACTATCTTTACAGAAAAAATTCCATTAAATTAATATTAAACTATTTTATTGGACAGAAGTAAGTTAAAAAAATAATGACACAAAAATAATATGTAAAAATAATTATTTAAATTCTTTGATTTTACTAATTTTAGTAATTTCATAAGATTGATAGCTCAATTTTTCTTTCGTCAAACTCAAGTAATTGAAAATAATAGTCATATAATTAATTATAAGTGTAACAAACAAACTCTTAAACGTGAACTGAAGTTTAAAAATATACAAATTCTATTTAAAAATAATAAAATTAAAAAATACAATAGAATGTAATAAAATAAAGTTGTAAACTATAAAATATTTATTTATAAGTAATTAACTAAAAAAAATAATAAACAACACAATGAAAAAACATAAATTTGTGATATTTTACATTAATAATTAATTATAATTGCATTAGTATATATTATGTATTGTTTTGGTTAGTTGATGTTGAAATTAGACAAACCTCATTTCTTTCCCAAATAAATATAGATTTCAATAGTCAATTATATTTTTTTAAAAAATTGTTAGCTTTATTTTTTATGTTATGTTTAGGGTAAATGTTATTAGGTTTTTAATTATACACTTTGATAATGATGATAGAGTCCTCCAAATTTCAATAAACTTAAATTGCTACAAATGGGGCTTGACCCCTCTTTACACCTAAAAAAATGGTATAATAGGTACCAAAATTTTTTTGATTTTCAACAGGTAGAGGTGTTATATTAATTGATCATCCACAAACAAACACATGCCGTTCGTTGCCAAATTATGAACAAGATTTGGCCCCCTTCCATCCATATCCTTTCGACGAACTCGATAGGTTGGAAGTGAGCGATTGCGTGAGCAACCGAATTACAACCCTTAAAAACATAATTTATAAGTCTTTTAATTTATCATTTCCAATTTTAACCGCTATATACTCAATGCAATATTAAATTTCCTTGACATCCTTTCTGCTCTTCATATTTCATTCCAAATTAAATGCATTCGAAATATTAAAATTACTTAAAGGATTAAAAATTGTGTTTAGTGTACTTGAATGTAGCCAATTACGTCAATCTTTTCTATATATATATTTCTTTTCTATATACATAAATATATAATATCGTTAGTCTATTATCTTCATTCCAAATATAGTACTCAATCTCATCAATATTAAAAAATTATATCACCACATCACAGGTATTGTATCGTTGCTTATTCTAGGAGGGAGAACTTCTTATAGTAGATTCAACATCCCAATAGATTTGACTGAACTTTCAACTTGCAATGTAAAGAGGTAGACACAAATGGCTGACTTATTGTGTCAAACATCATTAATAATATGGGATGAAGCACCAATGGACCACAAATTTGCTTTTGAAGCAGTAGACGAGAACAATGAAAGATATTGTGGGAAAAAAGATGCAGCAGGATATTTAATGCCTTTTGGAGGAATTACAGTATTACTTGGAGGTGACTTCGGACAAGTCCTACCGGTAATACCAAAAGGAAAAAGACAGGATGTGGTGCAAGCAACAATCAATAGATCGTATATTTGGGAAACCTGTAAAGTTTTTCTCGCTAACTAAGAGCATCCGTGTGAGTAACGCAGCAGAGGATGGTTCCTTAGACAAAAAGAAAGAAAGATTCAATAAATGGCTTCTACAAATTGGGAACGGGACATTTTCTACAATATGTAGACATAAAGAGTCCGAACCAACATGGATTCGCATCCCGGATGAGTACCTCCTAAACCGCAACGAAAAACATGTACAATGCATTGTAGACAACACATATCCGTCGTTCATCACAAGCAACAATGATGATTCTTATCTAAGTGAACGCGCTATACTTGCTCCACTTAATGAAACATCGGATGAAATCAATGATTACATGACGGATCTATTGAATGGAGATTGCAAAGAGTATAAGAGTTGTGATGAAATATGTCAAGGATCTATGGATTCGGCGGAACAAATGCACATGTACCCAATCGAATTCTTAAATGGCCTTACACTGCCAGGTTTGCCCAATCATATACTAAGGTTAAAAGTTGGAATTCCGGTAATCCTACTAAGAAACATCAATCCTATGCAAGGATTATGTAATGGTACAAGATTGATAGTGACGCATTTGGGTCAATATGTCATACAAGCACGAATATTGACAGAAAATAATGTTGGCATGAAGGTGACAATTCCAAGAATCGTTCGCACTCTTCCGAGACAAAATGGCCATTTGTTTTAAACAGAAGACAATTTTCAATTCGTGTCTGCTATGCGATGACAATCAACAAAAGTCAAGGCCAATCACTTAAATATGTTGGAGTGTACTTGCCTAAGCCAGTATTCAGCCATGGCCAACTATATGTTGCGGTTTCAAGGGTCACTTCACCAAAAGGCTTGAAAATTTTAATCAAACATGACGATGAAACATATAAAGGGTATACAAAAACATCGTCTACAAAGAGGTCTTCAACAATTTACCAATGGTATGTATGTTCTTTAAAAAATTATAAATAGAAATAACATTCTTATAATTAAACAACAATTCATTACAACAATATCCACAAATACTACAGTAATAAAACAAAATAATTATAAGACAACGTTAATAATATATATATTTTTGATTTTGCAGGTGGATGAAGTACACAATAAAAATCAAGACATATGAAGTACAATACGAATCACATATTGATCTATGATTAATATTATGATGTATTATTTACAAATAATAAATATGATATTCTATAATACATATTTCTTCTGCTCTTTGTTAATTAAGTCAACATGTAATACATATATAGTTACTAAAGATGACTTTATATATAAAAAAAGGACTTAACAAATCTGCAGAACAAAAAACAAAAAGGAGAAACAAAAAAAAACAAAACTATGCAAAACACATGTATACAACATCAAAAATAAGATTCAAAAATGACCCTCACCAGGAAATTAAAAACTACCGTGCAACGCACGAGCTAAAAACTAGTATGGTAAACAAACACATTGTTATCTAGTAATTGATCAGTAAAGTAACATATATTTTTTGATCGGAAAAAGTGATTATATTACATTACATGGACAACGTTTGAATATATGCCGTACAATTGCTGAAGTTTGGTTTCATTGCACAAGAAATAGTTTGCCTAACTCCCTAGATTGGGCCTCAAATAGCACTGAATTAGGAGCGCCAACCCCCATCCTCACCCAACCACAAACAAAAAGAGGGGGAAGGGGAGGAGCTTCTGTTGATAAGATACCTAAAACTCACCACAAAATTAGTGGCTAGTGATGTTGCAAGGATGGCCTAAAACATGAGAAAATGGATCGCGATGTAGTAACTTTATTGGTATAGATCAAACCAGGATATTCACGTGATTCCCTTTCAGAAACACAAATTTAGCTCTGAAAGGTTAGATTGTACCAAAAAAAGCTCTGAAAGGTTAGAGGAAGATAAGATACTACTGGTGTGGCAATATCACTCCTTTAAAAAGTGCGAATAATAGCAGGT
Source organism: Talinum fruticosum (assembly GCA_021018815.1). Lineage (NCBI taxonomy): Eukaryota > Viridiplantae > Streptophyta > Magnoliopsida > Caryophyllales > Talinaceae > Talinum > Talinum fruticosum. The sequence continues at coordinate 1,442,030 of JAITYX010000103.1, forward strand.
GCGTCACATCACAGCTTAAGCAGCCATGGTTTACAATTAGCAGTAGCACAATGCTTGTTAAAAACCTACAGAAGGAATATATAGAATGAAAAATGAACTTCAAGACAACGCATGTCCAATGTATTTCCCATATTTTTACACAGATTTCTAAATTGATAATCAAGTTCAACATTCAGAGAGCACAAGTGACACAAACAATCAGAACTGGTTTATTCATTGGAGAAAAATACAAGAATCCTATAGTAGTACACGTAAACATCAATAGTAGAGCAGGAAAGGTCCCAAGAAGCTTGTGGTAGGGCTGAAAGGGCTCCTCAGTTGTCTGATGTATTCTGTATGAGGCTCATTCCATGGTAGGCTGCCCTAACACCAAGAAAAGAAGTTTAAGAAAGACCAAGTACTCTTCCAGTTTTGGTGTCAAGATCAATGTCATAGAAACAAGGCCTAGTGGGAAGCCCGGGCATTGTGCTCATGGTTCCAACTAAAGGATAGATAAATCCAGCTCCAACACTGGCCCTCACGTCTCTGATAGGCAGGATAAATCCACTTGGAGCTCCTTTTGCGGCAGCATCATGAGAGAAGGAATATTGAGTTTTTGCCATGCAGATTGGAAGATTAGAGAATCCTTGCTTGCTGTACATCTCAATCTGTTTCTCAGCCTAGCATATGGAAAGGGTCCCAAGTCAGTATCACAAGCCATGAGAAAATTGATATCATGACAGCATGTCAGCATTAGGAACATGAACAAAAATGTGATATGAATACTAAAGTTGTTCACATGAAACATGATTTTTTGGAATCGGTCTCTTAGCTTGCAGGGATAAGATTGCCTACATCTAGATCTCCCAAAACCCCGCAAAAGTGGGAATCACAGTGAGAGTTGTTGTTGATGTTTATGATGCATGACTTATTAAAGTCGAGGACAGTTTCAATGAAAGGGATTAATGATAATCAAAGAAACCCAACAATCCCACATCAGAATATAATCTAGGGCAGTTGTAGAAAAGGACTAATCAATTTGCAGGAATAAGTGCAATCTCAATTAGAGGTAAATTTTACTCATGAAAATGATATTCAGGCACATTTACATGCCAACCAGTAGATTAAAGAAACAAAATGGCACACCTGCTCTGAGTATTCAACCCCAGCAGCACCATAAGACCTTGCTATTGCCTCTATCTTCTCTTTGATGCTAATTTCCAGAGGATATAAGAACTTGAAAGATTGCTTTACATTCTCACATGCTTTCTGAACTGCAATGCCAAGGTCCACCTGTTGAGAACAAGTGCGGATATTGTTAGGCAGCTTTTTCATACAGCTACTATAAATAAGAACTGTGTGTAGAAAAGGAAATACTAACCGCTCCTTTTCCTCCATGGGCATGATGAGTACAAATAACAGCATCAAATGCCCCAGCATCCAGTGCTGCTTTTTAACAGCATTCAGTTCCGCTTCACTATCAGTAGCAAACATGTTAATGGCAACCACAACGTTTACACCATAGGCCTTGGTATTTGAAATGTGCCTGGCAAGGTTAACGCAACCAGCCTCAACGAGACCCACATTCTCTGTTACATATGCACGATCAAGGGGCTTGCCAGCCACCACTTGTGGTCCACCACCATGCATTTTCAAGGCCCTGACTGTTGCGACAACAACAGCACACTGAGGAGTCAACCCACTGTACCGACACTTTATATTCATAAACTTCTCAGTTCCTATATCTGAACCAAATCCAGCTTCAGTAACCACAAATCCACCTGGGCCAACCAGCTTTAGGGCAATCTTGTCAGCAACAACAGAGGAATTTCCATGAGCAATATTTGCAAAAGGACCAGCATGAACAAGGACAGGCGTTCCCTCCAGAGTCTGCATCAGAGTCGGGTTAATTGCATCCTTCATTAGCACAGTCAAAGCACCACCTACACCGAGATCATCAGCAGTTATAGGTTCACCAGCCTTGCTATTTCCAACTACCATATTTCCAAGTCTATCCCTCATGTCTTCTAGAGAAGTTGTGAGAGCCAGAACTGCCATTATCTCACTAGCAACTGAAATATCAAATCCAGTTTCTCGTACCATTCCCTTTTCTTCAGGCCCCTGCCCAATTGTAATTTTTCTTAAGAATCGATCATTCACATCCATAACTCTCCTCCATGTGATGGAACTAGGGTCAAGATCAAGCCTTGCAAATCTCTTCATCTCTTCGGATGTAAGATCATCTGGATTAGTCTTATCAATGCCAAGCTTCTTCAATCGCCTAAACATTATGTTACTGAAGCTTCTTTTACCTTCTTTGTTAGGCGGGCACAACCTGTTAAACAGAGCCTTATCTGACTGACTGGACTCATGGAAAATTCTGGTGTCAATAGCAGCAGCAAGTAAGTTGTTTGCAGCTGTTATAGCATGTATATCCCCAGTTAGGTGGAGATTGAACTCATCCATTGGAATCACTTGACTATATCCACCACCAGCTGCACCACCTTTTATTCCAAAAGTAGGTCCTTGTGATGGTTGCCGAAGACAGGTAACAACCTGCAGGAAATTGAAGCCAATAAGCTGCATATAACCAGATGGAAACAATGGAACACAATTAATTCATGACAGCCAGTACATATCCATCAAGAGGTAGCCTAGAGCAGGGAAGGAGGGGAGATGGCTAGAGTAATTACATCCTAGGCAAAGCTAAGCTACAGAGAGTTACCAAGTCATATAAGGCAAGACTTTAATAAGTCCAACCAGTTAGCACAATCAGTGTTTGACAGCTTAGACTAATAAGTTCGTACTTTGGTTGGATACACCTTTGGCTTCTAGTTGTTGGGCTTTAGATTCATAAATGAGACCACCAGTTTACTGAAAGAGAAGGACATGATTGTGCATGGTCAAATAAAATCATCCCATAATGATTGAATGCACTGGTAATTCTTCATCTTATCCTGGACTTCTTGATTTGGACAGAACCATATATGAAATGAGAAACATGGGAGTAGTAAATGTGTTTCCACCAGTAATAACGCAGCTGGAAAAATAATGTTGCTTTGAAGAATAAAAGACACAGTAGCTCACTGGCTGATGGTTATTGAGTGCATTCGCATGAGTGCAATTTTACACACGGGATTAAGCAAGTAACAATCTCCAGCCATTAATCTATGCCCAATAAGTGGCAGACGACTACCTCAAGTCACCAATGTAACATACCATTAAACACGCTGAAACTCATAGACTGGGAATACAATGATATTATAACATTGGCTAATCATAAATCTTGCATCTATGGAATGTATGAAAGACTGCCATACACCAGATATGTTTACCCTATATTCAAGTAAACAACTAACATTAAATTTGCATATTTTGACTGACCAATCGAAGTTAAACAAAAGCTGAAGAAGTTAACCAACAGCCCTAAAGCAAAAGGTGGTGAATAGAATACCTTCTTATCAAGGAAAGCTCCCAATGCTTGGCAAAGACCGACAGTAGTGGTGGATTTGCCTTCTCCAAGAGGTGTTGGAGTGATACCCCCAACCACAACATAATATCCATCCTGTGCTGCTTTGAACTCATCCAGCACAGACAGCAAAACCTATTTCACATCCAGGTATGCCAAACCGTTAAAAAAATATGTCCAGAAGCAAAGGCACTCTAATAATACAAGCATACATAGTGAAATGTATAGCCATAAATTTAACACTTAACTAGCCAACAAACAAGAGAAAAAGACTGTAATTGTGTTAAACAGGAATTGAGCACAGCGTGAAATTTTTAAGAAGCAAGTGCTCCACCAGGGGATAATATTGTCACAATAAAATTGATCCCCAGTTCTCCCCAACACATTTACGGAATCAATACAGTTGGAGTAAGAACATCAATATATCACAATTAATGAACCACATTTTCATACCAGAAGAAGAAAGCATACTAATGAAAATGACTTGATTGAGTAATACTCATTACTATAAACCAACAATACTATTCATGCCATTGAAATGCACCAAATTATATGCAATATTTCCACAACTAAACCAACATAACATAATCTCAACCTGATAAAGCCTAAGGTTATCGCATAATTAAGACTTAAATCGACCAAACACTAGTTGGAATAAAACGCAAACAAATAATTTTCAATGATATGATTAGCGTGTTTGAGTGCGGTATTAATTCAGCAAGGCAAATGTATTATCGTGAAAATATCAGCCACAGCGAACGAGAGTGGCTGGCTACAGTAAACTCAACGGTATTGAGATCCATACATAGGCCCCGTTGACCAAATTAAACGAGAAAGTATTCCAGGCCATAAATTATCATCCCCTCATTCATACAAGAGAAAGAAAGACAATATAGTTTCATCGGACAATATAGTTTCATCGGTGCCTTCAACCCCTTGTTCCTTTCTCATTGACGTAAATTTCCTCAGGTTTTATTGCAATAAGTGGCTAATGCAGCAAAAAAGTAATCTATCGTAGACCCTCTACACATAACAAATCAAACATGGTGAATTTGACTTTGAAAACAAGGAAATAATACTTCAAAGCAAACATTTTTATAATCAATCAATGAATGAATCACTAACAGAGTAACAGAGAAAGACAAATCCTGGATCCAGAATTCCTGCGGCAAGTATGACAATGATAATTCCTTCTAATCCAGAGTTAAATAATTTCAATCACGACGATTATGATAGAAGCAGAGAGAGATAGAGAGACCTTGGCCTTGTATTTTCCGTAGAGATCGTAGTGCGCAGGGGTGAGATTGAGGTCGGAGGCAATATCGGAGATGTGAAGAGGCTCGACGGAATTTGCGATGTCAATGTCCGCCGGCACCGGCGACACCACCTCCAGCTTCCTCACTGTCTTTGATGACCCCATCTCTCTCTCTCTCTCTCTCTCTCTCTCTCTCTCTCGCTCTCTCTATCAGTTGTGTTTCTTCTATCAACTGGAATTTAAGTGCAGTGAATCAATCTGATGGCCACACATACCAAGGTCCATGAATACCCGGATTTCTTTCAATTCTAGGCCTCTAACTCTATCATTTCTTTCTTTCTTTTTTAAATAAAAAAAAAAAAGAAAAAGAAAAGAAGGCCCAGGTAAAAACATAGTGGTACACTGGTATATACCACCCACCAACCACAAAAAGTAAGCAATCCAATTTCAGATACACAGTACTACACTACTCTTACTTTAAATGATTTCACACTATTCTATTTAAATTTTATAAATAAATAAATAAAAATTGTATAAGAGACTTATTTGTCATTAAAAAACTATACCTTTTATATTATTAATCAACAACGGTAACTTGACTTTAATTAAAAATTTCATTGAAAAAGATATTTGTTTTTAAAAATTTTAGCAATTTATTTTCGAAAAATCTCACTTTAATTTTTGGCAGAAAAGAACAAGCCCTATATAAAGAATCAAATGTCTTATTATTACCAACTATTTTCAAGGAGTTTTTTATTTTAATTACGTTGATAATAATAATGATGTAATAGAGATGTCTATTGTGGAAATAAATATTAGATGTTTTTTAAAAAATTGACTAGAGACATTGATAGGTGATGTGTGGTGTGTCTTTTGTAAGTTTACAAAATTATCTTGATGAGATGTATGGATCATTGGTGGAAATTGTTTCTACTACAAAAAAAAAAAAGATTAAAAAAATTGTGGTTGGTAAATGCTTTTGTTATCTTTTTCCATATATATATATATATGAGTCCAGGGTGGATAAGTTGGGCCAGAATTCAATGTAGGTGGTCCAACTGAAGTTGCCATTGTGGGCTGCATGACATTTGGCAGGAGGAGCTTCAATCATCTACAATTACTTATATTGTGGATTATGATGTTGATATTGTACCATAGACTGACTACTCATGCTATGATATTATTTAATAAGACATTTTTATAAATTATAAATATACTTTGTAAAATTCTTTTCCGATTTGTCCTTTTTCTTATACATTTATCTAATAAAATAATATGTTATCTAAATATATAATACATCATATGTTAAAAATTACAATTATATTATTTAATTTAATTTAAACAAAACTCTCTTGTTTAAAATGCAAATCTTTTCATACTGCTTTATCTTACAGTGGCTAGTGTTGGATTTAAATATCAGATTAGATGATTTATCCTAGCACCAACCCGAGCTATTTGTAGATGAAACTAACTTATAAGAACTGTTCATTTCAATGTTTATAATAGTATTTATAATTTAACCGTAACTACCCGTAACTTATATAATCGCTAATTATATTCTCATTGCCCTAATGTTATCAAACAGTGATATACATTTAAGTATAATTATAATCACTAATAATAATTTCTAACCACGCACTAATCTTAATTAATAGTTGAAACTAACAAAACGCTTAGAGTTATATGTATTGATTAGTTGATAAAAGTTACTATATATTACAAACTTTATCAAAAAATTATCAGATTGTTATTATACAATGTGAGGAAACTAAATAATTCGCTCATTCTAATAAACAAACTAATATTTTAGCTTATTTTGAACAATAATATATATATAAAGATTCAATAATTGTTTAACGAGTGGTTCTAATATCGATAAAGAAAAGGATTAGAAAATATATATCTTAATAGGCCTCAATTTTTGATTGGAACATGAGGACAAATATATGTCGATTTGGAAATAGAAATTAATTGAGAAGGGTTTAGCTTGTTGATCTAGAAATCGATCTTCCTATGATTCTATGCATAGATACGGTCTTGACCGCCGCCTTCCACGGAGACGCTAGACCGGTCACCGGTGCAGCACGTGTCATATATATCATCACTGGCGACGTCAATCCATGCACGTAATGAACTTTCCGGTGACTTGTTCCAGTCAAATTCTACTGCCTGCCCCAACCCCAACCACCTTTCTCTCTCTCTCTCTCTCTCCCCCTTCATCATGTGTGTATATATACATATACATGTAGGGGTGTCTTTTGTGTTAAAATTACATCAATCCACACATTAATTACGTAAATAAGATCCAATTCAGTATTCAGATATCTTGAATATGGAAGGAGTGTTTGAGAAGTCATTTGGTGAAGTGGTGATTCATCTTGGGGTATTTGTGTTTGTCCAGGCTTTGATTTATTTCATATTATCGAATTCCTCGAATATTTTCTCCACCAGCAGCAGCAACAATCTGGTGAGGTCCCTGAGCTTCCGGCGAGCTCCGTCCAGCAGCGTCCGTGAACTTCTTTCTCTCCTCTCCGATGTACCCACCGAGTCGCCATCGCCCAAGCCCAAGCCCAAGGACCTGTGAATGTCATCGCCTCTGCCTATGGAACATCCATATTTACTGTGCTCACAAAGTCAGAACATCAATTGCTGTAATTATTCATTGGTTAATTTAATTCCTTTTTGGGTTTATATTTTACGGAAAATCTTTTCATTCACACTGTAAATGTTGCCATTCAATATCCATTCGTGAAAATATCATATCAATGCTTTAAATGATTATACATGAATCATGTATGATGAACTCTCGGTGTTTGAATATCATATCACAACCTCCAAACCCCCCAAAAAAAAAAAAAATTCACATCCTTTTGTTTTGTCTATCCTGTGATGGAGATAAGAAAAGAATCACAAATAACATATATAAGTCTACATTTATGATATATACAATCATATATGTAAATATTTAAAAGACCTCGATTTTAAATGTGTAGCAAAATGTTATCGATACATGCATGTTAATTAAGTAAGATTATGCATGTAATATAATTAAAAAGAAAATATAAAAAGGACGTAAAATTTAAATATTGAATTATTCTCGTCTAAAAATCTCAAAAAAGAGAATGATTGACATTTTATATAAAATGATAAAAGTTTATAAATACACAAATAGAGAATTCAAATCAAATATTTACATACTCATCCTCTTCTCGATTGTGCTTCCATTACAAGATTTTTACTCTTATTGCCCTTTGTGAGTGTTCTCCTTTAAACTTTAATAAAAGCTCACACCATTGGGTGCCAAATAAGGGAAGAGAAAATAAAAAGAAAAAATGTGGCTGCCTAAGCCCATTATCGAGTAAGGTTGCGTAAGCCCAGATGTAGCATTTTTTATGGGCTCATCATCATCAGCACCCATAAGGACTTGGCTCTTTTCTCTGCAACTTTTTTTTTCCTTTCAAATAATCAGCATAAAAGTTCATGTCCCATGTAAACATCCTAAAATAAGAGAAGATATGAGGGGAAGGAAAGGATAAAGAAAATTCCTTCATTTCTGTAAGGGATAATTTTTGGATGTACATGAGTTGAAGAATTAGAAAACAAAACTAACTGCATTTAAAAGCATATCTAAATTTTTGTTATACATGTTATAATAGTTCGATCTCGTTATAAGAGAGTGTGATGATGTCCGCCCTTCCTAAAATATTTATGTTTATTTTTACAATCTTTAATTAGTATATTATCTAATCAAAAGAGTATTATATTCATGATATACATTCCACACTTCCATCTTCTTCACTAAATTTAAATATATAATATGAAACATATTTCTATAAGATTTGAGCCAAGGCGACTAATTTAAAACCTATTGTTTTAACTTTTAACATAATTAGAATATCCAAAAACAAAATTGAGTCCAATTCTTAAGAAAGGCATGTTGTTTTAACATCCTCCCGGGCTGGAAAACAAAGCCCAAATACACAGCTTCCTCAGTCATCGCCTCTGTTTTAATCAGACGGCGGCGCACGGCTGAGGCCAGAAACAAAGGTACAAGCTCCGCCGTCGCCCCCGTCGTCCCGTTGGCCTTTTCTCTCCCTTAAATTTCCAAAACAATCACTGGTTTACAGTTGTTGGTGGCTATTTCTTTCTATCTTAGCGCCAAATGCGAACTAAGTTGTCCTGATATTCTTAGTTTCACCTTGAGCAGCGAAATGCTAGCTCGGACCCGTTATCAATCTCACCTCAAACGCCTTCTTTCTTTGCCTCTCCTCGGCTCATCTCATCTACAAGGAAACAGCTCTGCCTTTCTCTCTCATCCTCCTCCTTGTTCAGCAACTCATGTAACAACTCCTAAAACAAAGCCCTGTTTTCCGAACCCTGTTGTTGAATTGCTACCATGTTCGACTCCCTCTCTGCAAGTCCTCAAACACTTCTTCTCTTCGCTATCCGATCGAACCCCACTTCAAAATTTCACTCGGGAAGGTAATTTCGATGAAATTGCATCCCAAACTCGACAAATATGCCCCGGTTGTGGTGTTCATATGCAGGATTTGGACCCCAAAAACCTGGGTTTTATGTTAAGCCTGCCCCCAAAAACCCAGATTACAAATTGCCGATCAGTCGCAAATTCGTCCTTGATGAGCCTGAAGTATCGAATTCTCTCAAAAAGGGGGCTCTTAGTGAGCTTGTTTCGGAGCCCCAAAACCCTCCGTTAAACCCTAATTTAGCTGAGAAGCCATTGGTTTGTGCGAGGTGCCATTCCTTAAGACACTATGGTAAGGTTAAAGATGCTAGTGTGGAGAACTTATTACCAGATTTTGATTTTGATCATACTATTGGTAGGAAGCTGGCTAGTGCCTCTGGGGGTAGGTCTGTGGTTCTTTTGGTGGTGGATGCTGCTGACTTTGATGGGTCATTTCCCAAGAAGGTTGCCAAGTTGGTTTCAGCAACAATTGAGGAGAATATGATGGCCTGGAAGGAAGGGAAGCCTGGGAATGTGCCTAGGGTGGTGCTGGTATTGTCAAAGCTTGATTTGTTACCAAGTTCAATATCTCCCACTAGGTTGGAGCATTGGGTTAGGCAACGGGCTCGGGAGGGTGGGGCAAGTAAGTTGACCAGTTTGCATATGGTTAGTGCCGTGAGGGATTGGGGTGTGAAGAATTTGATAGATGATGTTGTCAAATTGGCTGGACCAAGAGGTAATGTGTGGGCAATTGGGGCTCAAAATGCAGGGAAGTCTACACTGATCAATGCAATAGGGAAGCATGTAACCGGAAAGCTACCACATATAACTGAGGCTCCTGTGCCTGGGACTACATTGGGGATATTAAGGTTGGAGGGAGTTCTTCCTGGTAACACAAAGCTGTTTGATACACCAGGGCTTCTACATCCACACAATTTAGCTATGAGGTTGATGAGGGAAGAACAGAAGCTTGTGCAGATTAGCAAGGAGTTGAAGCCTAGGACTTACAGGATCAAGGTCAGTTATTGCTGATATCATCACTTGTTAGTTTGCATTTTATTAGGTTGGTTTCCATGATTTATTTGAGGCGAAATAGTGGCTACATAGTTGTGGTTTCCAATGATGTTGGAGTATTTAATTTGTCTTGTTGGTTTCTGCAAAAAAATTTGGCATGGTCGTTTTTATCCTGACTGATGTTATGCTCAATGCTTCATTTACTCAAACTAATTATTGCTAGCTCTTTGTGTGTGTGGCAAATGAGACTTAGCTTACTATTTTCTTGAGCATTCATCTTATACTGCAATGTACTTGGCACATTGCTTGCTCTTTGTGTGTGTGGCAAATGAGACTTAGCCTACTGTTTTATTTGTCAAACATTTACTGCTTGCTTAATGCTTCTTTTGTCAAATTAATTATTGGCCCTAAAATGGTGACTATATGGTTTTTAACCCCTCAAAATGTTTGGGACATTTTAGAACCATTATTTATAGTGTATTGTATATCACCGTAATGCCTGTGTTTTTAGGTACTCCAAGCATGCTTCAACAATTACTAGATGGGGTAATAAACCATTATGCACAATTAATTGGCTTTTAAGGATATTTAGGATGTTAAGAAGGTTCCAGAAGTAGAATGGTGAGGGCCTCCTAGGGCTCCCAACATAAAGGCTATTATACACTCTTATGAGTAGTTTTTGAGAAACATACAAGAGTTTCCAAATGAGGACATACTTTGAAGCATGCTTGAAAATCGAAATGATATGTGCTAATGAAGACATCGTGCTCGTTGAGATTGTCTTAGGGTTATATGTGACACCCTAAAGGTTTGGGCAGTAAACCAATGAATACCTCTCAGAACACCCTAAAAAAGGCTGTAATGTATGATTTTTGGGGTTTTTTTAAACATGTTCATGAGTATGATCAGACAATGACATGTCTTTCTATAGAACGCTCAAAATGTTCTAGGGTAATTTAGGATGATTCTAAATGGTTTAGAGGGTTTTGTAAGCCCACCTTAATGTACTTTTTTTTTAACCACTGTGGAAGCAAGCATCAAAATCTAAAAGATGATGGCGGTGAATCCCTCAAGCTCCTTGTTGTTTAAAAGAATTTTTGAACCGCCTCAAAAGTCCTGCAGTGAGAGTGATTGGACCCTATGAAAACTTCAAATGAAGGCCAGTATAGACCGTTTTCTATACTGAAGGAAAATATTTGCGAAGTTGTCAATAAGAATAATAGTAGTAGTGATAACAATAATAATAACAACAACAACATCAATGATAATAATTAGAAATTTTCAAATCATGTGTACATGTTCCATCACACCCTTCCTTATGTTTAGGGTGTTTTAGCACCATTATGGTACTTTGTAACACAGTGAATATTGAATACCACCATTGTGCACATCTTTTGATGTTATGTAATTACATTGCAGATACACATGATGGACCAAACAAAACCATTAAGTTCATTGAAATCTCTTAATGTTTGAGTGAATACAGGGGTGTGTTGTCCTCAGTTCCATGAGACCCCAAAGATGGAGCGTATCATACATGATATTTTGTGTTTCAGAAAAATGTGTGAGAAAGCCGTCGTATGAAGAGCTTGTTGCTTTCCTGTCTCCCCAAAACATTTTAGGGTGTTTAAGGATCACTTTAAGATGGTCCAGACTGCAATTTATTCAATCAGATGATTCACTGTTGGGCGTTTTTGAGTCAATTTTCAAGCTCTACAATATGATTCCAATAAAGCTCTCACATATTGAAATTGTTTGGGAAAATATCTAAAACATTCAGATACTTTAAGGTTCCCTACATCTTGCCGGACCTGCTCATTCAAGTGGGACCCACATTGGTAGCAGTAGCGGAAGCAGCAGCAGTAGTAGTAGTAGTAGTAGTAGGAGGAGGAGGAGTAGGAGTAGTAGTAGCAGCAGCAGTAGTGGTAGTAGTAGTGTTTTGCTGTTGTAAGTAGTTTAAAGGGTATAATTGTATACTGGCTAAAACCCCTGGACACTGCAAAGGGAACGCCTCAGGGATATGTGGGGAAAGGTTGGTGAAGTTGTCTAATGGTGACTATGTGCACCTTCTAAACCTTTCAAATGTTTTAGGTCATTTAAAACTCGTTACTGATGGCTTAGAGTGCATTTTATACCATCTCCCCTTTTAAGGGAGTGCATCTTGTATCGAAGTAAATATATAATGCTTTTATTTTGGAAGTTATGCTATTATGATACTAAATCTACAAGATGGAGCCAAGGACCATCATGCATATTGCAATTGTTTTGGGGCACATACTGAATTTGTAATTTTTTTGTAATTAAAGTGGTGACAGCCTCTCAGGACTGCAAATGCAGAGGCTATGATCCATGGTTTTGTAGTATCTTGAAATGTAGATTTTGTCAAATGCTAACATGCGACATCACAAATTTTTCTGGGTGTTTTAGCACCATTATAAACATTTTAGAGAGCATTGTATACAACACAATTTCCATTTTTGGGCATCCTGAGAACATCTAAATCGACAAGATCATGCTATGAGGTTTTGGGTACACCCTAAAACATTTTGGTGGTGAATCAGTGATACCTTTTGGGGACCCCCAAGATGAAGGCTATTATACATGATTTGTTTACATGTGTCTAAGAATGTGGTCAAATGGTGATTTGGTGCCCCTAATTCCTACCATCCCCTCAAAAGCTTTATGATAATATAGGACCATATCTACTAGTTGAGGTGGTATTGTGTTGTGTACCATCATAATGCATTTCCTTTTGGAAGTTATGTTTCAAAATCTTTAAGATGATGCCCCAAAATCCCATGTAGTCATAGAAATTGTTTGGAGGGGTGTTTCTAACCACCTTCAAGGTTTTGGACTGGTGAGAGTCTCGCAGGATCTCCAAAATGAAGGCTATTATGCACTATGTTTCTGAATTTTGGATGAAATATTCAAGTTGTTAAATTGAATCTATGAGCTTCACAATGACCCTTTTTTATTGTTTTAGGACCATTGTGGTTGTTCAATGCATTTAGTACCACCATAATCTCATCACCCGTGTATAGGTATTTTGTAAGTACATCATAGATCTATAGGATTGAGCCAATGAAGCTATCTCCATTGCAGCTGTTTAGAGGAATATGTAGAATTAGTAGATCTTGTGGGAGACCGTCTCACTTTAAAGTTATTGTGAAATTGAAACTTTTATGGTGATTTAAATATATTATGAGTGACTAAGAATTCATTTAGGGTAACTCAAATAACAATCACCTTTTGATAAATTATTACTCACTCCCGGCTTAAAAAGTCACTCTAGTATAAGTTATTAGTCATATTAAAACCTTTAAAAAGTTGTCATAACTCTTACTTGAAACAAGTCTCATATAAGAATTTGTGATGTAGAATATCCCGAGTGAATCCAGAGAGAGGGTGACGACAACATTATGGGAGCCACAAAGTGAAGGCAATAGTACAACGTTTTTGAGATTTTGGGAAATTATGCTAAAAGTTGTCAATTAGCAACAAAGGAGTGTTTGTGGCTCCTTAAATGTTTTAGCGCATTTTAGGACCATTCTTGACAATTCAAATAATATGTTATACAACTACAATACCCATTTTTGGGAGTTTTTTTATGTCAAATTGTGGAACTCTCCAACATTATTCCAATGAAGTTAATCATACTCACTGAGAATCCCAAATGAACAGGTTTAAGAGGTAAAGTGTTTACAACCTCTTGAAAATCCCAAAACGAAGCTTGTAATTCATGGTTTAAGAGTTGAGGAAAATGTCGTAGGTGCCAAATGGAGATTCTGTACTCTTCCAAAAGCCTCCAAATGTTTTATAATATGTTAGAACCATGTTTTTATAGTTTGGAGCTTATTGTATATCGCCATGATGCCTTTTGTCTTGATTTTATGCTATCATGCTTCAGCGTCTAAAAGATTGAACCATGAGCTATTGTGGAAGTTGAATTGGTTTTGGTCTATGAAAGCAGAGTGGCGAGAGTGCTTCAAGACTCCCCAAACTAGGGCTGTTATAAATAGTTTTTGGGATTTTTTTAAAAAATAGAAATTGTCAGATGGTAAGTCTATGTGTTGAGGATCTTTAAAAATGTTTTAGGGTATTTTAGCATTATTCTAACTGTTCAGAGTGTATTCTATGCCACCATCATTCTTGTTCTTGGGTGTTTTGGGATATTTTGAATGTCCTCAGACCCTCAAAATGACAGAGTACACCCAGTTTGCAGGTTATTTCAAAAATTGCTTTTCATATAGCTGAATAAGTGACCTTGAGATGAGTTTTTCAGCTTATATAATGGTGAATAATAGCAAAATGTCTCTCTGAACTATGAGCTGCATTTTGCTTTTGGTGATAGTTGGAGGTTTTTAATATGAGGTCCAAACTCCAATGTAAACAGCTTTGCGTAGGTGGGACTACAAGTTATAGTTTGGGTTTGAATTAATTACCCCTCAAACATATTAGAATAATTTAGGATCATTCTGAATAGGACATATAATACCTTTGTGACGTGTCATGGTATCACATGTAATTGTTCATAGGATTTGCTTGAACCATTTGAGAGGTTTCAAAGGTTGAGCGCTTAAAGCTTCCAGAAAGCTCCAAAATGAAGGTCGTTCACTGTTTGGGATTTTTGGTAAAATATTCAAGACTATCAAATCCTTCAACCTTTTCTGTTTTGCTCCCTTCAAAATGTTGTGGGGTCCTAGGACCATTCTATTAGTCTACAGTGCAAAAATAATACCATAATGGCCTTTTTGGCATTTCTTGAACTTACAGTACATATCTACACAATGAAGCCATTATACAGAAGAGGACATCTTGAACATTCTCTACAGGTTTAGGGGTTGAGTGGCCACAATCTTATTTGGACCCCTAAATGAAGGCTATCGTACATGGTTTTGAATTTTGGGAAAAGCTTCGAGTAAGTTGACAAATGTAAATCATGTTCATTCTGACCCCCAAAATCTTTTAGGGTGTTTTTGGACCACTCTAGACAATTGAGAGCACATTTAAATAGAACGCCAGATAGTAGGATCACTCGCGACAGTATTGAATGTATGGAACAGTATCCATCAGGCAGATTTCTGGTATAGGCATATAGCATTTTAATATCCACAAGTTGGTTCTAGTGAATCCATTACACTCATCGAAATTGTTTTGTAGGGATATAGAATATCATGAGAGGTTTGCAAGGTAGAATAGCCAGACTCGCTGGGGGAAGGGGAGCCAGGCAATTTTCGGGATTTTTAGAAAAATGTGCAGAAACTCGTTGGATACCAACTATGTGTTTCTACTTACACCTCAAATATGTCGTAGATACTTTAAAATGTGTTGCTTGACACCATGATACCTGTTCTCATGTTGTGCTGGCTTCAAAGTCATTTGATGTTGCCAATGTAGCCATTACTGTTGTTGAAATTGTTTAACTGATATTTAGAATGTCAAAGATTAGGATGTCTAAGAGGTTCGGAGATACAGTAGTCCTACTGACCCATAAGAATGTTTTTAAATTTATTTTGGACCATTGGTCAGGATAAACATTGTTGTATGCCACTGTAATACTTGTTTTTCCCACACTTTCTCTTGATACTTGTCTTACCTAAGGTTCTAGTATGGCAAAACTGTTTTGTCTTTTGTGAGTCTCTTGGAAATGGCTTGGTGTCACATTTACAATCCTACAAGTTACTGGCTTATGGCTAATCAAGTGCTCGTGCTCGTTATCATCAGTTTGGGCAACGTTTAGCACAACCCTAGAAGCTTTTTGAATGAGGATGGTGATAACCTCTCAGATGCCTTCTAGAAGTTGCCATATTGTACCATGTGCTCCTTATATTTCAAAATGTTTCGTGATGAACCATTGTATGATTACTAATAGTTGTGTACTACTATATTACTACAATGTCCGATTTTGGATGTTCTAAATTGTGCTCCAAAATCTTAAAGATGGTGCTAACTGTTAATGTAGTCACTATGCTCCTTGAAATCTTTCTTTTGAACCACATGGGTCTGGAGGTAGATTAGGATAGCCTCTCAGGACTTCCTAAATGACGATTATCATATACAGTTTTTGGGGTTGGGGAAAAGTGTCCATGAAGTTGTTAAATAGACTATGTGCTCTAGTCACCCCTCATAATGCACTTTGTTATCAATTTTGTATCATACATTTAAACTTGAATGATGTTTCCATGGGCTTATCCAGGCTTTCTGCAAAGGATTGACTGAATCGGATTTTCCATTCTAGACCTTCAGAAATATGGCTCCTGTGTGTTGAGAATGAACATATGCATTATGATTTAATTTTTAGTAATTAGCAATAATAACTAATTAGTTGTTTCCAACCTTCAGTTTCTTACCATTTATTGGGCTACAGGTCGGTCATACAGTTCATGTAGCTGGGCTCCTAAGGCTGGATGTTGAAGAATTATCTGTAGACTCGGTTTACATTACAGTGTGGGCTTCCCCTCATCTACCACTGCATATGGGAAAAACAGAAAATGCTGATAGAATGCTTGCAGATCATTTTGGACGACAGTTGCAGGTACATATGCTTTACTTGACTTATGATGCCATAGTTTTTTTTTCCCTGCTATTGGCTTTAATTGGTATTTAGGGTGGCAGGTCAAGGCATGCAATTGGATTTGACTGACATTTAGGGTGCTGGATTGGAGGATGTTAATTCGCTTATTATATAAGATGTAACTCAAAGTGCATCGAAGATGGAAATGTGCATGCTATCAAAACTGAATCTGAAATTAACCTACCAAGGTTGTGGCCAGCTGAAAAGCTCTATCTGATTGGGAACCTGATAACCTTATCAGACTTTATATTATGAAGTCTACAAAGACAAAACAAAACTGAATTAATGAAGACACCCCCTCATTTTTAACTGTAGAGAAGCTAATTCTGTTAAATCCTAGAGTTGAGTGGTACTAACCACCTAGTATTCCACAACGCAAGATGTACAGGACAATAATAAATGGTATCATGGATTTTGCAACAGATGGTATCTCTTGTGTTTAAAACAATGTATTGAGTAAGCAATTATATTGGAACTTGGTTATCCATATCTGGGGTCTTTGAACCCAATACTTTCCTTGTAATCATGACAATTATCCACATTCACTGAGAAAAAATATGCTAAAGCTTGATGTATGCTCCTTTTCTTTTCGTTTTTTAATCTTATTTATAATGCCACTAACCTTGTTCTTGCTTCAGCCCCCTGTTGGAGAGGATCGAGTTGAAGAGCTAGGTGGTTGGGTCAGAAGGGAATTTCACGTGTATGGAAAGAGTTGGGATTCAAGTTGTGTTGATATTGCTGTAGCTGGTGTGGGTTGGTTTGCAATTGGCATTAAAGGAGAGATAAAGGTCGGTGTTTGGACATATGATGGGGTCGAGGTGGTGATCAGAAACGCTTTGCTTCCTCACAGAGCACAACAGTTTGAAGTTGCTGGTTTCACGGACTCGAAGATTGTTCAAGAGGCGGACAAAAATTTAAACAAATCAAAGAAACCTAGGAAAGAAGAAAAACCAAGCTGTTGCTGATCCTGGAGCAGGGGTGACTGCTTGTGGTGCATCTAACTTGTGCTAAGTGAACTGAAAATTTGAAACTAAGAGGCCCTCTTTATTCTGTCAAGGTTTCCAACTGATCACAAATCGGAGGGTTTAAGTTTTGTAGTGATTTGAACTGTATTTATTCTTGTTGGAGCAAATTTTGTTTGTTGAATTTCATTGCTGATCAGAAGAAGAAAGGTGATATAAGGCAGATAAATGCAATCTTAGAGCATAATGTTATTTTCAGGCTTGTCAACTTGTGAAACGAGTTTCTTCATTTGGTCTTCTATTCTTTTCTGGAGGTTTGTGATCACAGAAACTTTCAGCATGTGGAGTTTCAGAGCCATTGTGCTGTCTCTGTTCTAAATGTCAGTGACTTGCTGCAGATGTGAAATCTAAAAATTTTTAATCAGACGAAATGAATGGAGTCATGATTACAATTAACAATTTCATCCGGACTACTTCAACCTGTGAAATTTTATATGGTGTTCCAGGTTTCAACCTGTGAAAGTTTATGTGGTGTTCCAAGTTTCATCATAGAATATGACCCTACATTCACATCTAAAGACAAAAAAAAAAAAACAAAAAAAAACAATTCACAAAAAAAAAAAAAAAATTCATGGCTAATCCAGTAATGATGATATCATGCTTCAAGCTCAAACCTACAATTTGTTTCTTACAATATAGGTAGTAACTAAATGACTAAAAATCGACCTAAAAAGAAAAAAACGAGGGTGATCATTGATAATCATTGAGGGGACATATATTAATTAATGATATATATGTTTGATATGCATATGGTGTAGGATTAGTTATAGTTAAGCTTTTAAGTAAACATCAAATCATGGCACTATTATTTGATAGGAGCATAAATTGTTTGAAAATACCTAACATGTTTAACGCCTTTGAGAATAGGTCAAGCAATGACGTTGATCTATAAAACAAGAATGTTGCTCCCATGCGATTATATTCGCTATTCTCTCTAAATGGAAATGCTACTATGACCAAATTCTTCTCATTTTTTGCTCAAAAGAGGAATTTGAAGTATATTTTTAATATTCTCTTGGATAAATCATCTAACATGAATATTGGGTGAGTGACATGCATAGTTTTGATACAAAAACTATTATACATCTCATATGGTATGTTGGCAATATGCCAATACATAATTCAATCAAAATATGAGTAATGAAAACAATTCTACTTAGGTTAGTTAATTTTGATCAAAACTAACTACTAAAGAAACACTTTATTACACCTTTCATATCGAAGATTAAAGTGATGTAACTTTCAATATGATAATGCACGGACCGAGGTGATCCGAGTAATAGTTTTCCAAACCCTTTTTCTTTTTGACAATTGAGCACCAGCCCCCTTTTCATTCTAAATTATATGGAATGGTCTAATGATGGAAAAAATCACAAAAATAGCATATTTATAGGAATACAAAAAAAAGGGAGAAGGGAAGGGGGACAAAAGTCAATAAATGAGGACTAATTAGCTATTAGACAAAAAAATCAAACCATCAAATAAAAAAAGACAAGGTTTAGTGCTTGCTCATTTCGATTCAGTAGGATCACTAGATTCATTCACGAGATAAAATCAAAAACAAACTGGGAAACCCCAGAAACTTTTTGTAGTCGCCTAAATGGAGGCAAACTCGCCATTGTTGGATAGCCCAACTCGAAAACTCAATGGAAATGGCCACCCAGTCGGACTCAGTCGCCATAACTCGGTGAACACTCTGAGGAATGACTTCATTTCTAGGTTGCCCGATAAGCTTCGTTATGCTGTTGATGCTGAGACCCCTTACGACGTTGATTTCTCTAAAGCCTCCAACCTTACTCCAGGTCATCTCTGTCTCCTCCTCTCTGTAATCAGTTTGTACCGATTGCTTTTTACTGGGTTGCATTTCTTGCTCTGTTTCATTATCTGATACTTGGGTCACAGAAAGGGGTTGGGAGGCAGAGATAGAGAGAGAAGCAAAAAGGTTTTTATATTTTTAAGTAAACGAAGTTGGGTATAAAGGTGTTTAGCTTTTTGTTATGTATCTTTATATGCCTAGGGATTTTGGTTAAAATTAGATTAATAGTTTGATATGGGTAATCATGTTTTAGCTACAGATTTGACGGTAATTTTAACATATATGAGTTCAACTGCGTTAAATGCATTATGGGTAAAAAGCGTGAATTGATGGAGATCATCATTAGTTTTGATTGGAATTGCTGTGCCACAAAAAGTTTGTTGCTTGATTGATAATGCAATTTTGGGTTTTTGTTTCTCGTTCTTCCTTCCAAAAGAGGGTAAAATTGAAACAGATGACTATGATACTGTAAAATTCAGCTGTGATTTAGCAATGTTACTGGTTGATAATAATAAGCATCTTTGGTATATGAGGAGGAAGTTTTCTTTCTTTCTTCTGATTACTGAACATAAACCTGCTGCTTGGTGCTCTCAGAAGAGAAGGAATACTATGAGAAACAATTCGCCACTCTTCAATCATTTGAGGACGTTGAACGGATAGTCAACTCTGATTTGTTAGATGAAGATGACAGTGAACAGTCCCAGCATGAAAGAGCTATGCAGATCTCAAATTATGCTAACATGGTGTTGCTGGCATTCAAGGCATGATATCCAACTTTTCATATTGACTTGCTTAACTTTCGTTTTTTGTATCCTGTACCGTGTGAGTTGTTCCAAATCACGGTCCATTTAGGGTGTTTTTCAACATGCTGAATGTCTATTTTGGTAATCCTGTTTATTTTATGCTCTTCATCAGTAACGTATGTTATGCTCTTCATCAGTAACGTTTTGCATCTAGTCGGGGTTTCCACCATGCTTTTGATGTAGTACAATACAACACAGACAACTTGCGTTTTTCACTTTACTCTGGCAGTCTAGCTATTAACGTCGAACACTTACAGTCCAACTTGGGCACGGATGCTTGACTGTCAAAAATTCATTTTAGACAAAAATTATGTGAAATGGGCGAGTCTGATGCTTTAAAGTCTGCCTGTTAAACATTTTTGGACCAGTCCCGTAGCACGGGTACAACAATTGTAATACTGAGTGTGAAGCTAAGAACATGAGTTTGATCCCCTTAGGCTCTACCTTCGTATAATTAGTATAACTGATGTCTTCCCAACTCTTCTTCATTGTTAAATACATTGCATGCTTGATTTCCAGATTTATGTCACCATAAGGAGTGGATCTTTGGCCATTGCTGCATCAACGTTGGATTCTTTGCTTGACCTTATGGCTGGTGGCATACTTTGGTTTACCCATCTATCCATGAAAAACATCAATATATACAAATACCCAATTGGGAAACTACGAGTCCAGCCTGTGGGCATTGTAATATTTGCAGCTGTTATGGCTACTTTAGGTATGTGTTTAAGTTTAACCATTGAACTTACAAACCCACCTGCCTGATGAGAAGCAGATTAAATCCGAATTGGATATTTGTTGCAGGATTTCAGGTCCTTATCCAGGCTGTGGAACAGTTAATAAAAAATGAACCTACAGATAAAATGACATCTGACCAGTTTATATGGCTGTGCGTGGTTATGGGAACAGCTACTGTAGTGAAGCTTGCCCTCTTTCTTTACTGCAGAAGCTCTAGAAATGAAATTGTTCGTGCTTATGCAAAGGTAAAGTAGTTAGTAACTAAGTAGTCTTTTTACATTCTTTCAGTGTTTTGATATTTCAGTAACCTGTTTACTGCTATGCACAGGACCATTACTTTGATGTGGTAACAAATGTGGTCGGTTTACTTGCTGCTATTCTTGGTGACATGTTTTACTGGTGGATTGACCCTGCCGGTGCTATAGCACTTGCAATTTATACAATTGTAAACTGGTCTGGAACCGTTATGGAGAATGCTGGTAGGTGATTTTGCCTTTCAGTTTCAAACTCCATAACTCTAACTAATCTTTTCTTCTTCTTTTGTTCTTTTTCTTCTCCATGTCCCAGATACTCTGCTGCAAAATGTAACTGAAACTTGTGATCGCATATTTTAACCACTGCTTTAATGGTGTTGCAATGTTTCCTAGGATGAGATTTACAGTTCATGTTAACATGTGCTTCTTCTTGCAGTGTCACTAGTGGGACAAACTGCTTCTCCAGAGGTCTTGCAAAAATTAACGTACCTTGTTATAAGGCACCCACAAGTTAAGCGTGTTGACACTGTTCGTGCTTATACCTTTGGCGTGCTTTACTTTGTGGAGGTGGGTTAATCTTCTGCCATTTTTGGCTTTTTGTATAGATGTTATACTACTCAAGACTCATCCTTTGCTGCAAGTATCCGTGTCATATGCTTAACTGACACTGTATTTTGGACCATTACTTGCAAAACTCAGAAACAGAGTCTTACACGTGAAATCATACCTATATTGAACACTTGTAGCTAAGTCCAAGCAACATAGCCTAGTAATATTTACATGACATCATTCTTATTGTGTAGCTATCAATACGTTTTCCATAAGTAATTGTTTCTATACTCTCAAAATGATCTAGATCATAGGACTTCATAGGCTATTATATCGCTTGACTTCGAAAAACAATGTAGATCATTGATCAAGCTGTACTTTCCGTTTTGCTGGTGTAGGTTGACATTGAACTCCCTGAAGAAATACCATTGAAAGAAGCCCATACAATTGGAGAGACACTGCAGAATAAGCTAGAGAAACTCCCTGAAGTGGAGCGAGCATTTGTTCATTTAGATTATGAATGTGAACACAAACCAGAACACACTATTCTCAGCAGGCTGCCCAATACCGACCCTTGATTTTTGAGCTTGGTGTTCACCTCTGTTCTTATAACTCTGAAATTATATCCTTAACGATAGATAACTTCAATGGTGCCCCCTTTTGTGGTGGTTGTTCGACCTTGGCATCATAACAGTGAATATGTCAGTCCCTATGGCAGAGAGGATCATTAAACAGTATTAATGTCATGAATTATTTGATTACATTTTGGCTTCAGTACCAAGTTGGCTTTTGAAATTCGAGTGACTGGGGATTTATTATAACTAGAAACCAAGAGCGCCAATTTCGCTTAAGTTTGTATTCGACCATTCAAGTGATTAGGGCTCAATTACAGCTCAAAATCGCTACTTAAAGAGTAGAATTATGCACTTGTGCTGTAGCTGAAGGAGGTTGTAATAATTTCCGTGTTGGGTATAAAAAAGACCACGACAATGGGCCATTAATCATAGGTCAAAATTATCAATGTGCAATAGTTTGCAAGTGTGGTGAAAATATCGGCATTTACTGACTTGTACAAGTTATGGTGTTTTAACTCGTGCAGGCATCAAACTCAAGAATGAAAAGGTTAAAAACAAGCTTCCCTACCATACCATATGAGAGAGTATAAATAAGAAAAGATAAGAAATACCCTCATATTTTCTCAAATGATGGGGAACTGTAGAACTGGATGGATACAACATGCTCAGACGCACAGAACTAAGTACAAAAATTCAACGAAAGCAGGAATATATCACTATATATGCGCAACAAAGGATCAAAATAGCATCACTTTATAAACACTTTCTAATTTCCAAGGGGCAACAGGCAGTGATAAATAGGGTACAACATTGGTAGGAATATCTTTTGTACACAACAAATTTTCCCAATCACTACAACTTTGGCTCCTTGAGTCTTGTTCCACTTCTTACACATCAAGAGGGCCAGAGAGATGAGAAAGCCCCAGCAATGCGTACATTAGTTTTGCAGTTACGACCTGCTAAATTACATAGAAATCACGACACAGTTCGTCCATAGCACAAGCATGCCAGATATAGATTTTTCGCCCATTTTTCCTGCAAAGGTGTTCAGAGAGGTCAATATACCCATAATTGCCAGAAAATACATGTTTTAAGTGCTTAATAGTAGTACATGCATTACATCTAATTTGTCATGGGTACCAACCGAAAAACAAGCATTTGCACCACACAGACATCATTTGTGGTTGAGTTCGTTTTGAGTGAGACTGCGAGACCATCTCACCATGAGAAGGTGGTTGGGCCACACAGTCCAATAAAAAAGGAAGCTCGTCTCAAGTGAGAACCTGTTGTTTGAAATGAAGAGCCAATGTTCCAGTTTCATAGTGTATTCCTACATGCTACTAAGTACTCACTATCCACAAAGGTGTAAAGGGTATTTCTTATCATCCTTGATAAATATCTAGGACACAGGAAAACATATCATTCCCCACACATAATTACTTTACTTCCAACCATGAGAGTGTCTCAAACAAAAACCAGACTCTTACCCATTTCTTTTTAAAAATTTTTTTCTTTTGTGGGGCATTGATTAGGAAAAAGACCAAATTTATTTTTTTTTAATAGAATGCAACATTACCTTTACATGTGTGCTTGGAAATTGTGAGGTCCTCAAGGTCTCCTGAGTTTCATCGCCAGGCCTACGCTTTGGCACGCTCAAGATAAGCGCAGCTTGGTCGAGATTAGCAGCTGTTGATGTTATTCTATAACCACCATCCCAACGCCTGTGGATACCCTCACTTGGATATAGAAAATCTAGCTCCACAACCTATTAAAACAAATAACATAAAAACTCATGGAAAAAGGTCTCAATTATATAATACTAGAACATCCTCAAGCCTAGATACAAATTTGAGAAAGTAAACAGCGAACTCCATCCAAGCTATCATGCAGTGGTATCATTTTCCAACTTCAGTAGCATTACCCCCTACACTTTCCCATTTCAGGCCTAATACTATTCATATGCCTCCCTCACCCAGGTTCCAATGGGGGGGCATTTGCCAATTATTTGGAGATTGCGGGGTTGGGTGTCAGGCCAAGACAGTAGTTCCCCTTTCCCTGGGCAGTTGGCACACTGGGTGGCCTAGCTAATCCTGGAGGGGAAAACACCTTTCCCATTTCAGAAGCAACATTAACAAGCACCACCAATAAATGAAACAGCCACCATAAATGGCAATATTATGTCGACCTTTAACATCAGGACCACATCTAATTTTTCAGGACACATGGGCAGGCACATGTTAACAACATGAACCTGCTTGAAACACATCCTATATATAGCAGTCAAATTAGTAGGTATGAGCATTCAACAGGCAGGGTGAACATGAAGCCAACTCACAAAACAGCTTAATGCTCAAACATCCATGGATCCGAAAAAATATGCCGCATTTTAGGGTTTTGACTGAAAGCTGACTTGAAAATTGAGCAAAGTGTGCAAAATTTGTGGTACAATTCAGAAATGATACCTGATCACTAAAACCAGCATTACGGGACATGACAACACCCCATCTGGGTCCAGCAGTTGCCATTGAGGTGACATGGAATCCTTCTCTCCATTTCTTGTTTATCCACTTGAATGGAAAAGCATCACTCACTTTATAGGACTGTTGAGTGTATTGTGTACCTGTGACAAATGGTCATCAATCCACTACTGAGTGCAACACTAGAGGAAAGTGTCTCAAGCACGGATATCGTACTAGGCATTTCATCCAGTACCAATATAAAGCAGAAAGGAGCCAGGAGCAACCAGCCACATATTCATACGTACAAACATAACATTGTTGAGGAACCTAGGTTCTTAGAGCTCCCCCAATCAGACCTTAAGGATTGGAGTTCAGTTTCATATGACATTGTTGCAAGGATGTTTCATGGATTACAACTCAAGACAACTCTTCTCAGTTCTTACTTCCCTAGACACTATCCTTAGCGCAACCCCAATTATTGAGTCAGTTAGGCAGCTGTTTCTCAACAGATTAGAGAAGGAAAAGAGGACAAATAAATGCACCGGCACAAGACATGCCAGCACCACTATGACCACTTGGATATATATATAAAAACTAAATATCCAGTCACTCACCAAAGCAGCTAAAGAAATTAATGAATAATAGAACTGACCAAAAGTTAAGGTATTGACTGGCACACTAACCAGAGCTCTGATCAGCAGCCGTCACTGCATTGGAGAAAATTAAAAGTATACTAGAATCCATTTGTTCACAAGAAGTTAACAAATATCTATAGTTAAGCTATTGACTGGCATGGCACCCACAGCTAACAGAGTAGAAAATTCCAGGAATAGAACAAGTAGATTGATAAGGAAGACCAAACACCCCCACCCCAACCCACCAAAATTTATCTAAAAACAATGTTTAGGGGAAACATCAACCGTCATAGATAATTGACTAACTTTTTCAAAATAGCTAAGATGGTATACAACCCAAAACGAAGCGTAGACAAAACTGCATGCAACTAAAACAGCTCTTTCTCAGGGAAAGTTTTTTATTTCATCAAACAACAAAGCATCATTTTATGACAAACCTTTGGACATCACAACAAGGGAGCTTCCATTGGTTGCACCAGCAACAGAACTGATGTAATAATTCTTCTCCCATTGTTCCATGATCCACTCCTGAAATGTTTGCGCACAAAATTTGGCACAGGTGAATTCTTAAAAACATATACATAAATGACAAAAATATACTTCTTTCTACGAGTAATCAAAAGCGATACTAATAGGAACCAAAGGGATGTCGCCCGTGAACATAAGGGAGCCGCAAAAATCACCTTACCCTCAAGCTCTCATCAACAATACCTATCTACTAGATCCAAATAAGTTGAATGCTGTTCCCAGACAACCACATCAACTACACAAATCTCAACAGAGTAAGTTCTGAACTCTTGATAGACATAGCTTCACCCTCAAAAAAACAAAAAAAAAAAAAACTTCCGATTCCTTTGCATATACTCCAAGCAGCCAAGGGAGTAATCAATAATAAGTACATTGTGCAAGAAAACCCACCTTGTGCAAGAAATGAGGCGACAATTCATAAATTTGAGCAGAGAAGCCAGTGCCAGCATCCATGATCAATGCCCACAGGTTGGAACAAGATGCCACAGAGCTTATCAGTAGGCCGTCGGCGTTCCCTCTCTCCACATGTTGCGGCAATCGAGCATCAGCAACATTGTAATGGTACCTGTAACAAAGAATAGAACTCTCACAAGATAGCCAAAAATACTCGAGAGTTATGATGATTCTCTCTAAACTGAGTAGTCCACACTAGCTTCTATGCAGACACACAAGCGTAAGAGGAAAAAATCTAATAACTGGTACAAAGAAACGTGGGCTAATATGCATCAACCCATTTCACATGTATAACATTCATTCCAAGCAAGAGATGAAAAGGAAAAGCTGCCACTAATAAGGAGAAAAGAAAAGGAATTAAAGGAATAGTTTTACAGGCCGAACATTCATGCAACCAGGCCACAGTGACAGGCACATGCCATGAATAGCCCACATGGTTGGCCCAGGGAGGTCTTTCATCTGGAAAAGGCAAGACCATTAGGTGAAAAAATCTGAGACAGCCATATGTCAACCAGCAAGGGGCCCCGACCTGTTTGCTAGTGACCAATCCAAGCTCAAAGCAGCTCTCGCTCACAAGTAAACACCCATCCAAGAATCATTTGCCTCCCAAAGTTCCACACATCTGGTTTCCCAGGACAGAATAGAGACTTCCAACTTAATGATAAACTTTTTTATCAACTGAATAACGTATTTACTGGTCAGAAAAGTGAAATTTTACAACCAAGTTCAAACAGATTCCTATCGTCTGTAGGGAACTGTCATGAACCAAAAACCATGAAAACTTCATACAACACAAGCATTCATCATGAAAATAAAGTATCAATCAAGTAGCAATCTTCTCATATAATAGCATAAGAACGACGAAATCTGATTCTT
Source organism: Talinum fruticosum (assembly GCA_021018815.1). NCBI lineage: Eukaryota > Viridiplantae > Streptophyta > Magnoliopsida > Caryophyllales > Talinaceae > Talinum > Talinum fruticosum. The sequence continues at coordinate 1,469,491 of JAITYX010000103.1, forward strand.
ACACAGCTCCTCACCCATGTTTGAGGTAAGTACATATCCCAACCTTACAGGAACAGAGTTTATCTCAAAATAACCCCACAAATCACTATCATATTCCATACACCACCACCAGAAAATCTTCATGCAACACAACATATATAAAATGTGATTTCTGATTACTATAAGTCTAAACATATATAATTTTTAATTTCAAGTACATGATTTATACTGAACAAATGCAATTCAAGCCAGTGAAAAAAAAAGCATGCGCTCCCTCACACACTGTGTATAATGGAAACATATGACACTATGATGATTAATAATGAAGGACGTGTACAAAATGTTACTCATTCAACCACTGGGCAAATTTACCTCTGCTTCATAGGTGTCCTAGCATTGTACACAGAAATCCATTGTGTAGCTGGAACTCCTAGCCGGACCTTCTTTCTGAGCTGCCCATCATCTTCTTCATCAATATTTAGCCTCCCTCGTTTTTGCCCTACTTGATAAATGATCTAGCATGCAAACAAAATGGATTAATCAAGCACGCCAATAATCATCATGAAATTTAAAGAAGGCAGACATATATTTCAGAAAATTCATATTCACCTTCTGAGCACCATCAGTGTTTATTGGCCTTATGGATGGATTTGGGCCAATCAATCCATCAAATAGAGAAATCAATTTGGAATAGTTGGGTTCTTCATCAAATTTCATATTCACAACTATTTCAACAAATTGTTTGAGAGGTGGTGGACAGAAACAACACAAGGCATCAGGAGAGGTTCCCATCTTTTTCTTGCAGACCAGGAATGATTTGTTATCACCCTTAAAGGAAAAAAATATAAAGAATAGCATGGTTACATACTGCTAATGATCATGAATTCATGATGTAAACAACACATAAGCAATTGCCATCTTGGGATACCTGATACCCTTGCCAAGGCAACCTGCCTTTGAGAAGGAAAATAAGAGTATATGCAAGAGATTCCAAGTCATCTCTCCGGCTGGCTGTTCTACCAAGATGGGCATGAGCACTTGCATATCGAACAGTTCCCCTGCCAGATTTTACATAATTGATTAGAATGAGATACAAAAATCCAATGACAAACAAGACCATAACTGGCTATGATGGGCTATCTAACCTGAACATATCAGGGCGTTGATCATATTCAACGTGTTGCCCACTAGAAGTATCCCTCCATTTTGTTGCTGCAACATTATACAAGAAAAATTAAGGGAAGAGCATGAATATAGGTATCTAAAATGATTGAACCAGCCAGATGAAGATAACCACCTAGCCCAAGGTCAACAAGATATAACTTTTTCTCCTGTGCAGTAGATGGCTGACCAAGTAGAAAGTTTTCTGGTTTCACATCTCCATGCACATAACTGGTATTGAAGGAAGACATGGAATGAGAATTGGGATACAAGAATTAACAGCAGGAATTAATCTCAGGAACCATCAATCAGTGACTCAGAGCAGCCATCTGTTTGATAAACAGGAATATGTAATTAAATGTCTTCATATACCCCTTAGAATGCATCTTCTCGAGAATAGATAATGATTCAACCGCAATACAAGCAACCATTTCAACTGACATCCTGCAATGCATCAACCAATAAATCAACACAAGCAATAACATTAAAAAGTTCGCATTAAATGTTAGTGGAGGGGGCATACATTAATTAACATTAAGGTTACAAAAGGCTAACAATTAACATTTAGCTCATCGATATTGTTTGATATTTTCAATACCCTAAGAGATCTCAGAGGCTCAAAGCCATAGTAAAAGCCGCATCCTATCGCCAATATGAAAGCTATTATATGAAGTTTTCAGAATTTTGAAATAACAAACTCCTCGATCCTCAATTCTCAGAACATTTTAAGGTGTTTCAGGAATATTATAGATATTTAAGAGAGCTCTTCACACCACAGCATGTATTGTGAATTTGTGACACCAAGATGGTGCCGATAAAGCCATAGTACACATTTAACTTGTTTTGACAGATATCAAGATGGTGCTGATAATCAAGTAGTTGTTAAATGGTGACTATTTATTGCCCTTTCACCCTTTAAAATGCTTTTATAGGATCCTTTTAGATAATTGAGAGTGTGATCCAAGCAAACGACCACAATGCTCATTTCCCAACGGATAGCAATAACACTTCAAATCTACAAGATGGCATCCGTGAAGCCCTTATGCTGAAAGATTGGTTATTACAAAATTTTCATAGTTTCTTGAAAAAGGTAGAAAAAGTGGTTAACTGGTTACAATGTATTCCTGGTGACTGGTTATTACCCACAACTTTTAAATCTATAAGATTTCTAGAGAAAGTGATTAACCTCTACCTTGATGTAACACTCTAATCTTAAACTCTTACAGCAGTAAGCTTCAGGTCAAAGAGAAAACAGTGTAGAACTAGGGTAACAAACAATCATACCCTTCGGCATGTACCAGGCATTCACCAAATGAATAAAACTCCATCTTCTTGGAACATTGTGTTTTTACTTAAAAAGATTTACTGCCTTCTTAAATTTTGGAATACAAATGCAAGGACAATGTACTCTTAATTGAGCACAAGTACAGAATACTCACGACTGCCCAGAAGAATTCCACACATCCCACAAGCTCGGTCCCAGCATGTCCATGACCTACATACAAGTGACTAGTATTGGACAAGCCCCAGTAGACTTTAGCCTTCAAGATACAGAATAACAAGGAAAAGGAAGATACCATAACATAGTAGTCCCCTTGCTTCCCCTTATAATGCACCTTAGGAACTCCATGGCTACCACCGAGTGTGCTGCATAAAATGAAATATAAAGCCTTAGTGCAACAAAAGGAACTCTTGATAATTGAAACACAATTTGTGGTTCAGCAATCCGTACATACTTGTAAACTTGCCACTCATATGGAGGGCCATAATTGCAACCTTTGCTGTTCTTATGCTCAAACTTCAAAGCCACCTGATAAACAAATGATTCAATCGAAAATTTACAACACTGACAACAAGGTAAGGTGCCATAAGGATGAGCATATTAGGTGCCCCAAAATAAAGCAAAATCGAGAACGATATGATTTGTAATTCATAGGCACAATATGTAGAGCTCCTCGGCATAAACGTGGCCATAACTTACTCATACTTATCATATCATAAGATACAACACGTAAATACAAATAGCTAGTTTATCCATGATTAACAACATTACCTCCATAGCGCCTGGACCAGTTGTCCTTTCAGTCCCGCCAGTTACACGGCGTCCAACAAACACTTGACCAAACCCACCTTTCCCCAATTTTCTCTCCACTCTGTATTGAGGGGAACCACCAACTTGAACCTGCAACCAAGAAAGGTTCAAAATTGCACCTTAATAGATGAATCCCAGTTCATTACACGCATTCCAGAACCCAAACATATAATCACAATAATAAATACAAGGGGTACCGAAAAGGTCTGACCTTATCAGGGAAAGGGGATTTATTGTTATCGTCATCCTGGCCAGTGGCCTTATTAGCACTCAAACCACCACTATCGCCACCCAACATGTCTTCTCCCTTTACTTCTTCTCTCTCCTCGGACTTGCTCTGTCTCTCGGAAATTACGATCACCGGGACCACCTTCTTCTTCGTCGTCGTCCCCTTCTGCTTCTGCTTCTTCACCGCCAACCTCGTCCTCGGCGGATCACCGGCGTTAGCGGCGGCGTCTTGGGCGGCTTTAGCTTCGGCCGCTTCTCTGGCAACGGCGGCGCGTGTTCTGATGTAATTTCCGACCAAATGGTCGGATTTATCAGCTTTCTTCACCGCAGGACGGCGGCGCGTTACCCCTCGTTGAAGCTCCGGCATTGCTGTTGTCCCATACAATCGGCGGTGCAATTGAGAGTAGCCCCTAACCCTAGGTTTACCATCATTCGATTCGTTATGGCCAGGACTTTGAATTAGCAAGCATTGTTATGGGGATCTCGCGATGAATAATGGAGGAAATCGGGAGGATCAGATGTGATGGTGTAGGAGATTCGAAATTTGGGAGTTTTTGGGTAGATAGTTTTGCTTCTTGCTAGGGTTTCCTGGATGAGTCGACGAGAGAGAAAGCCGAAAGCGGAAGATGAATTGAAGATTTTTTGTGATTTTTGGGCCCTCTCTTCTCTTCTCTACTCTCTCCGGTTTTTGTTTTAATTTTTCTATTTTTCATTTCATCCCCGTCCGTCCTTGGGTCATATTTGAAGGTTTATTGAAGCCGAAAGGTTAAAGTGCCTGCTAATTCGACAAACCCTCTATACTTTTAAACTTATCCTCCAAGTCAAATTTGGATTATGCCAATTAACCCTTTTTTAATTGCAAGTTGTATTCTTTGATTTAACTAATTTTAATTTCTTCAGCATCTAAGTCAAATATAAATATATATATTTATATTTATATTTATTCGTATGTATTACACTACAAATATTATTAGTAAATTATATGAGTATTATCTATGTTATATACGATTATCTAAAATAAGTTACATTCAATTAGTTCTAATTTATTATGCAAGTTTCACCGGTAAACTATAAGGATCTAATTTTCTCTACGGATTAGTGAAATTTTACCGGCCAATATTATATTTATATCATGTAAACGAGTTGGATTACTCAAACATTTTTATCCTAGTTTCTTAAATTTTCATTATTGTAAATTTTTATATAAAGCTCGCCATTTTTATTAAAATAATGGCCCTAACTCATTTGAAAAACATAGATATGTACTAGTGACTACATCTTTGTATAAGGCTCATCATTTTTATTAAAACAATGGTCCAATTCATTCGAAAAAAAAACAAAAAACAAAAAACAATGGCATATCACTTATATACTATATCTTACCCTATAATAGTTCAATTATTTTTTACTTAGCATTCTGCAATCCGCTATCTCTCCCGTATGACCTCAATTTCTTTTTCCAAATCCTTACTTCTAAACCTACCAAAAACTTGGTACATACTTCTTTTGTTTGAACTTAAGTCATGTTCGAATAAGCGTTTATAAAAGCGTCTATAACCGCTAACCGCTCATAAATGCCACAACGAGTTCAGTAACAACTCATAACTGACTCATAATGACTAGTTATAACCGCTATAACGACTAATAAACTCATGCTATTATTATTGTGATGATTATTATTTATGATGATAATGATAATGATTATTATTATTGTGATGATGATTATTATTACTACTACTACTACTACTAATAATAATTATTATTATATAATTATATTATTATTATTATTATTATTATTATTAAGAAAAAAATTATTATTATTATTAAGAAAAAATTATTATTATTATTACTAATATCAATACTATAATAATTATTATTATTATTATCATTATCGTCGTTGTAACTTGTTATTATAATGATCGTCATTTTCATCCTTACAATACTCTTTCGACAATTTAATAATAATAATACTAATAATAATAACAATAAAATAACAATAATTATTATTATTATTATTATAATAATTATAATACGTTATTATTTATTATTATTATTATTAATGTATTATAATAATAATAATTATTATTATTATTAATGTATTATAATAATAATAATTATTATTATTATCATTTTATTGTTATTATTATTATTTTCATTATTGCTCTCAATACTTCATAATATTATAATAATAATAATAATAATAATAATAATTATTATTATTATTATTATTATTATTATCGTCGTTATTATTAAAAAGTTAATTATTAATATTATTGTTACCGTTATAACCGCTCATAACCGCTTATAACCGCTATACAACTCATAACGAGATATAATCGCTAATTATAACAGGTCGTAACAGTTCATAACAACTCATAACAACTCGTAAACGCTATAAACGGCATAACCGCTAGTTTTAACAGTTGAAACGAATATGCCCTTACTTTGGGTATAAATGGTTTGATTCCTTCCTCCTTCCATGCCAATATGCACCTTTGAGTTGTATGTTCATATTATTGTTCATCTGTTCTCATTTTGCATTTATGAAGTTTTGAGACAGCTTGAAGATTAATATTTTTTGGATCGGTAAGCGAGTCTCTCTATATTGGGCTCTTTATCTCGGGGATGCTTAACAAATTTAACGAGTCGGAGAGTGGGTGATGTTAAGGTCATCGGCTATCTTCCCATCACAACTTACTTAAGCGAGGAAATTATTCCCCCAAAATCGAACCAGGGGAGGGTTAGCCCCTTTTTCATTTCAATTTTGAAACTCATACAACTTCAATTAAATAGGAATTTAATTACAATACTCTCTTTTTCTTTTTTCTTTTTAAGAGAAGCCATAAAGGGAGTACAATATAATAGAAGAAGGGAAAATCAAACTTTAGACCTAACGTAATCATAACCTCGGCTTTAACTATTACACCATGACATCGTTAGTTGAATTACAACACTTTCATCAATAGTTAATAAATAACATAAATGAGAGGGCAAAATCAAGGTAATGCATTTAAAGGACAACATTAGGAAATATATATATATAATTTCTCCATAATCATATATTAAATTCATTAATCAATCTCCCATAAATACAAAAAAGAATGAAATAGACATAATCACTTCGAGATAATTGAATTGGTAAATAAAACACTCATGTCCAGATGGACGATGGCATTGTGGGACGGGGACACCACCAGTCAAACGGTGGTCAACAGGACAATAGTGGTGGCAGGACGGTGAGATTAGGCGAACAACGCTATTAACAAAAATTATATATATATTTTGACTCATGAAATGAAAACATTGACGGAAGTCTTACCTCGATTTTCTGACATTGTAGGTGTCAAAATTCATGTAATAACACATGAGAGTCAGCAGCGACATGCATAAAGATAAATCAAGAGGGATTGAAGGAGGAGAGTAAAGATTGCAGTAGATCTTCGGCCTGATACAAATCAGTAGACCTGATCTATTTAACCTTTTAGGATTCAAAAATCTAGATCCAACAAATATGGATCGGATCCGGGTCCGGGTCCAAGTTGTGTAGATAGGCATATTTAATTATTTAGGACCGATATATTTTATTTTAAATATAGCTAAATTGACTCATTTAAGTGAATAATTTGTGATTTTTGTCATTAAACACTTTTTTAAAAACGTGTTGTCTACTGTTATTTTTAAAAAATTTCTCTTTCTCTCTTCATTGCCTTTTTGTTCGCTCGCGTCCTTCTTTGCTTCTTGCTTGCTAATACTTTATACATTGTACTATAATTATTATGACGAGTGTGATTTTTACCTTAAAACGATATTTGGGTTATGTTGAAGAGGTTATAGGCCCAAATCCTTTATAAATGTTGAATAATAGTATAAAATAATACGGACCCGCTAAAACTCGGTAAACCTACAAATTTTATGGATGTGAATTTAGGTCAAATTTTTACGGATTTGATGGATCTATATCGGTATGAGTCCATATATATCCGATCCAAACTTGACTCGTTGTCATTCCTAGAGCCAACAAAGAGCAATAAGGAGAGGAAAAGGTAAACACAAAGCTGAACTAATACTTGAAATTAAAGGAAATAGGGGAAAGGGAGAAAATTAGGATTATATATAAAAATTAATTTAAATAGATAATGGGTCCAGTGGACCATCACCCACATATGACTTGATTCATCAGTCATTTAATTGGTTTTTTGGTTCCAATTTTTCAGATCGGATTAGTTGGGCGTTTATAAGGTGCACGTGAAATTGCTATGCCTATTATGAGTAATTAATGCGGTAATCCAATCAAATCGGTAATAACTATTTTAATTTATGTATGGTTTGTTGCCTTTAATACACCATTAATATAATAATTGGATTATACATCAAACTACAACGCATAATTTTTTTTTTAAAAATTCAGAAGGGATTGTATTAATGAATTTTCAGGATGCAAATACATGTTGCACGCCTTTCACATAAACTTTTTCATAAAAAGTCCATTGGTTGAAGGTGAGCAATAGTGTGGATTACTAATAATAAAGAATAAAATTATTATGATTATATCTTTTCTTCATTTTATTGATTGATAGTAGGGTTAAGTAGGAATCTACTTTTATATTTTAAACTAGTTTGGACCAGTGTTATGTATAAAAGAATGTTGTATAATGTATACTGTAAGAAATTATTGAATCATGGAATAATTTTGTATCCGTGAGTTTTTTTGATCATTTGATTTTATTGAATGGTTTCACCTTCAATAACATTATTTTACATGTTATCTCATTGTAATAAAAATGTTTTTGTGACTTATCAAAGTTATCCGAATCCAATACATAAAAATCATCGAACTTAACATATATTCATCTTCTAGTCATTTTAAATTTCACAAGAATAAATAAAGAATCTAAAATAATAAGTAAAAAAGAATGATAACATTTGTCATATTTTTACAACTTTTAATTATATGGAGAAAAGAAATATGATTTTGAAATTGATTTCCAAAATATTTACTTGACTTCAATATTGAGTATATATATTAAGATTCACTTTAAAAAAAGAGTATATATTAAGATAATTTTTTTTTAATCACAATATAAAATCTTTTAAATAATTTTTTAAAAAATAAAAATAATTCTAGTACGAAAATGGGATACTGATCCATAAATAACAATACATAAAATTTGAAAAGATTTGAAAATTGAAGTGACGTGGTAGTGAGACTGATGAGATAAGCAACGGTTCAAAATTCAAACTCTACCGGCCCGCCTAACCCACCCCATCGGGAAACCCGCACCCGAATAACCTCTCTCTCCCTCCCCCACCCCTTTCCCTCCCCTCCCCTGGGACCCACACCACACTGCCCATAACTCTCCTCTCTCACCCACCACTCGCTCCACGATTCCATCAAAATATAAAGAGCAGAAGAAGACCCTAAAAATTTCGGACTTTCCCGCTTTCTTCAAAAATTTCATTTCCCTGTTCCCCCTTTCCATATTATTTTAACCCTTGACATTCTCCTCTTTAGCTTTTATTCTCCTTGGCCGCCGCGTCTCTCTCTCCTCCTCATTTCCATCTTCCTGCTCTCTCTGTATCTTTCTCTCTCCAGCTCTGCAATGGCGAAGCGCAAGTCTTCAACGAAGAAAAGATCTGCTTCTGCTTCTGCTGCTGCTTCTTCGTCCAAGAGGAGAAAGAGGGGCCAAAGCAGCAAGGTTAACGCCAGTGAAGAGGAGAACCATGAGTTTAGCTATGACGAGAGAGAAGGAAGTGTCGGCATCGAAGAAGATTCTACAGTTGTTGAGTCTTCTCCCAGCTCCGGGAAGAAGAAGTCGAGGAAGCTACCGAAGAATGTAGATTTGAGCAGTCGTTTCCTCGGAGATCCTGTTCCCATGGAGGAGGCTAAGCAGCGCTGGCCTCATCGTTATGTCGACAAGGTACTCCGATATGCTTTAATGTGCGACACTGCCTGGATCTCACTGCATTCCTTTTTACGCATCGTTTTGATTATTTGAACTCGATTCAACTTGCTCATTTGCGTCTTTTCTGTTTTTACTTTGTTAATTGTTTTCTTACGTTTGTTTGAGTTGAACTGTTGTTGGGGATTGTTTGAGGATTCAATAGCTCATAATAACTATTTTCTTCTGGATTGCTTTTGAATTACTTTTGCAGAACAAGGGACGAGGATCAAGCAATCCTAAACCGTAAGTTTCTGAATTTTCTTATGTAATTTTTGGAAGAAAACCACTCAAAATTAAGTGAATAGACGAATAGCGAGTCTTATCTGTCGTTCCCGGATTCGATGAAAATTTTACTCATAGACTTTTTCCCTGATGTGTTCTTTTTGGGGTTTCTTCTGCAGTGCTGAGGATGAGGACGAGCTCGTACTGGCCAAGTGCCATTACTTGAAAGCTGAGGTTGATCACACCACAATATACGAGCTATATGATGATGCTCATGTCAAGGTGATGCGCTTTCGTTCGTTTATGTGCAGAATATTTTCTAATGCTCAGCTGGTGAATAATTTTCTAATGCACTTCTATGGGGGTACATTGAAAACTCTCGACGAAAAAAATGCATAGATGATTTGCATCAGCGCACAATTGACTTTGCCATTATTAGGGTGGGTAGAAACACGGCTTGAATTGAGCGGATTTTGGATATAGTTCAGAATATTTCTCTTGGAGTTTTGGGCTAAAATTATGTTAGTCTGATAAAGAATTTATAGATTTTGGTTGGCATAATTGGTTGAGCGCACAATTTTTGTTCTCTCCTTTTCTTCACAATGCTTCCGCTACTACTCTATAAGTGAATTAGTCATGAAATTATGTTAGTCTCTTATATAATTTTTAGATTTTGGTTGGCATAATTGGTTGAGTGCATATTATTTGCTTTTTACATTTCCTCACGATGTTTCCGCTAGTACTCTAAGTGAATTAGTCATGAAATAACTCATAGCAAGTTTGGGTGCCATGCTCGTGACATAGAATATGTACCAACATAGAAATGCATGAGAAAACAAGATGACGCCATAAAAATATAATCTTGAGATATTAAAATTATACTAACACTTCCATGTGTGTATATTGCAATAAAAGTTGAAATGACCACAGCCTATGAATTCACTCTTAAGAAAAATGAATTCTTTAAGTAATACATAGAAAACTTCATGGGTATATTGTGATAAAGTAGAAACGACTAGATCCTGAGGTTTCATAGGAAGTTGCCATATTGCGTTTAATATTGTTTACATGCACTGATACATTGCAAAGTTGAATTAGTGGTCTAAGGATGCATGTTGTGTAGATGTTAGTCTATATCCGTTTTCTTTTTATGCGAAAAGTTCATGTCCGTTTTCTTTTTATGTGAATAAATCTTGACGGATATTCATAATCATGAGCAATGTTGGGTTTGAACATCTCATTGAACAGAGGCTTATAGTTTAAGACAAAGGAGCCTGATTTTAAGTATCTGAATCCTGATCAATTTTCACCAGTTTTGATTCGTTTAGTTGCACTCATTGCCCCTTTGTCTCAAGAAGAATTTGATCATATGTAGAATGTATTTCTACACATGTTTTTGCTAATTAGTATATGCTATTTTGTTTCAGTATTTTTGAATTCTGCGTTTTAATATAGCATTCTTCATGTTGCTGCCTTGTAACTAACTGCCATAAACTTTATGACCTCAGTCTGAAGATAAAAAACCACCATATATATGCAAGATTGTTGAAATGTTTGAGGGTGTTGATGGCTTGCCATATTTTCAAGCCCAGTGGTATTACAGATCCGATGACACAGTAAGTGCGACATAAATATATTCTTTTATGGTAATTGCCCTCCGAGTGTCTAATTATTGGTTGTATGTTAATGTGGGTTTATAGGTCATCAAAGAAAGTATTGTTTTGAGAGAGCAAAAACGCATATTTTTATCAGAAATGAAAGATGACAATCCATTGGATTGCCTTGTTGAAAAGGTCAAAATAGTCAGAGTGACTCCTAAGGTAAGATCATCTAAGAAACAATCTTCTTATTTTGGCTGTTATGGTTACTCTTATTTCTCCATTTTGTGCCTATGCTAACATGCTCGGGATTCTACCTTTTTGGTAATTCTGATGGCAGATTGACATCGCTACCAAAGAGGCAGCTATTCCTAAATGTGATTACTATTATGACATGGTTTACTTGCTACCTTATACCACATTTATGGTACCACCATCAGGTGTTTTGCTTTCTGAAATTGTCATTTGTTGAAATAGAAGATGTCTTATGGTGCATTGGTTAAATAATATCTTGTTTTCAGATCCCATTGTAGCCAGAAGTGAATCCCAGTCTACCATTTCTAGCGAGATTGATGGTGAAGGAATGTCAGGTGATAAGTCTGACAATGATGAAGTCAGTCAAATTAAGGAATCTCAACGTTCAGAAATGACGCTGTTGGACCTATATTGTGGTTGTGGGGCTATGTCCACTGGTCTGTGCCTCGGAGCAAATATGGCTCAGACAAATCTTGTTACGGTCAGTTTAATCAACTTGCAATTTTTGTGAGGTAAATACCTTACCTCTTCGGCTGTAGCTGCTAATGATTTGACTTTGTTTGGCCAGAGGTGGGCAGTTGATCTGAATGAGTATGCATGTGAAAGCATGGCTCTAAACCACCCTGAGACAAAGGTAGTGCATGAAACATGCTTCCCGTCAAAGAAAGATTGAAGATTTGATTCTGTAAATATTTAGTTTAGCTTTTTCTGTCTTGAACAGGTTAGGAATGAGTCTGTTGAAGACTTCTTGCAGTTGCTGAAAGAGTGGCAAAAACTGTGCGCATCCTTTTCCCTGATCAGAAGTGAGAATACTAACGAGCAGATTGATGCGATGCTTGCGGAGGATGAGGATTGCAATAATGAGGATGAACCTGACCAAGATGAAGAGGATGACGATTCTGAAGTATTTGAAGTTGAAAGGATCCTAGGGATCTGCTATGGTGACCCTAAAGAAAGTGATAGCCCTGGTCTTTACTTCAAGGTACAGCGGTCTTAAAATTATGCGAGTGTAGAAAGCAAATATACAATCTCTTGTAGAGTTATCATTGGTTTTGGTATCGTTATATGTCTGTGCATGCATATATATATAATTTTTTAAAGTTTTTTTTTTTTGGTGGTTCGTTTATTTTGGCATTCTCCAGCATTTTGATGTTTCTCTTTGCATGCCATAATTGTTCATCATGTCCACATCAATGAAAATTTTTACATATAAATTATTGAATTTTATACAAAAGCCACAGTGATACTTACAACTAATTTGGAAATTTAACAAGAGCATCTCTTGAAGTTAATGTTTTATTTGATGCATTTTTGGTTAATATTCTCTTTCTTCCATATACTGTAGGTACGTTGGAAAGGATATGGATCCAGTGAGGACTCTTGGGAGCCCATAGATGGGCTTGGGTAAGTAACACTTCAAGTATTGAGTTTAGTGGTTTCTAAATATATATGATAGTTTAGTTATAGTACAATTTTCTGCATACAGCAATTGCCGAGAGAGCATTGGTGAGTTTGTGAAGAAGGGATATAGAGAGAAGATCTTACCACTCCCGGTAAGCTCATTTTTGTTGTACTCGCTACATGATTTTCTAAATTTCCACCTCATTGATGTCATCTCTTCAATTGTAGGGTGATGTTGATGTTGTGTGTGGTGGCCCTCCATGCCAAGGAATAAGCGGGTTTAATCGATTTAGAAACAAAGACGAACCACTTGCGGACATTAAAAATAAGCAACTTATGGTGTTTATGGATGTCGTAGCTTATTTGCAGCCAAAGTATGTCTTGATGGAAAACGTTGTTGATTTGGTGAAGTTTTCTAGAGGTTTCCTGGGTAGATATGCTCTTGGAAGGATGGTTGATATGAATTATCAAGCACGCATGGGGATGATGGCGGCAGGTGCTTATGGGCTTCCCCAGTTTCGGATGCGTGTTTTCATATGGGGTGCTCAGCCTTCACTGGTAAGGTTCCATTTAGGGCAGAGAATAGACTGAAACAATTAACTTGTAAACATTTCAATCCCGAAGGATGCAGAATTTTATTATTCTTATTATTAAGAATTGACCATTCCTGGCTTTGTGCAGAAATTACCTCAGTATCCATTGCCAACACATGACCTTGTTAACAGAGGTGTCATTCCTACAGAATTTGAGGTATGAATATATATACATTAGATTATTTATAATTTTTCTACACTAATTTTTGTGTTGGCATTAAATTCCTTAATTTAATACAGATAAACACAGTTGCTTACAATGAAGGACACTCGGTCGCATTGGAGAATAAACTTTTCCTTGGTGATGCTATATCTGATCTACCTGAAGTATGTAATGAAATTTATTTTGTTTGCCGTTCTACTATGAAGACTTGATTGCTTCGTCGCTTGAGAGTATTAATTATTCCTGTGTTGAAATGCAGGCAGGCAATTATGATGGTCGAGATGAGATGTCTTATAAATGCTCTCCAAAAACAGAGTTTCAGCGTTTCATTAGACTTTCAAGGGAAGGTAATTTGTAATTCCTGATTTGACCTTTTGGTTTCATATCTGTTAATTTGCCAATGGGGTAAGTCTGCATGAAGTTCTAACCTCCTGGAATGTGTTCACTTTGACCGTTTTAATATTTGAGTATCTTGCTGGCGTTCTCTTTGGTGAATAGCTTACTAAAATGCAAAACCTGTAAATATCGGTACTTTGGCTGTTTTTAATACTTGACTATCTTGCTGGCGTTCTCTTTGGTGAATAGCTTACTAAAATGCAAAACCTGTAAATATCGGTACTTTGGCTGGTTTTGCATGGAATCCACGAAATATCTCTTATACATAAATTGGAGTGTTGTTTCATTTGAGATGATTGGAAACGTAGGCAAGCAGTTGAATATTCTGTAGATCATCTTTTGCTGAATGCATTATATATACATGAGGCTAGTTGTGTTTGTGAAATAACTTTAAATTTATTGGGGTGTTTGATGAATGATATATTTTTACGATAGCAATGTGCTCGTTCTGTTTGACAGCAATGTTAGGTACTAATGGTAATCGAGAGCTCATAAAGACCCTCTATGATCACAGACCACTTCAACTAAATAAAGATGATTATCAGAGAGTATGCAGGATCCCCAAGAAGAAGGTTTGTCGAAGTTAGATCAAGTGGCAGCCACATTAAATGAGCAAGGATCTAACATAATAAATTACTGCTTTTATCAGGGTGCAAACTTCAGAGATCTACCAGGAGTACGTGTTCGTCCTGACAACAAAGTAGAGTGGGATCCTACTGTAAAGAGGGTGCTACTACCCTCAGGAAAGCCTTTGGTAAATATATACTCTCATCTGACTATTAAGTTATTAATACATGTTGGGTTTGAGCGTGTAAAATTGAAAATGAAGAATGCAACAACACCACAAGAACTGAGATAAAAATTATATTTTCAGTTTGATGAACAATATACAAAAACTCACTCCCTGTTTACAAATAACAACTGCCCGGAAAGAATTCCCTTATCCACCCCTTGCTGGATCTGTATCCCTATTCCTTAACAACATTTAACCCCATTGCTAGCCACCCACACTTGGGGATACAAAACAATTGCCTACAGCCCCCTTCTTAGGCCTCAGCTAATTGGCTTTTATAGCCAGTTATCTTGGCCTCCAAAGAGTAGAGAAACCTTGGTCTTCAAGTACTTAACATGACATCTATCCTTGTGAAGCTTGGACACCAAACCAAGGATTTTCCTAATCCTTTTTATTTTTTAATGAAAAGCTCAATAGTGCACTCAATTGTTACATTCTTTCCCCTCCCCACCCAACAAAAACGACCAGTAACATACAGGAAGTTGCAGCTTAGAGCTAAGCACATTGGGCAGAAATGGAATGTATAAGAACCCTCTCAGACCACCTACAAAGAATATTGGTGGCAGAAGATTTTTGTTTATAGCAGTCATCCCTCGGTGCTGTTTATTGTGACATCTTAAATTCTTACTGATATTTTTTGTAATTTAAATAGGTCCCTGATTATGCCATGTCATTCGTTAACGGAACTTCTTCAAAGTAAGTAGAACCTCTGAATCTGAATTTGTTGGTTTCTCTTTTTTCTTTTTTTAAATACCATATTCTTATAATGTGAAACTATTTAGGCCATTTGGAAGATTATGGTGGGATGAAACTGTTCCAACAGTGGTTACGAGGGCAGAGCCTCACAATCAAGTTGTGTTGCATCCTCTCCAAGATAGGGTTTTGACAATTCGGGAAAATGCAAGACTACAAGGGTTCCCAGACTACTATAAACTTAAGGGTCCTGTTAAAGAGAGGTAAGAAGAGTGGAAAACTATTGCATCAAGGCAAAGTCAGTGATTTATTAGGTTGTGCATTCATCTTTGTTTCTTAATTTACAGGTACACGCAAGTTGGCAATGCAGTTGCTGTTCCAGTGGCTCGTGCTCTAGGATATTCTTTGGCAATGGCAAGTCAAGACAACTGGAACGAGGAAGCATTGTTAACCTTGCCTCCCAAGTTTCCGAAAATTCATGATAGGGCGTCTTCTCCCTCAGTTGAAGACAATTCTTAATTTATTTATCTACTAATGTGATACACCCATTGAGAATGTTATCTCCTAACTGTACTGTCGTCCATTCTATCCAATTACAGTCCTGATGGATTTGAATCATTTTGAATCGAAGGAACAAATTTTATTTCCTTGTATGGAAACATTTCAGGGATTTGCTTTGGTGAAATGACTAAAATTTCCTTTGAAAAATGGTCTTCGACTACTTTAGGATTTTATTGATTTAAAATTCTAGTATATTTGTCATCAAAGTCAAGTGAATGGGAACTTCCAAGTAAATTACTTGTGTCATAGCTATCAGTTTTGATGTTCATTGTGACCTATGCTATGCTATCTTTCTTCTTGTTGTTCTATTGTGGGTCAGAAAAAACTTGTAGTTTGTCCTTTACTCCTTTTATTCATCTTTTTTGTTATTGTTTAGAAGGGATTTACTGGTTGTGGCTATGACTAATTCACCTCAGGGTCTTCAAGGGAATACTTGGTGTCATATTTGGCTGCAATGAAACGCAGCTTTTGTTCTTATTCTGTTTCCCTCGCTTTTGAAAGATTAAGGACGGCCTCTTTATGTTTGTAATAAAATTCATCTTTATCTAACATGCAATAAATTGATAGCAGGTGCAGTGATAGCTCACTGGATAGTGGATGCTTTGGATGGAGTATAGAGTGGCACAGGAAATGACCAGGTTGTCAAATTTTGCACTTTTGAGTTGTTTGTAGTTGTTTCATCCAGTGTTTTTGTACAGAATGATTGGCAACTTACCATAGAAACTTAAATTATGGAAGACTCATTAGTGGCTGGAGGGATTGCAGCAAAAATTGGTAGAACTATTGTTAACCATAGCTTGCAGGGAGTAATGTTCTTGATGCTAAGTATAATCGTGCTAACGTGACTGTATTCTGAGTTGAAGTGTCTCCACCTAACCACGTTTTTGGTTTGTTTCATGGGTTATGTATTCAAGTCAGAGCTGACAATCAGTAAAACTGTGAAATGCAAAATGCTTCTGAGATCTGGTTGCCTAAACACATTAGCAACAATTTCAACCAGGACTAGAACAGAGATGAGCTTTTACTGAGGTAAAACTTCACCGTCTTGTCCACTAAACCATGCCTATTCCACATTTAATGGGAAAGAGACCCCGTCCCAGTCCCCCACAAGAAAAATATTTGCAGTCTTTTGATTCCTTTTGTTTTACTGTGTGTCACATGAGAGGTTCTGTGTTTTTATCATCTTGTTGCATGAAGATCTGTTAATTGTTAACACAATAGATTCTTTGTGTTTTTGTAGCCACAAAACAAGCCACAAAAAAACAAAATATTTTTTGTGCAAAAAACAGCCAAAGTTGAGGTACAATTTTGTTTCAGAATGTGACCAGCTGTGAAGTTCCCAGCCTGCCCCTTTGTAACGCAACTTCAATTGCCATTCATTCAGAGCAAAACACTCAGAGCTGGAGCTGCTCGATGAGGCCCTGGTTGGTCATTTCATTGTCACAAATTGGGACCAGCCTCAATTATTCATCTGCCTTCCTCAATTTAGTGGGTGAGTCTTTACATGATCAGTCATCAGAAAGGGACCCGAACCCCTAGCTACTCATCCGGTCGTCCATATTTCTGAATCCATCTATCTACCTTAGCTTCCATTACAATACCATTTTCCTTCACTGCATTTCCTTCTTTCTCCTCCGCACCTTCCACCCAAAAACAAAGGAGAAAAGAGAAAGAAATGGGTTTTGCAGCCAGGTCAAGCTTGGGGAGATCTGAGAACTGGGTAGTGATGATATTGATGATAGTAGTGAGTGGGATATTTGGGTACATAATCTATGATGCAGTAATGGCAACAGCATCAGAGCTGTTGCAGAGGTTGCTGATGATATCTCCCCTGCTCATAGTCATTGCAGTCCACTGGCTCTCCACAATGCCGGCTTCGAGCTGCCTCGGCTTCCTCTTGCCAGGGTCGAACCCAGCCGACATTCATAGGGCTGGAGGCTCACCTTGGGGTGTGGCATTTGTTCTGGTTATCCTCTTTGTTCTCATATCGTACCAGCCTAATTCCTTGCTTGGGTTTATGTCTTAAACTAAGAGCAGATGCCCTTGCCAAATTACTCTCTGCATTTTTAATCCCCCTTCTGTATGCTTATTATAACTTAGCATTTGGGGTGCAGAAAGGGCTACCTAGTGTTCTGCCGTGTACTACCCGTTTACCCTTTTTCCAAAAAAAAACTTAGCATTTGGGGTGCAGAATTGGAAGCAATGGACCAGGTTAGTTGATACTTTTCTACATTGGTTCATTTCCATCTTGCACCACTAGGAGGAGTTTATTGTATATATGCCTATTTGTCATAGATATGGGGCTTTAGGGCGTGATTTAGACTTTTCAGTAGGTTTTAAATTCCTTTTTTTTTTGTTCAGTTTGTATTAGCAAAATTCATGGAAACAATTGTTTTGGTTCAGTGGCCATGCTTAATTATTGAAATTGCAGCGTGTATCTTCACCACATTTATTTTTGAGGGGAAATCCTAGTAAATGCGTAACCATTTCAAGAAATGAAACCGATGTTTTCGAGGAGATACTTGCTTATATAATAGTACAAAGAAACTCATTAGAGATACCAAATCTTCTAAAGCACAATTATTTGCATGTTTTTGGGAAAACTAGCGAGCCTCTTGCACCAAATGACTCAAACATAGAATGAACCCATACAGCCACATGCATACCCTCCTCCCAATTTCGTCCTTTAAAACTTTTTATCTTTTTTTTTCCTTAAAAAATATGGATTATTATAGTTGACGGCCAAATTATTCAATTATAGTGTTTATATTGGTTTAAAATATATCTTTAGTGACAAGATCTTTGAATTGAATCCAAATAACTGTACAAGAGAGAGTTACATATATATAATTGATATCATATACGGAAAAAAAACTAAATGTTATATTACTTATCATTGTAAAAAAAAAAAAAGAAGAGAAAAAACTTTGTAATAATCTAAGTGAGGAATCTGTTGATTCAGATAACTGTGCAATAAAAAGGGTTTTATGGGTAAATGGCATATATATATATATATATATTAACTACAAATGAGTAAAAAGAGAGAATCTTATAAAACCATGTTATTCTTAGACAACAATGGTTTATGTACATAGCAAATTCAATACATTGACTTGAACAGCGCCAAATTCTATAGCCAGAGATGCCTTAATTCTCTTTCATTAAGGAGCTGATTAGACTATACTTTTGTATTATACCACAAGAAAAAGGAACAAAATTAAAGTCTTAACTAATAAAAATGAAAAAAGATAGAAAAAAGCCAAAAGGGGGAAGAAATTAAAGTCCTATTTTTACACCGCACAATTAATACACAATTAGTAAATTATAGACTAATGATGATTAAGAAGAAAAAGATGATTAATGAGTGATTAAGCAGTTAATTAATCAACTAAGCAAGGGCCACCAGCTCTCCTTGATGGAGGAGTGATAAGAAATCATGAAGAAGAGGAGGACAAGGAGTAGGGCAACCCCCAGGGGGAGCCACCGGCTCTGTGGATGGAGTCCTGTTCAGGCAAGGGGATGAATGAGAGCCTACGATCTCCGGTGGTGGAGAGCCAGTGGACGACGAGGATGAGGAGAACAGGGAAGACCAAGAGGACGAGCTTTAGCTGATCCATCAAGTCCTCCAACATGGACTCGTAGTTGATGTACCACGAGAATCCCAGGAAGATCAGCAGCACCATGAAGAAGCAGCAAAGCTGGACTGGTGGTGGGGACATGGACAGTAGATAATCTGCGTAGGAGTTGTGCTGCCTCGCCATCAGAGTCGGAGTCGGAATCGGATCGGATTCAAACTTGATTAGTCGAACAAGCTAAGAGAAGGGATTGATGTAGACGATGGCTTTGAGAAGTTGGTTCTTGTTTTTAGGGGAAAGAGATCAAGTGGGGATGTCAGTCAAGTTTAGGGAAGATGAGGGCTTTTATATAGGAGGGGTTTCATTAGTTTGACCTAATAATGTTTTTAAGGGTTTTATTTTAATTAAATTAAAAAAATTATTAGTGTAGACAAGTGTAATTGAATCTCGGGATGCTATGTTATATCTCACGCTCATTTTAAAGAGCGTGGTGATATCAATTAAGCTATTATAATAAAAGATACATTCATATTATTCTACTTTTATTATATTTGATAAATATTAGTATTACTCGACAAATATATATTAGAACTTAAATTTTACTTATAAATAAATTAAAATGGTAAAAAAGATCATATATACAAAGGTTTAAAAGTATTTTATAAAGTCATAAAAATACAAAAATTTGGGGACCCGATGAAGGAAGAAGGGAGGTGCAATTCACGCTCTACTTTTTGAGGTGTTTACTTAGATGGATGGGTGTCTCCTCTCCTCTCCTCTCCTTTAATTTCGGGGTGATCCATGAGGAGTCGTTTTAGGGCGGTGTGAGAAAATGAAGTTGTCGAGACTCGAGATCCCCTCCTTCCTTGGTTACTTTACTTACACTGGTTCAGTGAACTTGGCCAATGAGGGCCTGCCACATAGCACCGACAATGGACCCTAATATGGGGAGAGAGAAAGATAGTAGTATTTATTCAAATAATGGAATGGAAAGTAGTGAAGGTTTTTTCAACATCGTTTATTTATTATTATTTGGAAATCTATTAAATAAATTATCTTTATTTTTATACTTTAGTTTTTTGGTCACCTTTATCTATTTGTAAAGCTAATTCATCACAAAATCATCCACCAATCATCGATTATTCTTTTCTTTTTTTCTTCACTTTTTATCTCCACTATTGGCGTTACTACTATTGTTTATGTTTAATTAATTCGGGACGGTATATTTTTTTAAATATATACCGTCTTATTTAGCTCAGGAAAAACTTATTTATTTTTATAATAAATAGAGTTACTAGACAGATTTAAAATTATATTTGTATAAATATAAACTATGGCAAGTGAAATTATTGACTAAAAAAGATGTAGAATTGGAACTCTATTAACCGAAAAAGAAAGGAAAAAAAGAGTCGGTCAACTTTGAGTTGACTCACCCCTCTCTTACGTTACATGACTAAAACGGTCTATTGTTTTTTGACTAATAATTTGTGGGACTTAAGATTGTGTAGCTGGACAAATCGTATGGATTATATATTTGTAGAGCCCATAATAGACCAACCTACATGAAAGGAAAGGGAATCGTCTCAAATTAACCCCCATATTGTCGGTCCAAACAACGGTTTGGGCTGATCTCTATTATAACAAAGCCCAATCAGTAGTCTCCACATGTTTTAGAAATAGTTTTAAGGGCTCCCAGGCCCGATCCACGTAGCTAAATCAAATTTGTTTGGGTTTGATTTCAATGGAGTTGCGAGCATTTAAAGTAAAAGTTGTTTTTCATATTAGGATGAAACCGTTTAACAGCTCAAGCTTCAACCGACACTTAGTTGATACTATGCTGTGTCCACATATAATAACCCACCAGCATTTTAATTTACAACCACCATCTTGTCAAACTGCCTTCCAAATTTATGCTATCTTCATTATCATCAGCACGGATAATATGTAAACAAATACAGAAAATAGAGTTAATCATGTATATTTGGATTGCTGAAAACACACAAAACTAAGAGCTAAGAAGCTAACAATTAAAGAGCATAGATGCCCATAAACCGGGTCTGATTAAGAAGAGCTAAACTGAATTATCCTTGCGATCATTGCTTGATTATAGACACATTAATCCAACCTTTGATTACATACAGCAAGAACTTAATTACCTGATCATGAAACTCGTATGTATAGGGATTAATGGGGATGAACTTTACGAGAAGAAACGGCCTTCCAAGCAGATCTCATGGAAGTTGTAGCAGAATTAAGGGCAGCTTCGATATACTTTTTAGAAGCAGCAGTAGCAGCTTTCTCCAAGGTTTTGCCCATTCTCCTAGCAGCATCAGCAGTAGCTACCAAGCTGTGATACTCAGCCATGGCTTCTCTCTCCAGCTCATCTGCAAACTTCTGGAACTCAGCCATGGCGGAATCCACTGCGGAGTTTATCTCTCCTTCTGCTTCCTCCATGGCGTTGTGGGCTTCGTCTGCTTCTTCCTGGCACTCCAGTTCCAGGGCTGCCCATGATCTGTAAGCCTCGATCTCAAAAAGCTTGAGGAGGTCGTCTTCTATGGTTGATGGGTTGAAGTATTTGTTGTCTTGGAATGCTTGGCTTGATAGCCAGCTGAATTGGGACATCAGATCTTCCATTTCTCTTTCTCTTTCTCTCTTTCTCTCTTTCTTTCTCTCTCTCTAATTTCAGTTGTTGAGGATGGAAAGAGTAGGTCTTGTGTTGAGGTTGAAAGGTGTGGCTCTTAGTGGAAAACAGAATCATATCATCAAGGATTTTGGGACGAGGGAAAGGCACTGTGGACTCCCTTGTGGGATACTATACAAACTCACATTTGCAACTTTAGGGGTAAGTTAGTAATATCACTATAATTATGTGATATAAAGGAGTTTGTAATTATATTTCTATTATTTTGTTTAGGTATGTGAGATTAATATAATTAAATTACTATCATATAAACTATATAATTATGATTACATTACATTCAACCAAATGTTACAGGTTTTAACCCGTAAACTTATTCATTTCGACATCAACATACATATACAAGCCTACAACTATTCGTTTATATAATATACTTTAAAATTATTTATCGTTCCTTACTATTTTTATAACTCCTTATCATACACTTATCACTAATTTCATACCATTGAAATGAATAACCACTTAGCGAAAATTAATTTAAAATACTTTTTCATTTACTTTTATATTTTTTATAAAAAAATAAAAATTAAGGATTTTATTTAGGTGCTATTAACCTCCTCTTAAAGCAAGTATAAATCAAACTTCTAATATGACGTCTAAGTATCCAATTGAAAGAAAAAAAAACATGAAGAAGAGAAGAAGACGAGATAAGAATGAAACATGATAGATTTTATTAATCTCTATAGTTACGGGAAGAATCACGAGTATTACAAATACTGTTCTTAAAAATAATCATTTATTTTCAAACGTCAATAAAATTATTATCAAATATTCTTATACTTATTATATATGTGACAGTTTTGTACTATAAAAGTTGTATTTTTAAGTATATAACATGTTATATATGAGTGCTTATAATACAAAGCGTAAAGTTGAGAAAAGTGTAGTCTAAAATAGTGCAAAATTTGTTGATCCTCATTACAATTATTTGACCAATTAATAATAAAAAGCTTGTGAATGTCTTTGAAGCTACAGGAGGAGCTGCACCTAACTCAACATCTTTTTCATTTGTTGGTCCTACTTCCTCATTATTTTTCTGGCATGGGGTTGTGCCCTACGTACCCAAAAAAAAAAAATAAAAAATGCTTGGTGTGGAGCATCGACAGTCAAAAAACCATCACCATTTTCAACAAAGAAAAGAAAAAGAGCCCCACTTTTGCCCCCTACTACCTCTATAATTTTTAAAGCAATTCAACAACGTTATAATCTTTCCACCATTTTTAACATCCCCATTTTTCTTCACGCATGAGTCGATTACAAATTTAGATCTAAAACTTCTATTGGCACTTGTGTGGGGGTACATTTCTTCATTTTTTACATTCTAAAATGTTACTATTATCATATAAAATATATAAACTTTATCATTTTTAATGTATTTAAAAGTCATTGAATTTAGATACTATTGACCATTGATCGTTTATATGTAATTATTACGACCAGATTGTAGTTAAATATTGACAATTTTTGATGTAATTGTTACGTTATTCTGACATTAATCAAAAACAATGACTCGATCACAACAAATTATCTCTTTTATTTTATGCGCACAAATATGACATAAGCTTTGTGAAAACATGATCGCTCGTAAACACATGATAGCATTAACCAAAAAAATAAAAAATAAAGCAAATAATTGTTTACCCATTACAATCCTTAGAAAATTTTCCATAGAGAATATATATATAACAAGGAGCACATTATCATCATGATAACATTGCTAATTGGTGTCATCATATCATATCAGAATATTCAATAAAGCATATTTCCTGCCCTATGTCACATTAGAAAACATGAAAAGTTTTTCAATAATATTGTTCTTCCTTTATTTATGTTTTTTTTCTTGGAATGCTTTGCCTTCATCTAGAAGCCATGCTTTGCGGATGATCAGAAATTATGATGAATAAAGTGAAACAAAGACCCACTTCTTGTCCCTAAAGTGCCCTTTTAGACATCAATCATCCCAACATTAAAATAAAAAAGTTGGCAAAATTACTTATAAATAATCAATGCCTGGTAATTTGAAATCAATAGTGCATGACATAGCAATCATATTGAACAACAGCATCCCCAGTGGGGTCAGCAGAATGAGTCCTGGCCTGAACGTAACCCCTGGCGAACCTGAACAGCCCGCTTCCTCCAACAACACCCATTTCTCTCACCTTGCTGAACACCACGTTCCTCCCCACCACCGTGAAGGTGCTTCCGTTGTACTTGCCTTCCATGAACGCGAAGTTCATGGTCATCAGCAGCCCGATTTCAGTTTGGCAGGCCGAGGCGTAGAACCCTTGGGCCCGCCCCACCAGCTTGGAGCTCATATCGGGACCTTCGGTCAGCGGGTTGTCCATCATATTCACCAGCCCGAAAGCTGTCTTGGACTTAGGGGGACTGGTTGGACCACTGGGACGGAGGTTGGGTTGGGGCCGCTCACTAAGTCGTGCCAGTAGAGCCGGAAGTGGCTCAGCTTCTGCTTGCTCAACTCAAGCCCCACTGCTTGCTCTGCCTCTTCCAAGCTGTTGAAAGTTGTGCCAAACCCTTGGGTTGAGGAGAAGATTAGAGGGAGAATTAGGAGACAGAGGGGGAACCTTGCCATTGTGGAATGTGCTAGCTAAGCTGGCTACCCCTACCAGTGTGCTAAGTGAACATCTTATCTAGTCTATATATAGAGTTAGAAAGAGGAGTTGGTAGGGCAAAAGTTTTTCAACCTTCAAGGTGGTGTTAGGGATGGCAGAAAAATCCAAATCCGTTTAAAACCCACAAAATCCGTCCCATTTAAAACCCAAATGGGTGTTAAAAATTTTCAAAAATGGGTATGGGGCAGGTATGGTTAAAATGGGTATGGGGCGGGTATGGGTATGGGTTTAGGCTTCACCCGCCCCATACCCGCCCCATATAACACCCATAACCCATACCCGCAATACCCGCCCTGTACCCGCCCCAAACCCGCCCCACTTAAATACCCATAACCCGTTTTGTTAAATGGTTAAAAAAAGTTGAGAAAAGTGGTTTATGAAAGACATAAGGACCAAATTTTGGATTATTTTTTATTGTGAAATGTTTGTTAGCAAGGTGCTTGCACATCTACAACCTGCAAGTTTGTGAATTGTTGATTTTTTTTGGTTGAGTTATGAGAACTATTAAATATGGGTTTAATATGAGTGTTATTATTTTTAGTTTATTTATACCCAAATAAAACCCGCATACCCGCAAAACCCGGTGGGTATGGGCATGGGTATGAATTTTTAACACCCAATGGGTATGGGTATGGGTATGGGTACGTATTTTGAAAATGGGTATGGATGTGGGTATAGGAAAACCCGTCCCGTACTCGCCCCATTGCCATCCCTAGGTGGTGTAAAGGTCATTTTCATCCACCAACGTTGGCAAAGGTTGTCAAATAAAATTTAACGTACTTTTTCATGATGAGGAGACTTGGCGTTTCTAATTAATTATTTTCATATATTCAAAAACATTAGTTATTTTCTATAAGAGAGGCGCGTTTAATTAATTTTTATGTTTTTAAATTGGGTTTTACCTCCCTTGCAAAAAAAAAAAAAAAGAAAAAGAAAAAGAAAAAAGGTTTGGTGGAAAAACATAAGCGTGGAAGAGGTGTTTGAGTATTAGGTTAGTTAATAATAATATTAAGCATGAATTTTTGGAGATGACAGCACTCAAGTCAACCAATGTGTTAATTAATAATGACGGAATTGCGCCAAATCAAGTTTGAAAAACAAATTAACGGGATGGGCTTTTAATTCTCTATGGGCCATGAGAACCCAGCCCAATACTTGGGCTTCATAATCCATCCTGATGGCCCAATATTTATGGGCTTGTCTTACTTACACACTTCTGAGCCCAATCCAGTAAGAATCTCAACATTGTGAATAGTCAAGTCAATTAGATTGCTTAAACCTTTGATTAAACACAGATAGATTGCTTAAACCTTTCATTAAACACAAATACATTTCTTACTTGCACAAGTTATGTTAGATAGAAAGACCCTCTTATCCTCTTATCATGACCAAGAATTAACTAATTAGTTCATACTAGAGTTGAGCCAAAGGCAATTAGGGATGATGATAATCCACATATTAATTATGGATTATTTGACCCTCATATATAAAGGGTCCAAGTTACCTCAATTTGAAGTTAAGACATTAAGTTAAGATAAAACATGGCGACATCTGGTTTCTACTGTAAAAATATGCCGATTCTTAAGAGGAATTACCTTAGCCCTACCCTTATTATCCCTCCTAATATATTTATAATAACAAATATTTTCATATAATTCGGTAATTACTTTAACTATTTGATGGTGATGCGACTATTGTATTATAAACCAACGATTTGGTGACATAGGCTATGGATTTTCAATTTTTTTTTAAAAAAAGAGTAATGATGTGTAGATATAAATACAGCGTTTTACGTGTACGTAGAATTGAAAGATGCAATTATTTGGGATAAAGACATGCACCTATTTTTTGTAGTTTCATTGTTGGCAATATTTGTCGGAAAATTAAAATTAATTAGGAATTAAACACAAGAGTTATTTGATTCTTATTAGCTTTGATTTCAACAGATAAGCCACCTCATCAATGACGTAGTCATGGATTGGTCAACCCAAGGAAGCTAATTAAGGGATATAAAATACTAATTGATTACTACAATTTATATATATACTCATCAAATGCATTTGTTGATGTAAATAGGAAAACTAAGATTAACCGATAAAAATATCGGTAGTTAGAAGGTGAATTGTCTAATATAACTCCACTTTCTTTCTTTATCGTTTTAAAGTGACGAGATATTATGAAATAATAAAAGTTAGTTAAAATAATATGTATTATAAAACGGATGGAGTACTAATTACGAACGTTGGATTGGTGTACTTTTGTAGAGGTGAATGACTATTAATTAACATGGATATAAATGTATGGTTTATTATCTAGAAGGTATTTGAGGAGCAGAACATTAATGGGTAATATGAGGTAGGTGGGTTAATTTCGTGAGTGGTCAACCATTAATTAATAATATTTATGTATGATGAATAAAATTCAATTGCGTTTGCTGGTTGAAGTTTTAACTTAGAAAAGGTAGTTGGAGATGAAGAAGGAAGAATTAACATAAAAACATACATGATAATCATCATAGAGTTTTTTTATTTTTTATTTTTATTTAATTTTCTAGAAGAGATGGATTAAGACTGCCAAATGGCAAATACTAATAGTATTTAGGTGGTCATTAGTCAACGATCTTATTCCATTCCCCTGAAGGAAGCCACTGTCACATGAAACACACGCCCCCTGGCTTGGCCCCTGGGTTTCTTCTTCTTAATTCACAGTTCCTGTCATATATACTCTTCAAATTTTCAAACAAGTCCAGCCTTCCGAACTCTCTAGACACTCTTTACCCCCTTTGAATTTTAGTTTCTTCCCCACGTACCTCTTTCCCTTAAATACCTCCCATTCCCCCCTTTTTTCCCCCGCCCTGCAAGCCATCTTCTCTTCTCCATCTCTTTTCTGAAAAACCCATTTGAGCAAGCAATACTACTTTAGCTGATAATTAACTAGATATATACATACATCCATCACATATGGGGACTCTCATCGGCCATGTCGCCCCTGGTTTCGGCTTCTTCGTCATCGGGTTCTGGCACCTCTACAACCACCTCAGGCTGCTTGCCCAGAAGGGCCCTGCCCACTACAGGAACCTCGCATGGTTCCCCTCCAAGCTCCTCCGCCACCTTGAGCTCTACCTTATAATGGGGGCACCGCCGCCTCCGTCGCCATGGAGCTTTTCATCGGGCCCGCCCGCCACCAGCCCCTGGACGCGGACTGGACTATACCCTCCAACCACCTCCATAACTTCGAGCACTCCTCCATCTCCCTCACCTTCCTGGTTTACGCTGTCTTCGCCCTGGCCCTAGACAGGATCCGCCCCGGCCCGGCCCAGAACGACGTCCTCCAATTCGTGGGGGCCCTGGCTTTCGGGCAGCAGCTCCTGCTCTTCCACCTGCACTCCACGGACCACATGGGGGTGGAGGGTCAGTACCACTGGCTCCTACAGCTGGTCGTGTTCGTCTCCCTAGCCACCGCCCTCCTCGGGATGGCCGCCCCGAGGAGCTTCATAGTCGGGTTCGTGAGGTCCCTGAGCATACTCTTCCAGGGGTATGGCTCATGGTCATGGGGTTCGCCCTCTGGACCCCTGGCTTGATCCCCAAGGGCTGCTTCATCAATCTAGAAGAGGGCCATAAGGTGGTCCGCTGCCACGGGGAGGAGTCGCTGCACCGAGCCAAGGCGCTCGTCAACATCCAGTTCAGCTGGTTTCTCATCCTACTGGCCGCCTTCGCGGCTTCGTTTTATGTTTTTATGATGAGAGTTTATGGCGGGGAGTATAGCAATAACTACAACAAGGCGGCGGAGTATTCTGCCGTGTCGTCGTTTACGTTGACCACCAGTGATGAGGACGACGACGATGACGATGTGGAAGCGCAGAAGATTGGTGAGAAATCGGCCGAAGCGCAGCGGTTTGTAGAAGGCAATAGTAAGACGATTGACCATATGGAGAGGTAGAAGTATAATTAATTCTACGGAGGATTTCTTGGTGGATACGTCATTGTTGTTAATATATTTTTTGTTGTTAATTTCTTTGGATTAAGTGGTGGGCCTCAAAATTATAGGCTATCTACTTGAATCTTGGCTTTGGTTAATGACCTACGGCTCTGCAATTAATGAATTAATTAGCTTAGCCTTCATGTTTGTTGAGGGTGGGGTTGATTAACTTAAGCTTAGCCAGATTTGTGAGGGGTATAAAAGGAAGATGATCCAAGAAGGGAACATCTTTTTACCTTTTCGTTTCGTTTTTCTTAGCTTTGTATTTTAATTTTTATTTGTATCAGATCAAATGTTTATAAATAAAAATTGAAAATATTTTATTTGATGAATTTAATTCGGCACTTTTGTAATTTTTATTAAATAATTATTACTATACACATTTCATAAACATATAAGAGTAAAAGTAATAACACATCAAGTTATATCATATTGCATACATAAAATGTCAAACCTTTTATATATAAGTTGTCTTTCTTGTTTATTGACTCAAAAAGAGTCTTACCATTACCGCTTTTCAAAAGAGCCAAATAAATAAATTTCTTTTGGTTTGTCGTATATAAGTTAACATGTGTTATAGGGTGTATAGTTACTTTTGCGTCCTTTTAATCGCAGGAATTTTCATATACGTATATATTTACTGATGACAATATATATAAATAGAACCCTCGAAAGAAGGGATATCGATGTAATGTTTTTAATAATTCAGAGTATGGCAAAGTTGAACGATCAGCCAAAGAGACTGAGAAGGCGGCTGGAATTGAAGCCGTATGAGTAAAGCCTCCAGCAAGCTATTCCTTGGAGAACAAGACTGACTGACTTCATTGGAAGACCCCACCATGAATTTCTTCAAGATTTGTTGACACTTTCATTTTCTTGCTTTCTTCCTCAACATTCCTCATTTTTTGACTACTATTTTCAAAATTCCCAACCGAAATGGATAGGAGGAGGTGCATAGTAAAGTAAGTCTGGCCAATTATTTCAAAATTGACCGATTACAATAAGTCGAGTATACTTTTTGTTAATAACAGTATAGTTTTAGTGATTAAATTAAATGACTTTCGTTTGTTTAATACTAATAACTTTTTAATTAACTAAACACAATAAGAGTAAAATTTTTTTCTTATATTTAAAAAGGTTTCTTCTATTAATTAATAATTAATGTAGGAAGTGATGGGTATATTATATATGCATGGTGCCATATATAGATGATAGTAAAGGATTGTTGTTGTTATCTTCTCTCGTTATCACATTTTCCAGGCTGTCAATGTATATATCGATCAACAAATACTAATATAAAATTATAAATTAATCAGAATTAAAATTTGAAAGAATATATTATTAATGGGCACAGCCTTGCACTAATCTGGTGTTGCCTACAAACAAATCCTTATCAGCTGGCATTCATAATTATTGCATCGCATATCTTAAGAT
Organism: Talinum fruticosum; assembly: GCA_021018815.1. NCBI lineage: Eukaryota > Viridiplantae > Streptophyta > Magnoliopsida > Caryophyllales > Talinaceae > Talinum > Talinum fruticosum. Next base: position 1,499,883 of record JAITYX010000103.1, read on the forward strand.
TTGTTCTTAATGGCACGGATTTTATCTTAATTAAATTAATGCAGTCCTTAACAATGTTTTTACATAAAATTTCTCATAACAATTTATTAAGGAAGCTATGGGTGAATAAAATTGTTTATATAGTGCTTGAATTTCAAGAAAAATTATTGAATAATAATGACATATGGGAGTTTGAACTCATATTATGCACATGCACCATTTCCATTATTATCATTCCATCAATACAAAAGTTTTAATATAATTAAATCTGATTTTAATATGATTGAGCATAATATAATCTTGAGAGATTTTAATGGTAGGGCAAATGGGCAATACGTGCAAGCAAAGTTTGGCTAAGGCCACCATATAATTAATCATCACCCATAATATACATATCTTGCTTGTTTTCTTTTCTCCTTTGGGTGGATAATTATGATGGCTTCCTATTTCCTTCATATAAGATTAGGTTCACTTGATCCCAAAAATTTTATAAAAAAAAATAATAAAAAGAAGTTGACGTTATAAAGAAACTTTTGTTTTATTTTGTTTAGAGATTATGGAAGCCTCAAACCGAGCGATGTCAAAACAGAATGAGGGGTTTTTGGCAAAATAATTGCCCAATCTAGTCGTTTTGGACTGATTGAGTAATATATGATACCCATTGGAACGTTTCCATATTAAAACCATTTAAATCATGTTTGTTTGATAGCTATATTTCATATTTAGAGTCAAACCCACTAATATTATTATTCCAAGAATAAAACTTGATTATATCATTTTCCTAATTTCTTAGGAATGTTGATGATCAAAAAACCCCTAAAAAACATAAAATAAAATAAAAAGCACAATTTATTAGGAAATGCAAACAGATGGGGGGTTCCTAAATGGGAGAAGTGGTTGCTTGTAAAAATCGGTGGGCAGATTTGATTTCCAAAACCGTCCCTTTGATTTTGTTCCTTAGTTACCAATTTCATACATAGACGTCGCCCTACCTTCAAGGGTGGATCAATTCCATATTTGCCTAGGCTTGGGCTACCTCCCTTTTTTCTTTTTCTTTTTTTTTCTGAGTAAAAGCCTAAGCCATTCTTAGTTGGCTAGCATTAATTATTTTTGAGCCTCTCTTTTATCATAATTGAGTTATTATGGTTGGTTCATAAAAGGATAATGCTCTCTCAGTATATATTCTCTTCATTTAAACGACTCAAATTTAAAATCTTGCTCAATGTAAACAATTGACAAACCACTTAAACCAACATCTCCTAGCTTAGTTAGCTAGAATAAGCAGGTAACCCAAGCTTCCTTGTGAAGTCCAAGATCAAAGGTCAAATTCGCCAATTCAGCTCTGGATTCCAAGATTGGATGTACCTTGGTATATCGCAAATTCAAAAAAGAGCTATGCTGAAATTGCTATGGAAGGGAACATGAAAATGGAATTTGGGTCACCTGTTGCTGTGCCGAAGTGATGGCCAAGAGAAGAAAACAACAACAAAGGCACTAACTATTAAAGCCGAATAGAACTCCAAAGCCAGCAAATGAGAAAACTATTGAAGTACTTTAACAACAAACTCTCAAACCATGTGTAGTAGAATTCAGGAGTGAAACCAGAATAGTAAAAGAATTGATCTGATCACACTCACACTTGAGCCCCTGCCTCAAAGCAGATAACAAAGTAGGGTTCCTAGTACAGAACGTTAGATGCCATAACAAATGCAATATAACCAAAATCTTCGGTGAATGACTTATTTGACCCCAACAGATGCCATCAGGTCCTCATATTCAGGGTCAGAGTCCTGTTTTCTGGCTACTGAAGCGTTGTTTCCTTGAGCAGAAGCTACAGATGTAGGAGAAAAGGGATCATACACTTGTGCCCTGACAGATGGGTTCGAATTCTGACTTGTAATAAAAGGGCCTCCAGGCTGGGCCAACGGGGGTGCAACATAACCTTGCTGATATTGGGGTGAATGCCCCAGCCTGGGTGGGGAAAGGACCAACTGCCTTCGGCATTTGGGGTACTGGACCCAGGTTTCTCGGGCCCATCTGGGGGTTTGGACTAGGAGGTCCAAATTGACCGGGGTGTGGACCCATCTGTGGCCTCGGAAAATTTTGTCCCACATGCTGTGGCATTGTATTTTGCATGGCTGCCCGGAAAGAAAGGGCCTGGGGTGGTGGAGGCAACTGAGACTGTGGAGATCCTGTAGGCCTTTGAGATCCAAAATGCACACTGGGTCCAGAGACGGACGGGGAGGTCCTTGTGGGCGTTGAGGCAAGAAAGTGAAGTCATTGGAACCTGGAAGCAGTGGCCTAAGAGTTGGACTTGGACCACCCATTGGTTTTAGAGGAGTGAAGCTTGGTGCATTCAAAGGTCCAACAGCAGGGTTTGACATCCCAGATTGTGGGCGAGATGCAGGGACTTGGCCGGGCCTCAATAAAGTATTTGTAGGTGGGTTATGTAGAGGACCCTGTGGTGCAAATGACTGAACAGGCATGGGCATGGCTGAGGATGAATGAATTTGTGACGGCACAAATGATGCTGCTGATGTGGGTCCAATTTGAGAAGGAAATGGCTGAGGCGTCACTGAAGGAGCAGATGGTGGATTTAGTGAAGCAGCCGCAGACTGGGATACTAATGATCCCTGTGATAAACCTAATGGGGAAACCAAGCTTCCAGGGGCTACAGATTGTACGGCACCAGTTGGTGGCACAGCCCATCCAAGAGAGTTCACTGTAAGGTTCAAAGGACGGTCAGCTGGCTGTGCTCCTGGAACACCCAGCGAACGAGCTGCTATTGGCTGCTGACCCATTAATGGAGATGGAGATATACCAGCGGAAAGATTCCTTGGAGGACCAGTTTGCCCAAAAGGACTTGGAGGAGGCATCACGGGACCCTGCATAACTTGTACTGGCGGACGTGATCTTGGGGGTCCAACTGGGATGTTCTGTGGAGAACCACCAAATCCATATGGAGCGGCAGGCCTAGGTGAAAACACTGCATGGGCGGGTGAAGAATTGAAAGGGAAAGCCATAGAACCAGGAACAGGACTAACTCCAGAAGGCATGTTAGACTGATTTGTTGGGAACCATGAACCATGGAATTGCTGAAAAGGGGCTGGTGAAGAGGTTGATATCGGTCCCATAATTGCTTGTGCCAATCCCTGGCTTGCCATGGCAGTGCTGACTGCAGAGACAGCAGCCAGGTCCTTACCTTCAGTAAGAACTTGCATGGTATCTCCAGATACTGAAGCTGATGCCTTGGAAGCAGCATATTTTCCCTGAGAAACCCATAATAAGTTCAATAGTTAAGCAAGCGTCCTGCGATGAGGTTTATACGTAGGTGATGCAGGGAATATTGTCACACAAAAACATGAGGAGCAATACAATTAAAATGCAAGAACTAAAAGAAGCTTTAAGTTGTGACGATCATCAAGAACTCACAGGTACTGAGGAAAGCAACAATTCTATTAAGGCAGCAGCAGCATCAACTTTCTCATAAGTGTCTGCTGCTATTCGAACATATAACTCATCCAAACAGCTTAAAATGTCACTGCCATCAGATGCTGTAATTTCAACCTGAATGCAGTTCACAAAACAAGAAGAGGACCCAAGCAAAAAAGGGTGATTAAACTCTTAAGGTCATTGCACTGTACATTACTCTGAAATTTCAAGCAAATAATGCATAGTTTAAGCAGTAAGAGAAATTACAACCTTTTCTCCTGTCTCTGATTTTATGCCATAAACTTGCATTTTAGTTCCAGTTTCCTGTATGTTAGTTTAAAAGATGGAAACAGAACAAAAGAGCAATTAATGTACACAGAAGAAGCAGAAACACTGAAAACATGCCAAATATTACATATGAATTTAGTTATCAGAAGACCATGCCAAAGCAATGATTACCTTTTCTAATCTTTTATGGGTGTCACCATCAGGGCCATATATTAGGCCAACAAAGTTGAATCCAGGGTACTCTTTAACCTGCAGATGCAGCATAAAGCAAACTATCAGGGACTGTACCACCAGCACGAGGAAGAACAGGCATGTAAAGTATGGTTGACGAAGTTCAAACAAAATGCTAGAAAGGGTGGGTTATTCACCAATTACACAACAAACACAAGGAAACAACATTAAGGAAGAGATCATTAGTAATCCAGGGAAACAAAAGACACAAATATTAATGAAGTTGCAGGGAAGATGTGGACATACAGGTATCGAAACTATAGCTTCCCTGGTTACAGGTTGATAATCAGATGGCGCCTTGTAATTTGGATTTAGCTTCAGAATTTCTCCTGCAAGCCATTAAAATATTGTCAAGAGGAACAAAACTCTGATAGGACAAAAAGAGCAATATTTAAAATTAACACCACTTACCTATAGCTTCCCGCCTCTCTAGTTCCAAAGTTTTCAACTTCTATATGAAAAGTTACAAATACATATTCACATGTTAGATATCTAGTAAAAAGCACAGAAAGCACAATAAAAGGATAAGAAAACAATTTACGTGAATTAGTTGCACCTTATAATCAATTTCTGCGGCTGGCTCACGATCCTGAACATCCCCAGCTGATTCGGAGTTTTCAGTGTCACCATTTAATGATCCCAGCTTCAGCTGTAGAGTGATTTGATCCACTCGAGTCTGCCCAAAATTTGTACCACCACAGAGGCAGTAATATCACTTAGTGGCACCTGGAATGGGGAGCTTCCATGTGAGCAGTCACAAGGAAGAGAAAGACTTTATAGCACCAAGCCGGGAATGGGAATTCATATGCTAACAGCTGCAAAGAGTGACTCCTGTTCTCAAGCTGGTGCTATAAATGTCTTCGACCCATATAAAAATCTTAAGATTTTTGCTAAATTTTGTTCTTGGATCTAAAAACAGTAACTCTCAGAGCAGAAAAATGGAACCAGTATGGCAAATTTAAAAGGATGAAAGAAGAAAACTCGGAGTGTCAAACCAATCTAAGAGCCAAACAGATAGTTTACAACCAAAGTGATGAGAAGTGAACAAATCAACATGAAAACACATTCAGAAACCCAAGCAAGTACCTGATAAGCTAAAGCTCTTCCTTTCCTCACATTGATATCTTGTGTAAGATCAGGACCCCATTTTGTCTTCCTTTGCAACTGTTTGTTACTTTCCTCACTAGCAGCGTCACTACTTTCAGACTTCTTACCACCTCTGAATAAGGGAACTAAGGAACCTGAAAACTTGTTTTTGGTATAACAAAACCAGCCTTTCCCTTGAACATAGATATCTTTGCACTGTTGGATGATGCTGTTGATGAAGCTGTTGTAGCAGCATTTTGTACGTGATGGATCTCTGCCACAACTTCCTGCTCAACATTTGCACTCATATTGCTTCCAAGCACACAAACTTGCTTGCGCTATCCCTTGATAGACAAAAACATCAGAACCATATTACAGTCTTAAAATTGAGAGTGCCAGAGTAGTGTAAAACACACATGCCAATGAAAGAAGAAAACGTGTGCAGTCACTGTCAGAGCAGCATCACTGTAACTGACAGTTTCAAAAGGCTCAAGGCGCACAAAAGCACAAATGGTCCAGGGGCTCAGTGCACGGGTTTCAGGGGAAGGCGCGCGCTTTTTGGACACAAGGTGCACTTCTATGCAAAATATTTTAAACTCATTCAAAAAACATATTTTGTAGAAACAAGATAGATAAGATTCAGTCGACTTTCTTTAACTAAGAAATAGGCATACAAAAAGTAATTAGACATCAATATAACTACTAATATGCAAATAGCCATAAGATATGTTATATTATCATCATAGTTCCCCGAAACACACACTTATAGTACAGAATTGTCCTGTAAATAGCCCTGCATCCTTCAGGTGCCCCTCTAGGAAAGAAAAGAAGAAAAAATGATAAAGGTGAGGCCGAGAAATTGTAACACCCTGCTCCCCCTAGTGGAGAGTTACATCACTAAGACTCCCTAATAGAGCCCCTAAGACATAAAATCCAACGCCTTAGTCCTGATTAAAAATGGTAGATATACTTTTTTTAATTGAGTTTACTCGGCATCAATCAACCTATTCCCAGTCACACCTAGACCTAACGGATCACTCATGGAATTTTATTCACGAGTGGATCACTCACCCATAAGGAATACAAAACAAGACAGTAATTAATAACCTGCAGGGGCGATGGGGAGTGGAAAAGTAACACCAAGTCTAGACATGAAGACTAACTTTAAACAATATGTCTACCTTTGATACTTACTTAGGCCCTGTTCCATTTAACTTTAGCTTACAGCTTTACACCTCCTTATAGCTTCTTATAACTAACTTGACAATTATCTTACAACTCTTTACAACTTTCCTTTCAGCTAAATAGAATAGAGCCTTACATACATAATCAGATTATTTAAATTATGTACAACTAGATATTGCAAGCATAACATCCCACTTATGCATCTTTCCACAAAACCACATGCTCAGCAAAACGGAAACAGAAAACACTTACACCTATTCAAGTCAAAGAGCTTGCAGGTTCCATTCGTTCATTTCACGGGCTTGTGTTTCAGTTACAGAAATCACAGTAGTTACCAATGAAAAAGACAACTAAACAGAACTGAGTAGTGAGAGCCCCTCCCCTTGTTCTTTTCTACTAGGCACCACAGCAACAATTTGCAATTTTGAGACCTTATTTGAACATCTGTTAATCTAAAGTCACAGCCCCACACTATAAGTTAATGATTCTTAATCAAATCTAGTTAATACGAAACCCACATAATTCCCGCAGAACATGTATACGCCAATAAGCAACATACAGAAGTATTCACGCTAAAATTGGAGCTCTCTGATTATTCTCCTCCTCCATCTACAACAATTCCACACTAAAACCCTAATAAAACCCAGATTCCCAAATATCTGCTTATAATTCAATTGAACATAGCAGCATTTCGCCTCAAATTCACTCCGCATCACAATTATACAACGTCCATAACAAATCCATTTAGGTTTAAAAATGAATACGAATTCAGAGTAAAGATTACGCACCTGGAATCCTTAGGGTTGAAGGTTGAAGATAAAAGAGACTGTAGACGAATACCCTAGCTTCCTCCCTATTCTTCCTCCGTCCCCTAATGCGCCCGCTTCCTTCTTCTTCTTCCTTCGGTGCTTCTTCCTCCCCTCCGCTCTCTCGCTCTCTTCCTTCTCTCTATCTCCGCCGTTTGGGCGTGTGTGTAATGTAAGAATTGGACTTTTTCGTTTTGGGTTTCTCTCTCTCTCCTCAAGCTCAAGCCCCAAAATCCCCCTTTTTTAGCTGTGACTCTAAGACTATGATATGGCTATTAAATGGAAAATTGGGCCAAAGATGAAAAATTAGCAAGGCCCATCTTGACCAACTCATACTTGGGCCTAAACTTTTGAGTTGTTTTTTTTGAATTTATTTAAAAATAATCACACATAAACGCATATCAAATATAAAGATAGGTTTATTCAATTAATCAACATAATTTATTTACAAAATTAAACATCTCTCCCATCGTCAATTTGCAATATCAAGAATCTAATAGTTTCTTGAATGAAATATTAGCCAAAAACTATCATACCGCTAATCTTATACTTTCATATAACTCGACCAATTTCACGGTTCATAATGTAGGATGCAGCATATCCCCATATGAACTACATGTACTTGTTCGTAATAATTATTTTGAAAACACGTGTAAATACATATATTTTAGATGAGAGTTGTGAAAGAAATAAAATAAAATGGAGATTGTATTTTATTTATAGGAAAATGTAGAAATAAGTGGAGAGTGAGTGAGTGAGTGGTCCAAGTGCGATGAAAATGAAATTAATTAATAGTAATAGTTAATATTGGTAGCAGATACTAATTTTAATGACAGAAATTAATAGCAGGTAGCCCCAACGCTTCCCTTCCCATTTAATTAACATCATCCAACAAATTCATTCAACTCCTAATTCATAACGCTTCCCTCTATGTCTATCCAACATAACACTACGCCGGCAGTACCACCTAGGTTTCCTCTATCCAACAATAATAATAATAATAATAGTATTAGGTTAAATTTGGCACATCCGACGTGAAAATTTAAATACCAAAAAAAAAGGACAAGTCATTCTTTATAACGCATGCATTAAAGTTTCTTTGACTCTATGATCGTCCAACTATTACAATTTTATACTGCTCTTTTCCGTTTTACTTTAATTAAATTTTTTCGTTTTATAATTTAATTGATATATTAACGACTAGCTTTTAATTTTATCCTTATAATATTTTTTCTTTCCTTTTCTATTAAATTTGTTCATTTTCAATTAATTATTACGATAACTTTTTTTTTATCAAAAATAACAAGTATTGAAAAATAAAGGAAGTAAATTATAGTCATAGTTTCCCTCTCCATACATTAAGGAGTAATTAAATAAATAAGTAAATGTTGAATATATTTTTTTCATAAATTGCAATTACAGTTGCATGATGTGTGTGGTTATATTATACAATATAGCTGCCGCTGTTGCTCCCTTTGCATAAATATAATGATGGAAGATGGAAATTTCATGATTGACCCACCTAACCCCCTTCTCGCATCTCCCATCTCCCCACACCCAAAAGAGTTTAAATTAAATAAGAATATATCATGGCCAACAATGGTAGTGGATGATCCATTATTATCATTACATTTTTGAACTTCGATGGCCTCTACATCACACACTAGTCGACTATTTTTCAATTCTGACTTTTTTTTTTAACTAGACTATTATTTTCCCCTCAAAGTTCCTCAGCTCACATGATATAATTAATAAGTTAAAATTTGACAATAATATAAGGTGTCAGATTGTTGATTCTTTTATGAAACTATCCCAAGTAAAAATTATATTTAATAAAATAATTTTACTTGACAAACTGCTAATGTTATATATATAATTTTTTCAAGAAAATAATAACAATATACAGTATGAAGGAATGAAGGAAAACACCAAAAAAAAAAAAAAAAGGAAAAGACAAGTAGGCCTACGAGCAACATCACCACCACCTAACAGCTAGCTAGTAAAATACATATGACTGAAAACAGTGTGTGGAGGGAGGGGCCATGCGAAAAGAGGTGGAGGTGTTGACATGTGAAAATAAATTAAAGAAACTGTTGAGTCTTGATTAGTGAGTTTTGTATGGACATAGAGATGAGTATTTGTACGTACACTAAGCTCAACAAGATGGCGGAGGATGAGGAGGAGTTCCCCGCCGCGCATGCTAGGAAGGCACTGGGACTCCCACTACCCCACACTCTCAGTCTCTCTCATACGCGTCAACATCTACCTTATCTACAGTAGCGGTGTAGTAGAGTAGCCCACTTTGGGCGCACTTATAAATCCACCCGTGAAGCACCTAAAGTGCACTCGCTAATCCATCAAATTAAAGCACTCACATTACTTTACCAGGCAGCCCAATTAAAATTATCTCTCTCCCATTCCGGCACTATTACCGCTCCCATCCCTTGACGCCTATCTATCTAGTTGTGAGCAATATGGGAGGAAGAGGAAGAAGAAGAAGATCAGTCGATGGTCAAGTGTGGATGGTATTAATGTGGGCGACACTGATGGTGCAGGTGAAGTTGGTAAGGTCAGACATCAACAAAGATAAACAAGAGTGCGCCCCCAGTTGGCCGGGCTGGCGACCTGCCTCCCCTACGTGGGAGCCCAGGCCAAGGCTCCCACCCCGGACTGCTGCACCGGCCTTAAACAGGTGCTCAAGGACAGCAGGAAGTGTCTCTGCATCTTGATCAAGGATAGAAATGATCCCAGCCTTGGTTTGAAGATCAATGCCACTTTAGCCCTTAGCCTCCCTCAGACTTGTCACGCCCCTGCAAACATCTCTGAGTGCCCTAGTACGCTATCTAATTACCTTCCTTATTTATTCCTACGCAGTTACCTTATCTACTTAGTTACACTGATTGATTTTTGTGCGCAGCACTTCTACACTTGGCACCCAACGACCCCGAGGGCAAGGTTTTCACTGATTTTGCAAAAGCCGCTGCTGCACCAGCCGCCGCTACTACTTCTCCGTCTTCCACTGGTAATTAAGTTATTTTGGTATTATTCAAATATATATTTATATTGAGATTATTTTCATATATTAATTAATAAATAATTTTTAAAAAAAATGGTTGATAAGTTTTTTGTTTGAATGAATAAAATTTACAGATAGCAGCGGGTCTGGTGGTGGAACGAGTGCGCAGGTGAAAAGTGATGGTGGTGGGAAGATGATGGCTCAGAATCCCATCTTGTATGGAGTCTTGCTTTGCTGCTTTCTTCTATTTCACCATATCACCTTTTAGAATCCATCCCATCATCATCCTTCCATATTATTCTACTTAATGTTTAGATAAGGATATCTCATTTTTCAACTCAATTAATTGTCACTGTAATTATTATTATCACTATTATGGTGTCGTATCTGTGTTATTTGAAAGTTGTTGTGATTTCTAACATTTGAAACTTTCCCATATTTGTAATAAAAGCTACGGTGTGATTGGAAATTCAATTATTGTGTATGTACTACAGTAGTCATAGTATCATTTACTTTGTCTTTTTTAATCTTCTATGCTCTATAAAAAGTCCGTGCATATCCTTTTTTTTTTTTTCCTGTTACTAATATACAGTAAGCCCACTAAAATTAAAGGGCATGGTCACTTGATTTTATATCCAATAACAATCACATGAACATCGAAAATTTTGTCCTACTTTGCTAATTGTGAAGGCCAATGGACAATAGGGCCAAATAGTACACATATGGGCCACGACAAATCAAGGGTATCTATAATGCATTACACTAAATAAGAGAGGATCGGATTAAGACAACATTAATACTATATAAAACTTAATAAATACATGCATTGTGTGCTCTAAACATTTAATTACATGTTACTTAGTATATAATTTCCGATGACAAATTACATTTGAACACCATTTTGTCTATATTTGTAAGAGTTTTTAAAAAATTATATTTATCGAGATAACTATATAATAAAAGGAAAGAAAGTGGTTGAAAGTTCACTATAAGCTTCTGTAAAAAGAAGAGTTTTATTGGAACAATCAACTTATTAACCGGGCATGAGTGAGTTTAGATTGTAGAGGTAATAATATGAGCATGCATTTGTCAATTCAAATGGCATATCATATATATGAGAGAGGGAGGGATGCGATGTCACAGCCAATAAGAGATGGCTATTTCCAAAATGATCATCAAGGCAAAGGGACCAGCCGTGTAGTAGTTGGGCGTTGAGGGATGGAAGTAATGAATGAATGAATGAATGGAGCATATAATTTAATTAACTCGTACCATTTACAGGTAGTATCGTCTTAACAACGTAAAATAAGTTTTCAATAGTGAATTACTATATTTTGATAACGATGTATCATTATTCCACAAACATGGACAATGACTCTCTCGTTTATTTATTTTTCTGTATTTAGAGAGAGAGAGAGAGAGAGAGGGAGTTGAGCAATATGGAATGGCGAAGGAAGAATTAGTGATCCCGGCCTGGTCTGTACATTCTACTTATGAACGGATCATTTATAAGTTCCTTGCAACAAAAACAAGTTATAATAAAACTAATAAATAATCGAATTCAAATTTGTTTCGTTTATTCTTTATGTCGCAAATAAAAAATAATGTCCCAACAAGACATAAGCACTCATAAAAAATAATAGATTGATGTTTAGAAGGGAACACAATGTTGGTGGCATAATTAGACAAAACCTATAAACAACTAACTTCTAACACTACAAGCAATTAAACAACGAAAATGACATTTGTAGCAGCATGAGTCGTTCTAAAGCAAAGTTTATCGAGATTCACTAATAATTGATGTGATTTTAATTTATTAAAAATATCATGTAAGGACTTCTCATTTTTTCTAAAAATATAAATAAAAATAAGAAAAGAAGAAGAAGAACACACAAAATTAATGAACTCAACCTATATTCTAATTTCATGTTTTTATGACTCGAACAAGTTTAGTTATCTTTTTTCCTCTCCTCTTGAGTTAAAAAAAAAAAACTATCTACGAAAACTTTATAGTCTCACATGGTCCGAGATTTAAATCAATTTTCCTCTCTCTCCCCTCACTTATGCCCCCGACAAAAATATTATTGTGACGTAAATTCCTGTTTGTTTCTTTCACTATAGTTATCTACTTATCTTCTTAATGGAACATTTATACTGTAAATTTTGATTTTTTTCTATAAAAAAAGAAAAGGTAGAGATTTGATAATGATGAAGCGCTAGATTTTGGATTTGAATTATGGTCTGAATTGATGAGTGATCCGAAGGCTGATGACTAAAATAATGTGAAATAGTGATTGGACTGGGTTTGAGTTGCAAAGTGAGGTTGGGCACACATGAGCCTTAAAAGTTTATGTGACGGCCCATTTGAAGATTAAAATAGAGGAGCCCAATAATCTGAAGCCCAATTGAGGCGAGTCCGGGAGAATAAAACAATGAAAGAAATAGTGGCGCTGTGCTGTATGTCTCTCCCTCCTCCTCTCGTGGTTCGCGAGGCGAGGCGAGGCGATGCTGTGTAGAGTTGACAAATTCTGATTCTGAATTCTTAAACGCTTCCTTCATTTTCAACGTCGTTTCATTCTCTCTTCGTCTTTCTTCTCCTAAATCCAACAACCACCGCTCTGCTCTCTCTCTCTCTCTCTTCTGGATTTTGTCCACCATTATCCATCCATGGCTTCCTCCCTCACCACTCTCTCTCTCCTCCTCCTCCTCCTCTCTCTCTTCTCACCTCCCGCGCTGTCCCAGTCCCCCAGCCCCTCCGTCTACGACATCCTCCCCAAATTTGGCCTCCCCAGGGGGCTCTTACCTGACTCCGTCGTCAGCTACTCCTTCAACCCCGACGACGGTAGCTTCTCAGTCGAGCTACAGAATCCCTGCTATGTCCACTTCGATTACTTGGTCTACTACGACAAACACATCTCCGGAACCCTCAAGCTCGGCTCCATCACTAATCTCAAGGGCATCCAAGTCAAGCGCTTCTTCCTCTGGTTTGACGTCGATGAAATCAAGGTCGATTTGCCCCCTCCGACTACATTTACTTCCAGGTCGGTCTCATCAACAAGAAGCTCAGCGTTGATCAGTTCCAGACCATTCATTCCTGCTCTTCAGGCATTTCTCTTCCTCGCTCTTCTCCATCTTGGGACCTGGCCTTTCTGGTACAATACTATTTCTCCTCCGATTCTTGCTTTATCGTTCTTGTCAATTGTGTCAATCAGAAGTGATTGCGTAACTAAGATTGAGGCTTCTGATTGTCAAATTTAATACTTTCACTTGGTCGATCATCTACCACCGTATCCGTATGTCACTTTATTCACTTTGGTTCATCTTAGCTTACGTCTTCTTGCTTCTCGATTAATTATCTTTTATCAAAATTTTACTTTTTCTAGGTTATTTTTCTTCGGTTTTTGTGCATGACTTTCGATGTTGCTGTTTCCTTGTTTCTGTGATTTCTTGCTGGCATAATTTCTTCCTTTCTTTTGCTGTTCTTTTTCTTTTTTGGGTGGCGTTTATCACAAGATCAGGATACTATGGGACCTTGACTAGAGCAATTGTGGATTAATGATCAGAAAATACCCTTACAATGATGACATTTCGGCCTTCAATTATCAAGCTTGAATGGGAGAGATCAATTAAAACTTGATGCTAGGAAAAAAAAACTAAGTGAACAAGTTGACGAATTATTATCATACTTAGTCACTACAGCTAGCTAGCAAGTTGATGGCTTAAACCCGGGGACCTTCAGGTGGGGGGGTGATCACACACATGCATGCAAACTTGCCTGTTGTGAGGAACCTGCTTGGCTTGTTTATGGTGCTTTGACGGCTTCTTGTTGGAGGCAATGGATTTGCTAGAACTTAATCCATCCCCTTTACATTGTGAAAGATTCCTCTCTCCCCTCTCTTTCCTGCGGGTCGGTTTTGACTGTGGTTGGTGCACCATTCCTAATATATGGTAATCACCAAGCAATTATCAAGTGACTGAGACCTGTAGTTATCCACCAGAAGCATGTCTCTTTTTAGTGTTTATCTTGCTTACATGTGGGTTTATGATTAGTGGTGGGGATTGCCATTTTTGTGTTGTTTTATGCTTGAAATTTCCAAGGAAGTTTCACTCTTTAACTTTCACTTGTAATGATTCCTGATATGAACTGATGTCGTATTTATTTGGCTGTCTATTGTATACATCCAATTTCCTTTTTCTAGTTGTTAACCAACAATTTGTGGTCGTTGGTGATGCCATCATATATACTTGAAAAGGCATTTTCCTAAGGAATGTGCTTTACAATGTGACACACTTCACTGGTAATGGCATCATTGATACTCATTTTTGAAAGGGCACCTTCCTAGGCATGTGTTTAACAAAGAGACGCTCTCCATTGGTAATGGCATCATTAATACAATCATGCTTGAAAAGGCTTTTTCGTGGGGCTGTGCATAAGAAAGATACGCACTTCACTTAGAATGAGGTTTCGCAGTTGACTTGGCATTATTTACCTTGTTTCAGTCGGAAGACATGGACAGAATCAGAGTTCTTGGCCTTGCGAGCATTAGATATTCAACAAATCTTTATGACTGCTAAATTTGTTCATGAACTAGGTTGTACTTGGAACCAAAGTCGCTTATTAATTCAAAAATTGTTTTGGGTACATTTGATTCTAACATCTAATTAGTAGTTGACATATTTCCATATACATATGCTTGAATATAAATACAAAATGATCTACGGACATCCTGGATGCTAGTTACTAATACTATTTTCCTTGCATCTATTTTGTGTAATCTGCAGCTGCCACGTGCTGTGGATGACGAGATCCCAATGCTATTGACCGAATAGGCAACAAGCCTGTCTCCTGCAGCAGGTCCTAGAGAGTATTACTTTAGGGATTCTTCTGTAGGTTTTCGTTTGATTATAATAGCAGATTTTGAGAAGGCCAAAATGCCGCGAGTATGGAAGATGGCGATGGGTCTCCAGACTGCTGGTTTGTAAGTGTGATATGTACATGTCCTCGTGCTTTGAGAGCTATGGTAGTAGTATCTGCGTAGAACTCTGACTCTTCTCTAGTGGGATTAATGGAGTCAGAGAAGATAGTTAAGTAGAAGTGTTGCAGGATATTGTAAAATGATTTGAGTTTGAACTTGTGTGTATCAAGTATAAGTAAATCTACTGGATGATTTCTGCTAGAAATTCTGACAGGTTTCACTTATTTTTATGGGTGTCATATGTCTGGATTCTAACAAGGTTAACTGGGAAAGATTTAGTGGCACAATTCTCAAACACAAATGACTTTTGGTTGTGGATGGCTCAGATATGGTATGAGAGTTCAAATCAATCCCAGTAAACTGAGCTCCTTGTAAATTGTGCAGGTAATTTCCTTTATCTACTTGGAAATTTCTGTGGAGTCTGAAATTTTTAATACAGCATGAAGGTTGCAGTGAGATCTAGAATGTTTAGTACAGTAATATTTGAAACTTTAGTAAAACTGCAGAGTTAAATTGGACAAATTTTTTTAATCCAGAGTTAAAATTTGACAAATGTTGGTATCAAGTATTAAGTAATTTAGAAAATTGAAGTTAATGATTGAAGGTCTTGGGACAAATTTACATAAATATCCTTTATATTTAGAATATGGATGGTGACACTATATAGGATAATGACATTGTATGATTCAGAATATTAACTGTCACGGAAGTATATATTAATAAGAAATGAAATGTTGATATGTAATGTCAAATAACGTTGTCGCGGTATATAGATATAGATATCGATTGGGAAGACTTGAGGACAAAGTGCCAAAGTGGGGATGGTTTGGTAATTTCAGTGATCGGCGACCCACCAAACTTCCATCTGCCCCCTCAGAAAAAAATAAAAATAAAAATTCCATCTGCCCAAGATATAACTATAATAATACTTGTTGTAGAGCTTATTATAAGGAAGGTCTGTGTCCCGATCCCTGAAATTTGCGAAACCCATAGAGAGGGTCCTGATGAACAATGGGCATTCTCAGGAGAAGTGTCGTTTACTCAAGGTTTCTCCTCATCTCCCTGCAGCTGCTACTGCTTTCTCTCTCCTCCCCCATCTTCTCCTACCCTGTCCCTGATCCGTCGGCCCCAGACATCCACGACATGCTTCCGCACTACAACATCCCAAAGGGCATCGTCCCGGACGCCGTTAAGTCCTACACTTTCTCCTCCGAAGATGGGGCCTTCACCGTCCAGATGGAGCGCACCTGCTATGTCAAATTCGCTGATGATCAGCTCGTTTACTACGACAAGGTCATCAGAGGCAAGTTGAGTTACGGTAAAATCTCCCAAGTCTCTGGGATTCAGGCCAAGAAGTTGTTCATCTGGCTCCCTGTTACGGGTTTGAATGTTGATTCAGATTCGAGCATGGTTGAATTCCATGTTGGAGCCTTCAGCCAGAAATTCCCTGCCGAGGAATTTCAGATAATACCCACTTGCATCAAGAAGTCAAATCCAAACGCCTTTTCTCTCAAATTCAAACCTTTTTGGGCCAATCACTACTTGTATGAGTGAATTTCCCATCCCATCCCACTAAATTTGCTTTAGTTCTTAATTTGCATTTGCATGCAATGTGTCTTTATGTTGTGTTGATATGCGAATAATGGAATGTGAATGTGTATTGATTGTGTCACCGGCTATGAATGTGAATTTTTATCTTCACCTCCTAATTTTCTGAGTCGACCCTTCTAAATTTCTTACCCAATTTCGGCCATAATTAAATGCGTGTTC
Source organism: Talinum fruticosum (assembly GCA_021018815.1). Taxonomy (NCBI): domain Eukaryota; kingdom Viridiplantae; phylum Streptophyta; class Magnoliopsida; order Caryophyllales; family Talinaceae; genus Talinum; species Talinum fruticosum. The sequence goes on from JAITYX010000103.1 coordinate 1,516,652, forward strand.
CATCTCAGTCCAAGAATTAAGAGGGCTTTTCAATTTTGGCAAAATTGATAAACTAACATCAAGAATTTGAGGATAACCCTTCTGTCGTCCCGTGCTATGTCAAGATTGTTCATGATTGTATCAGCCAAACATTATACCCTTCAGACAGTCAATATCAATTTAATTGTTTCGGCATTGCCGATGTCAACTAGCTAGCTCAGCTATCAGTCTCTCAACATCCGTATTAGTACAGAGATTTGGGTTTAAATTTTATGTAGACTCAGCTATTACTAGTCTCTAAGCGTCGGCATTAGTGATAGAAATTTGGGTTTAAATTTCAAAAAATGAATGATACTGAAGTGTAAAGAGTTCGGACTGGAGCTTTGAGGGGATTCTTCAAAGTTCGTAGTCCAGGAGCTTAACCCCAGAGAAAAGTTACGGAGTGTGTGCAATGAAGTAAGCAACCTCGGCATGCAGATAAAACTCCACTATTTCTGGAATTTCATACCTACAACACCAGGGAGACATCAACAACTACCTTCAGGTACTAGTATCACGACAAATTTCAAGTTCTACTTATGAATAACCAACGAACAATATTCACAGAAACGTTGAGATCACTGCAATGACATAGTAATATGCTATATTACTCCTACATACTAAGATCAAGTCCCTGAATCATGCACACATTCTGCAGATATGCCCCCACAAATTTACATATTTATATAACCAGAAACCATCTCACCCCAAAATACAAACACCTAGCCGCTTTGGGAATGCCATCACCTGCAAAATCGACTCTTTCAAAAGATGGCAAAAACAGACCCAAACTGAACTGACCCATGAGCTTCTGCTTGCTTAAAGGCCCTCTTCTTTCTTCCTACTATACTAGCTGGAGCTGGAGAGAGAATTTGTTTTGCACTATGGACTGGTGTACAATGCAGAGGCACTGTTTACTTGCAGCAGAGAAAGCATCGGATTCTGGGAAAGAGAGGAAAGAGGATCTCCAACCTCATTGGAAGGGCTGTGACAACATTTTGGCTTTGAAGCTGCACAAACCTTGATGAATCCCATATTTCCATTAAATGAATGAGACATGTCATGCCCTGCTGAACGTAGAAAGAACGAATGCTAATAATATACCAGAATCAAGGCAAAATGATACACTAACGCTTTGATACTCAAGCCTGAAGCACTTGGCAGTGCACAATATGACTCTTTAAACCACTTCGCCCAGATATACTCGACCATAGATTAGTTACCAGGGTTCGGAAATGACCCTTTCCAGCTATATTTTCCCACAGGTGTGGATTACTCTCAACCTGTTTATCCGGACTGGAGACATCAACCAGGCTAATACTCATGTTGTTACGAATAATGCAAAGCTTCCCATTAAGGGGAACAAGTGCAGCAGCCTCTAGAGCCCGGGAACTCCCAAGATGGAGCTTACTGTCAATGAACTTGTTCCAAGAATCGGTTGCTTCATCATAAACCCTAAGCTTGCATCCATCCCTGCAATCTATTGAATAAAGCTGCCCGTTCATGGTGGTGCTTGGGTTTCTCCAACCTGCAATCATCCCGTCATTGACAGGGGTCCAGGTGTTTGTTTCAGGGTCATAAGCCTCACTCATTACCTGACGCCGGGAACCTAGACCCTTCAAGTACCACTTTCCATTATACACCACTCCTATGAAGGGCACCATCCCTGTTCCCATCTCTGCAATGGAGCTCCACTTGTTCTTGTTTGGGTCATAAACTTCGGCTGAGCGAAGAGCCCTTTGGATACCTTCACATTCCCCACCAGCCACGTAAAGGCAGTTATCTATGACACAAGAACCAAAGCAATGACGCCTGCGAATCATACCTGGAGCTGGGTGCCATTTATTGGTCCTTGCACTATAGAATACAACACGTCTCATGGACCCCCTCAGTGGATCCTCACCTCCAAATAAGTAGAGATGGCAGCCACTTAGAACAGCACAGCCAAACCCCGGGCTTCAGAGTACTCTACAGGAACAGGGGGAAGTGGTTGCCAGAGCTGGTAAGTAGGATCAAAGGCATGCCATGAAATCTTTCCATCCCGGTCCCTTTTCATCACATATACCCACTCTTCTGCCATTCCAAAGTTTTTCCTGAGAGAGTAATAGAAGTTTCCCGATAGGAGTCGGTGCCATCTTTTGCAAACTAGGCGTAGTTTGCGGTGCTCCACACGAGGAACTCGGATTAGACAAGCAATGGCAAGATCATCAGGTAGACCAGGCAACAGAGGTGGCTGAACTCGATTCCTCTCCCTCCGGGAATTCCTGGACCGGTGGGCACGGGGATTAATATCTGGCTGTATACAGATCTTCGATCCTGGGACAAATTTCCTTGCAGTAGCAACTGTTTTTAAACCTGCATCTACTTTGCAGTAGCACGACACAGAATCAACCTGGAATAATTGTTCACAAGTAAGATTATAGACATAAATTCACACATACAAATGCAATGGGCAAAGATTTACACAGTTGAGAGCAATAAAACAAACATGTACTATATCTTATCTCAGGGACTAGCATATTGTTTGAAATCCATACTCTAGAGTCAAGCCTAAGCATTCTCTCCTCTTTTCTTTTTTTTTTTTTTTGGGGGGTGTGTTTGGAGGGTTTAGGGGTTTCAGATGTATTAGCCTTGTAGACTATGTAAGGTTAAAATTATTTGCAATTCGTGTTTATATCTGACCAGAAACCACATCTTGCTTGTAAGGGAAAGCTTGTTACATCAGGATCACCCCAAACCTTCCTACGCAAGACCCACACTAGATGTTTGTCATCATTGCATGTTCACATTTTAATATTATTGTATTCACTGAGCCTTTGTAGTGTACTATTCTACTAATTGTTCTTCCACTTCCTTGCACATAATATCAACATCCTCCAGCTCATAAGAGAGAACAATAGCGACAGAATGTAAAAAATTTCTTAACCAGGCAATTTCAGCAAAAAACCAAATTAGTGAAAACCAAAGTGAATGTTTCCACAGCAACTAGAAGGAGCCATAACTTGTCTGTGACAGATGATAACCAATATTAGTTGATTAGATCAGACTCATAAGACAATAACTGAGGCATTCACCTCAGAGAGAGGATCATGCCTCAAGAGTCACAGAGTGAGGTAACTATGTCTATATCAAATGAAGCATAAACCGTGATCCTGACTTAATGAAACTCAGCCACAGCAACAGAAATTCAAAGATTGCAGGAAAGGCAAATGCATTGGAAGATTTACACCATGGCACACGCTACTGGCTGCCTTCAATACGACAGGCAAACTGTAACTCATAATTCAAGTCCAAGCTGATATTGGAATGGAGTGGAATAAGAAAAATATGACGGCCAATTTCCTTAGCAGTCAAAACTCAATAGTGAAACAAAGCTATACAGTTGCAGATCTTCAAAAGAAATCACAGGTGGGTTATTGGATTAATAAGAACCTAAAGTACAGACCATGAGTTAGGAAAACTAAGAAAAACTGGTACCAGTTTTATAGAATAGAAATAACACTTTACAAGCAAAGTTGATGAAATCACAAATCTACATATGCTATTGGTTATGTTACGGGGGCTACGCATATCTGGTTATGAACTTATGAAACTAGGACACACAGATTGAGGGAGACAACAAGCAATAGATCGGACATTGGCCGAGTCTGATACCCAAACAGATACTTATATCAGAAAAAGTTGAAACCATGTAACACGAGTTATTTGAACCACCAAGGATTGAAGATTATAAGACTCATGAAGCTGATGCCCACAGACATACGATGAATATGTTAGTGATTGTTAATTAATACACCCCTGTTTAATGTGCTTAGGCACCATTTGAGTTTATACAGCAACTTTTCCATCATTTTTAGTAATTATGCCATGTTTTTAGATTCAGTCTTTGTCCAGCGTCACTTTGTGAAGACATCTGTTTCAGCTATAAATCGTGCTATACCGAACACACTTTCAAATTTCACCAAACCAGATTGAAGTAGTCGTGGTTGGAAGTAAATAACCAATTATTCAACACCTGAACTCCTCTTCAACCCCCCAGCCTTGGGGAGGGGGTTTAATATTTAGGTACCTTTTGCCCATGGCGAATGGATCCTGCTTTGCCATTGAAAAAGGTATTGAGGCACCTCCTTTAGTTTAATATTTCATCATGTATATATATATCTCTGACCTTTGTAGAAAAAGAGAAATGGGTAAGAAGAATCCATCCCCACCCAAAAAACAAAAAAGAGTTCAGCTGCCTGTAAGTTTCAGGAAGAAAGAAGTTTTTGTCTTATAACACACATTAAAGGCATTGCCCCTGATATCAGCTAACATAATAAGAACATAGAATGCAAAAAGGAGGTAGAAGATGAAAGCGCACAATACAAAGGTGTAAAGCTGATCAGACAAGGAAATCAGGAAACATTCCCCATCAATGCCCTCTTTCAAGACCACCCTCTTCTCCTCCCAGAAAAAAAAAAGGAAAATCTGGGCACTAAAATAAAAACTGCACAAAGTGGTAAGCTCAACCAAGTTTCATAAATAGCATTAAATGCAAATTTATTCGGTGGCATCAACAAAAAGGATCTTAAATCAGTGGACCGTCAAAACCTGAAAAACCTAAAGACCACAAGTTCAAACTAATTTAAAAGGCCAAATCTTTACCACTATTTTTCAAGATTCGTGACACAGTACCCAATCAAATCCACAAAATTATAGCAAAATTCTACCCATTAAGCAGAAATCTCATCTGGGCATTTCGTGAAATTAGACAAATTTAATCAAGAAGAAAAGGCAAGTGAGCTTACAAGGGGAGCCTGAAGGCGAATACCCCTCTGCGCATTTGGCGACCCTTCAACGCGCCGCTCCATAATCAGAAGCGCAAATTCATCAAATGGGAAATTCTCCCTTTTCCGACCCAAAAGCAATTTTGAGAGCTCTGGAAGAGCGAGAGAGAGGCGGATCGACTGCGATTTCAGCCTCAAAGTGGAAACCCTGATCCAACCCAAGAGAGTAAAGACTCTCCCCTGCTGTAGGGGAGAAATTAAACCCAGATGCCTTTTTTCAGTCTTGTCAATCCCCGCAAATGCAAGCAAGAAGAGAGAATAGAAACGTGAAAACTGCTAGGCTATCTCTTTCTCCCTCTGTTTCTCTCTCTTCACTATCTGTGTGTATGAAGTATGAACTCCCAAAAAGGGTAACGCTCAACAGCAGATATTTTATTGCTGGGATCAGGCACCTGCATCACAAAATTTCAGGAAAAACTAGACATTTTGTGGGTTTGTAAAGGTGGGGAGGAAAGAGAATGCAATTCTGGAACAGTGAAGAAGGATTAAACAGAGCTTAATGAGATGTAGTAATGGGTAATTAGTAACCTCCACCTCCTTCCACCTCCCCCACTCTTCCAACTCCAACTACTCTCTCTAGGAGAGGAGACAGACAGCCTCTGTCATGTCATTAAATCCTCCCTACCTCTCTCTCTCTCTCTCTCTCTCTCTCTCTCTCTCAAGAAATGAGATGAAATTTACGGGTCAAACCCGCCATTTAATTTAGTGAGTGAAAATACACATTGAATTTGATATTAGAGTATCCCTTCCCTTCTTCCCTTTTCTAATTCTTGAGCCCTACCTTTGCCTTTGATGTTGGCACTTCCCAGCTCACACCAGTCACCACTCTCCCACTTCTTTTTCTTTTCTTTTCTTTTCTTTTGGGGAGGTTAGTTGGATAGTAGTCGACTAATATTACTACTATCATTTTTATTTATTTATTTATTTATGTGGCCCAAAAAAAAAGAAAAGAAAAAGACAATACTGTTTACTAGCTAGATGCTGCCTGCTTGTCACGTGCTCACATTATAAGTCCAATGGGCATGGCCCATGTCATGGATGAATTCTTCATCATCGTTTTTCCTTTTTAAAATTAATTATTTATATTGAATTCTTAAAATCATTTTGTAGTGAATATTATTGTATTAGCCAACCAAAATTTGTACTATTCCTCTACAAAGAATGTAAGTTTAGTATGGAATTATTGAAATTTGAATATGCATTAGTTTATAAATGATATTATAAATCTAGTACAATAATAAGTGACCTCTCTTTCAAACTCATTTGTGGAAAGTAAATTGTAAAGGATTAGCTATTAATGTGAATCACTGTCAGTTAAGTAACTTAGATTGTTGACCAATAGACTAATTTGTCTATATAACTATTGCCGATGATGAGCATGCCAAAGAGACAAGTCTTCTTTAAAACTAGCCATGAATGCATAGTAAACCTCATCACAATGTCCAAACTAGTCTAACTCATAAAAATTGAGGGTTATGTTGTATTTTCTTGCCTTTGGACATGACACAACCCTCTAATCAAGGATTAATATTGAGAAAAAGTTAGAGAACCTCATTTATCGAATATCATGCAAGGTCGTAAGAGATCCTTATTGTATCCACATTTGAAATCAAAATGACATTTTCGCAAGATGGCATGCATGGATATATAACTCATCTTTGACTTTCAACAATTAGATTAATCTTTTAGTTACGTTGGTTATAGAATATAATGATATATGTGTAGGTTACAATGATAATTCCACTATCATACAATTATAATCAGTTACTTTTAACAATGGACATCTAATTGAGTCAAATGACCAAGATCATCATTAATGACGATGAAGGTTTAATGAGTGATGACGAGTAATATTTAACGAGTGAAATGAGAAAAATTTTAATAAAAGGGAAGTTTAGAATTTGTATATCGGATGAAGTGTAAATGTTCCACCTTTTTTACACGGATGTTCAAATTTGTAGATAAAATTAACCTTAGATAGCATCTTATAAGCTCTTACAAAACAAAAAGAAAATGAACCAAATACTTGTTAATAAAATTATAGTGGTATGTAAAATATTTAATTTGAATAATAAAACATGAAGTAATAAAAGAAGAGTATCACTAGTAGGAGTATATTCAAACGAGAGAGAGCGTCAATTTTACGATTTCGCATGCAAATTTAACCAAAACAAAAAGCTTATCGAGTATGATTAGTGCAGCTTTGGATGATTTGTTTAACTATTTGTTCTGTTGCTTAATCTCACCCTCCACAATCAACCGTCCTGATTATGCCATCGTGTCTTTATCCCAACCATAACTCCTGCGTTTGAACCACGCTCTTTAAGTGCGAGTGTTGCAAAAGCAGCTAAAGATTTTGAATTGTGATTTCTCTCTCTAGTCTCCCAGTATCACACAATTTTTTTAATCGAAATATTTTTGAAAATAATCACAGCGTAAATTTTTTAAAAAATCTATTTATTTTTAAATAATAAAAATTAAAAAAGGAGTGGTGATCGATCAAAAGCGAGGGTTTTCCATAAAAAAACGTCCACCACCACCGCTCTCTCTCTCTCCCTCCCCTCCCCCTCTCCTCTCTCCACCTCTCCATTTCTCTCTCTATCTTCCCCTCTTTCCTCCTCTTTCTCTCTCTTTCTCTCTTTCCCTCTCGGGAACGGCGACGCCGCGGTGACGATAAGGAGAAGGCCAAATCTTTAGGGTTTCACAGATCTGATAGGGTTTGCAAATATGAGCTTCGATCCGCTCCCTTCTAACTCTCATCACAATCTCGATGAGCAGATCGCGCAGCTTATGCAGTGCAAGCCTCTCTCCGAGCAGGAGGTTCGTCTCGCATTTCCCCTCTTTTTCCCTTTTCAATTTCCCTTCTATTGTTTCTATCGTGTCGCATTACGCGTTCCAATCTATTAGATTTGCCTCTTCTTGTTCTTTGCCATGATGAAATTGGGAGATGTTGCTTGCTCGTGCTGCAATCGATGTGATCTGCTCGGTTAACTCCTTTCTCAATTTTAAGCTCGGGTTTGCTGGATAATGGTAAACAAACATGGCGACATTCATTGTATATTTTCGCTCTCGGTTTAATCAGATCCGCTAACGATTTGTATTTTATCTTTTACCTATCGTTCAATATTTAAATTCCCAATTTTTTTGGTCTTTTGTTTCTGTGGTACTAGTAGCCTTCAGGTGGCGCCTCGTAGCCCCCTTCCCCTTCATCTGAAGAACGGCCTCTTTTGTGACCCAGGTTGGAGACGGAGGGGTGTGTTTGTGCGGACATCGAACATAATCGCCTTGTAAAGGTGGATAGATTTGGATTTTTCTTTAAGAAAATCTTAAGAATGGACCATTGAAGGGGTTATTGATGAGAATGACTATCTGGGTTTTGTTTCCCCGTTATACTAAACCATTTGAAAATGGAGGGAGCCGGACTTATGGAAGCAGATAAATTGGATCAATGTTTCTGGGTTTTCTTACGTTGTGCATTGTTCAGGAAGAGGTGCTTGAGTTGGACAATTTGTTATGTTCTGTGCGTGAAGATAAACTGTTGAGCACACTTCTCAGAATCTCCAAGCATCCTTGACGCTTTTATGTTCTTTGTTTAGTTTTAATACACAACATGCTCAAAAATGTTGCGATTGTTTCTACGTTAGATGATTGTAATGTACTTTGCTACTTTCTTGTACCTTAAACCTTCTACTGGTGGCTTGATGTTATGCACTCTGAAGGGATATATTGATTTAGCATATGCCATTTAGAAGGATCTTCATGTTTTCGGATGAGTTTGATACTTGTAAATGTTGCAGGGTATGATTTATATTTAGATTATAAGCATATGCACTTAAGTTTGTTTATTGAATTATTTAGTGATTGTGCATTCAAGAAAACAGATGTTTGGTCTCTGAGGGGTTTCTTGATCTGATATTGAAATGCTTCCTTCATCCTTGTAGGTTAGGGGTTATGTGAGAAGGCCAAGGAGATACTGATGAATGAGAGCAATGTTCAGGTTTGTCACTTTCTTGCCCTCCCCCTTTTTTGTTGCTTTTGATAAGTAGTTTCCGTTAGTCTGTTTTACTGTACAAAACTTTTAGATCCTTTGACTTTTGATTGCTGCAAAGTTGATATAGAAGTTGCTAAGAAAACCTGGTAGATGTTAGTTAGAGCATAGGCATAAATGTTAGAGCATAGGCATAAACTATCTTTCACACTTTCCTCCCTCCTTTCTGTGGTAGTACTTCTCATTGAAGACAGTCTGATTTGTGTTCAGTTTCTTATTCTTATACATTAGTTACAACCCTTTATTATCCTACAAGTTAAGCATTTTTCTGGTGTGAGTTAGTGTTTGCTGAAGGTGATGATTCCACTATGTCTGAGTGGCAGTTCACGGCCTAGGATGGCTAGCCACCGAATTGTCTGCTATGAGAGGGCATTTGTCTACTTAACCTTGAGAACAGAGTTGAAATTGGTCTTTGCTATTATTTTTCTTTGGCATTGGGAACAAAAGATCAAGCATGTACAGGGTGTTTGTCAGATTTTCAAAAGAATATATTGAGCAGTCATTGAGGTCTATTTTTTTCTTCAAGGGTAACGTGGTGCAGACTTGTTCTTTTCACCTTAATTTCTGTATAGCTCCAGATTTTTGCTGATTTCTCTTGATTTTCATGAAATAATAGCGCTTTTTTTTTTTTTTTTTTGCATATATCAGTTTTCTCCCGAATTTCTTAAAATTGCGATGTTGTTTTCATATTTATATATACTCTACGTGATGAAGTGGAAGTTCCAGACTGAAAGAGCAAGCCTTGCATATGGGGTCAATTTTGGGAGCTATATTACATTTTCTTTAAACTGATTGCATGTTAAAACCTCTTTGTGCCTGTCACTTTGTTGGACCACTATTTTCTTACATAGTTGACTCTTTTGGGATTTTCTTTCATATTCTTGTCGTATAGTTCCTTTATTTAAAGTGTTTCTGGACGGATAATGGCCACATCATAGAATGCTGTTAATTCATTTTCCTTTTGTTCAACTGTAGCCCGTGAAAAGTCCTGTAACAATTTGTGGTGACATCCATGGGCAGTTCCATGATCTTGCAGAGCTTTTCCGGATTGGGGGAAAGGTATATATTCTGATTCATCAGTCTCTTTTTGTGATTAAAGAGTGGTGATTATGTGATTGCATGCAACTTATTTGCATAAAGATTGGTTTAGCCTTCAATATGAGGCTCTATTTTTTTTTGAGGTGGGGATGGGGGTGGTAGTGGTAGGTGATTGTTTTGAGTTGAGCTAAATCATTTTTTTTTTTTTGCTGATGCTTTTCTCTTCTGCCACTGATTTGGCCTCTGCTTTTTTTTTTTTGTTCCAGTGTCCGGATACAAATTATTTGTTCATGGGTGATTATGTTGACCGGGGTACTATTCAGTTGAAACTGTAACGGTGAGTGTGTATCTTCCTTGTTTTGTTTTTGGTACAATGAATTTTTCGCTTGTTTTGGAAAATCCGTGCAATTGGATTGGTAGGTTCTCATCAATTTCAAGGAGAATTAATTATTTATTCTATGTTATGTAGGCTTCCAAAGCTGTTTTTTTGTCTGTTGTGAGGATGTCCCTCCTCCCTGATGAGCTGTTGTGAAGATACCTTAGTCAATGGTTAATCCTTAGTTGCTCACGTGCTTGGACTCCTTGTCTCCAGCTCCCTTGACCTACAAATTTGGGAGGCTGGCTGATTTGCCTGATATTTGCGTGTTTCTGCTCCTCTGAGTTTGGTGCTTGAGGACGCAACTTCTATTTGTATCACAACCTTGTCATGTTTGTTGGCCTTGCCTTGCCATCACTGATAATGATACTATTGCCTTCCACCACTATTTTTCACGCGTATTTATTAATATCTTTTTGATTTTGGGTCGACCAATTCCCATGGCCCGACACCCAGTTGCATAAAGTCCGGCTGACATAGTAGAATATTGTTGTGGCACTTTGAATCTAGCTTTAAGAGAACATGAGAGTTCCCAGTAAAAGCAATTAAAATTTAAAGGTGCTTCGTGATTATCATAACTAAAGTGGAAATTAAATTGTTTTCTTCCTGCAGCTCCTTGTAGCACTTAAAGTTCGCTATCCTCAAAGGATCACCATTCTCAGAGGGAATCATGAAAGTCGTCAGGTACTCATGGCCCTTAGAATGATGAGCTTTTTAAAAAAATTTAAATTTAATTGCATGCTATTGTGGTTGCATTGATCCATTTTGCATGACTGGCAGTTGTATCTCTAGTTTCTGTCTAGAATAGCTTGTTATCTGTGGTCAATTTTTTGTTGACAGTTGATACATCTGTACTCAATATAGCTTCTGTTTTTTTCCTTCTTTTGCAGATTACTCAGGTTTATGGGTTCTATGATGAATGCCTGCGGAAGTGAGTATATAGACGTTCATTTCCTGTCCTTTCCTAAATAGTCTTCTTCTTATGCATGATAAGTCTATACTGATAAATAGATCCATATGGGAAGGTGTTTCTTTTATGGAGTTGATGTGGTATTAGAACTGTGCAAAGGTATATGCTGTGGATATTGATTGTATGTATGTCAAATTGGCTGAAAATTCGATTGTAAGATTTTGTTCTGTTGTTGGTTCCGAAATTGTTCGTACTTGTCATTTCTGGATTTTTTAATTCATGATTTATTATCTGTTGCATTTCTTTGCAATGGATGACTGTGATATCCTTTTTATACTACGGAGCGTTTTCTCCAGCAGTTGCTCATCAAATAGGTGTTTTGTTGAGATTGCTAGCATGAGCTCATGTTCAGTAGAATTTTGATGCTGCTTTGAAGAATATACTATATGTACATAACTATATTAGAGGAAGATGTCTGACCTTCCCCGGAAAAGCGAACCCTGTTTTCCGCAAAATGTTTTTCTGGGTCTCTATTGGGATTGATCTTGTAGCCTGTAAGGCTGCCTAAATTTGGATATCACAAACCTGGCTCCTGTTAAGGGGGACCAAACTCAGTCCTGATTTTGTTTTGTTTGACTCTGCATAAACTGGAAACACGCTAACCATTTTCTGGGGAAGTGAGTTGGCACTGGAAGGAGGTTTTCTTTTTCAGTTTAATCATTTATAAAATTATCTTAAGTAAGATGTAATGGAAGTGCTTTGCTGAAAAGGCTGATTACTAGGGTGTATGTGGTTACAGTGAGTAATTTCCATACTTATTTTAATCACTCGATGGTATGCAGGTATGGCAACGCCAATGTTTGGAAGATCTTCACAGATTTGTTTGATTACTTCCCTCTGACCGCATTGGTAAGTACATTTTGCTTATATTCATTTCCATTTGGTATATGATCTTATGTTCCTAAGATGTCTTCCTGTTGCTTGGGCATTCTCAAGTGTCTCCTTTAATGTATTTTACAGGTCGAGTCTGAGATATTTTGCCTGCACGGTGGATTGTCGCCTTCAATTGAAACGCTCGATAACATACGGAATTTTGATCGTGTCCAAGAAGTTCCCCATGAGGGACCTATGTGTGATCTCCTGTGGTCTGATCCAGATGATCGATGTGGTTGGGGCATATCTCCTAGGGGAGCTGGATACACTTTTGGCCAAGTAAAGTTCTGACAGTCTTGCACCATACTATTTTTTTGAATCTCTGTTAAAAAGTCTGATATTGGTCATGTTTTCTGCTCAGGACATATCCGACCAATTTAATCATACAAATAGTCTAAAGCTGATTGCTAGAGCTCACCAGCTGGTGATGGAGGGATTCAACTGGGCTCATGTAAGTTGAGGAGCATCTTCAAGTTATAGTTTGAATTGGGTTCTTGTATGAACATGTCAACTGATTCTGTAATTGGCTGATCTTTTTATCAGGATCAAAAGGTGGTAACAATTTTCAGTGCTCCTAACTACTGTTACCGTTGTGGAAACATGGCATCAATTCTGGAAGTAGACGACTGCAAAGGCCACACATTTATTCAGGTATAAGAAGCTTCATCTCCTTTGCCTTTTTGCTGTGGAATGTTGAGATACTGCATGCAGAGATTTTATAGGTCTTTGTAATGATTAAGTTTATTGTGTTAGTCATTGCTGGCAGTGTCTTGATAGGTAGGGACTGTATTATTACTACCTCATTTGGCATTCATAAATTTCTGCCAGATTTTTGAAAATTTTGTTGTACTGTATATTATTGCAGTTTGAGCCAGCCCCAAGGAGAGGGGAACCAGATGTTACCCGAAGGACACCTGATTATTTCCTGTGATCCAGTTCGTCTAAGATGGATGGTTTTCTGGTGGTTTAAGCTCCTACTTGATCTACCCTGTCAAGAAAGATACCATGGATTTGGTGGTGGTTGTATACACATATTGTGGCTACTGGGTTGCTGGATGGAAAGCAATACAGGCTGATAATTATCTTTAATTAGTTGATGCTTCTTTGTTATGGTGCGTCTGCAAATGGAGGCGGTTGTGGAGCTTGTAGGAGCAAATGTACCCATTCCCAGAAAACGTTGTGGTATCGTTTAACGCCCATTCTTCTTTGCCATCTCAATCCATTTTGGCCTTTTTTCATTTCTTTTCTAATTTTTTGTTTATTCAAATGTAGAAGGATGGTTGTTTTGTGGGGTGGGGGTTGTGTAGAGAGACAAAAGAGTTAACAACTTCCTATTTCAAGTGGGTGCTTTATAAATTTTTTTCCCTTTATAGGCTTAATGAGTTGTGCATGCATTTACTGAGTTACCAGAATGGGTCCTGACCCGGACCCAGATGATGCTTATGCCATTTCAATTTGGTTATTTTTCCGCATTTGCTGAACTTTATGGCAAGATACCTCTGTAGTGTAGTGATTATAAGTTTTAAAACAACAATCTAATGTTGACCAATTTGTGGGTTGATATCTTGGACGTGTTTTAAACGAAATTCTAATCACGTTTGATTATCATACAAGCTGTGATGCGAGGGCGAAACTCATTAACCCAAATCTGCTACTGAGTTTGAGTGGGAATAAATAAAATTCAAGGTCGGTCCAAGGTAGGTTTGAAGCATCAAAGAAAGGTGGCCGCCCGGGTCATATGGTTACATTACATAATGCTCATGCCCATTAATTCGTACGCTTTTGACTATACATCATCCATGTGGCTTTCAAGTTTTTAATACTCGTGTTTGTCTATTTATATTTGGTTTGGTTGCCAGGAATGAAAAGAGTGATCAGAACTGACCTAATCTCATGGTTATTGGCTAAATATATTCCATAATAATTGAGGAATTCTTTATCTAGCTAGCTGTAGACGTTTCTTATGTCAACTTAATGATAGTAGTAGTAGTAGGTCCAGCAATCGGCACATGTTTTCTGTCCGCCTCTCATTATCCTTCTTTTTACATCCGTCTTTGATCATCGTTGTCAACCAGAATCAAGCTAAGTAGAGCTCTCGGAGCACAGGTTTAGGAACTTGGCAAAATGACCCCTAACGTCGGGAGAAGGCTTGAACCGAGGCCTTGCTTGATGCAAAGAAATGCTGTAACCTAGCCAACCTATGTTGGTACGGCTAGGGTGGGAGCATATGAAGACGTATTCCTGATTTCTCTGTCTTTGTTTTGGAGCAATCTTAATTGAAACAAAAGGAAGAATTATTCTGGAGTTATCGTCTTATAATGAAGCCACATTTTTGCATGATCATATTTTATAGTTGGCCTCTTTCCTTTTCTTTATTACCCCTGGCAGCCAACAAATACTGACATTTCATTTTCGCAATCTCTATATCTATGTTGGAATAAACAAGTCTTTGATTCCAGTGCGAATCTGTATTTGCGACTCCAAGAGCTCTGCTTTATACTCTGTTGTCTTTTGTTTCAGTCACTTTAAAAAATAGTGTGTCTGTGGCGCTAAATAAGATACTGTATGCACTGAAAGCAGCCTTCAATAATAGAAAGCAATCTCTATTAATCCTTGCAAATTCCTGCATAACTTGAACCTCTATCATTCAGAAAGCTTTAATCTTGCAATAAGTATAACAAAGCAATTCGACTCAAAAAAAAAAAAAAAAAAGTATAACAAAGCAATTTCTTTGAATGAATAAAAAAACATAGTGTGAATATGGGACTATCTCTCTCCTGGCGTAGAAGGCTGACCTTGGAACCAACCATGAGCTTTTGGATAAGCTAGAAGCAATGCTAGAAGCTTGAAAGCCCTCCCAACTTGTGCTTGCTTTGTCAAGTTATCATAATCATTCTTCTCTATCTCATTCAAGATCCTTTGGTACAACATTAAGGATGAATATACCTGCAACATTAGCCAATTTCAGAAAAGTTTCTGCTCATCTTCGCTAGTCTTTATAAAGAGACAAAGCCAGAAGGACTATGTACATACCGGCCACCTACTATCACTGTCTAGCCGAGCAGCACCTTGCTCGGCTTGCTCAAAATAGGATCTTGCCCTTATTATCTGCTTCTTCATGAACTCTCTCCATTGGTCTGTGACCTTCATTGATAATATATCCTCATCCTGCAATCCGAACTCTCTAAGCTCGTCTTGAGGAAGATAGATTCTCCCCCTCAAAGCACTGAGTAAGATTGAACAAGCCAGAAACTTTAATAGAGGAAATGATCCAATCAACATGAACAAACAAATTCCTTGTGATCTTATGCTTCTAGTAAGAAGGAAACTCACTCTTCTCTTACGTCTCTGAGGATGTTACTCAGTTGATTTCCTATCCCCAAGCATAGTGCAGTATGATATATACTTTGAGCACGAGTTGGACATTCAGGTGATTTAACCATGATTGGGACACTCATTAGCCCAACAGTTCCAGCCACGTAGTAGCAGTAATGATACAGCTCCTCAAAGTTCTCATAACGATCTTTGCATGTGTCCATCCTCATTCCTTGAATCATATCTTTGAATGGCTAACCAAATGAAGAAAGTAACATATCAATTCTTTCAGATGCCCACACTAAGTTGATGTTGTAGAAACTTACTGAATCCAGAAGAGATTCAGGGGCAACCTTAATATCAATAGGGAATCGCTGGATGGTATCTGCTAATGCAGAATCCAGCATGTCATATGGGCATCCATTGAAGATGTCCTCAAGTCTCTCTTCCCATCTATCCAACACAATTGAGCTGGTGAGGTGGCCATTCGGACCATCTACTAAATCATCCGTCCGTCGACACCAAACTGCAAGCATAGCATAATTACCCCTTTTAATCAACATAAATTCTTCTTAATGTTTTCACTGGTCCAGTCCAGGAAAAAATGAAGCTACCAGGTGAAAGGAGGAAGGGAGAGGGGAATATACCATAAAGTGCCCAGATAGCTTTCTTTCTTTCATTTGTCATCAGTAAGGTTCCTGCATAATAAATGAAGGCGAGCCCTGAAGCAGGGAAAAGGAAAGAACAGCAAAATAAAAGAGGATAAAAGCTGTAAATGGAAGGCTAAGGGGAAGGTGAAACTTCCAAAGTACCTAAATAGAAGTTCTTGGCATACGCAGCACATAGTTTTTGGCATCTTTGATAAGCCTCTCTGAGAAAACCAGGATCAGAGTGAAACCCATTTCTCCGAGTTGCTATGACATCCCGGAACTTTGACTGCTTTTCAATTACTTGTTGAACATGAAAATCAGTGAGAGGATCAATGCCCTTTTGCATAAAACGTGTACATAGCAGGCAGATATCCTTTTAACTAATGCTGCTCTCACAGCAGCAGTCACGCTGTTTTTGGATCTCTTGAAGGAAAATAACGACTTGATGTTACTATTTCCAGTTATAGCATTTGGCACCTGCACCTGCAAAAGAAAAGAATCCATTTCTCACTTTAATTTCTCAAACAACCACAGTTGCTTTATCTGTCAGGCTCAGCTGCAAAAGAACATATCTTCAATGGTTCGAACAAGCAAAGAATTCAGGGGCCTCAATTCCTTGCCATCACAGATCAACATTCAATTCAAATGGTTAGGTTCACCAAGTAGGCAATAATCAAATCTACTTCCACAACTTGTCTAAGCAGTTCGTGATGTCTAAATAAACAATGTTTGTGTGATGAATGCAACATCTTGATTGTTGACCGAGAATGACTGCAATATGGGGTAACATAAATAATAAATAATAATATTTGTCTCACCAACATGCCATTGATTATCTAAAATTTCCATCTAGCTTTCAGCCGTCTTAATAGTCCCCTTTCAATCAAAGAAATATATGCAGGTGTATGCCATGTCTAACAGAAGACACTAAACAGTGCACAAAATTATTTATTATACACGGAGGTTGGTTCCCTCTTTGGCTTTGGTACGTGCAGCCACATGAGAAAATAACTCATTTCTTGGACTCTATCACACTAGTGTGGAGGGCTTTGCTGTAGTCTTTTAAACCGAGAAGGAAACTTGTAACTTGAGCTGCAACTAGCAAGGAAATTTGGAACATCGATTACTTTGCCTTACAGGTGAACAAATGATTTGGTCCACATCTAAAGCAGTTCAAGACAGTACAATTAAAAATTCTGGGTTTACCCTTGCCACATTTTGCATTGTCCAAAAACAATGTTTTGTATTTGATAGTAACCTTTTGATTCTGATCTGATGCGGGAATGTCTAATCTATAAACAGAATATAAATGATATTCATCTCACCAAGATGCTTGACATGTAAAGATGTCGGTTACCTGAGCAAATTAAATTCTAAAATAATATGAGTTGGGAACCCATTTTCATCGGTTCATCCACCTCTATAATCCCTTGCTAACTAAAATAACATATTGTAGGGTATGCTGTGTTTGACCTGCAGAAAATGATTTGAGGTTGGATCTTTCCCCCTGTCTCTGTACAGGAGGTATTATAAAACAAATAACTTGGAATAATCTATGCATAATATTAATTTTGATCTTTCAAGATATGGAATATGGTTTCACATATCATAGGGCCTTTTGGTGTCGGTAATGCCAAACAACGAGGCCATGGGCCATGGCAATCTGGATTTGTCATCGCTCCTATAAGTTTTATTCCTGTGGTATACCGTACACACTGGCTAATCTGTCCGTAAATCTGTATATACTGCCTTTAATGAACTTCATATATAGTTTCAGGTATTCAATGGTAACTGAATCCGTTAATACACTTCACACCAGATTGTTGATGAATGAAACAATGGCAACATAGTGCCTATTTTAGGAATTAGGACCATTCAACACAGCTTTTTAGTGTATTTTAGAGCTTTATAACGCACTATTTGGAAATTCATGATCAAGTTTAAATCCACAAATTGGTGTTGTGAATCATGTTTACTAAAATTGTTCAGGATGATATTTGAAACATCTTCATGAGGCTTCAAAATTATGTAGAGTGTTCAGACCCTTTTGGGCCTCCTAAATGAAGGCTATTGTTCACAACTTTTGGGAGTCCTATGAAAAGTCTGAGAAGTTTAGTTGGTGATTATATGGTCCAAATAACCCCTCAAATCATCTTAAGGTATTTTAAGGCCATACCTTTTTGTTTAGAGTCTTAGCATATATGACCATAATGTCATTTTTTAGCATCTTTACGATTTACAAGATGGAGCCAGTATGCTCAAAGTTGTACATTTAGAAAGTCTTAAGAAATACTAAAGATAGAATGGATAAAGCCTCTTGAGAACATCACAATGAAGGCTGCTATGGTCAGCTTTCCGGATATTGGACGAATGTACGAGAATTTTGTCAAATGATGGCTATTTGCTTATACTAACCCCTAAAGATAATTTTCAGTATGTTAATATGATTATGAAGACTTTAAATTATATTGTCTGCCAACATAATGTTTGTTTTTTAGACATTTGCAACCACATTTTCAAAATGCACATAACAACAAGAAGGACGCAATATTCTCATTGAAGTTGACTAATAGATGTTTT
The DNA here is from genome assembly GCA_021018815.1 of Talinum fruticosum. Lineage (NCBI taxonomy): Eukaryota > Viridiplantae > Streptophyta > Magnoliopsida > Caryophyllales > Talinaceae > Talinum > Talinum fruticosum. Next base: position 1,535,346 of record JAITYX010000103.1, read on the forward strand.
GAAGTTAAGGTGGCAGAGCCACTTAAGAACTCCAAAATGAAGACCGTTATGCATATTTTTGCAATTCTTGAAGAAATGTTTGATAAGTTGTCAAGAATGAAAATAAAAGCATTATGATCATTGAAATTGTTTAATAGAACATTTAGAACGTTTTGAGAGGTTTTAGAGCAAGTGTGGTCACAGCTTCTCAGAACCTACAAAAATGAAGGCTATTATGCATGGTTTTTGTGCTTTTCATGAATCTTACAAAAATGTTCAAGGAATTGTCTAGTGCTGACAGTACTCTCCTGAAAACCCATCAACATGATTATGAATATTTTTAGACCATTCTAATAAGATAATAGTGTGTTGCACACCACCTTAAACGCCCCTTTGTGGATGTTTCACATTCAAGTTAGACAATGCAAATTAATTGGAAAATGAACCCATTGCAGCCACTGGACTTGTTTAGAAGCTATTTAGAATGTTTTAAGAGGTTTCAGAGTAGAAGTGCCAGACCCTATTAGGATCTCCAAAACGAAGGCTCTTAGACTCAATTTTTGGATTCATGGACGTTTGAGAGATTGTCAATTGGTGACATTATGCTCCAACAAATCCTCAATATTTTCCAATGCATTTCTAAACCATTCATGGCAGTTTAGGTAGCCACTGTAATGCCCATTTCAGAGCCTTCTGTAATCACATTTCAAAATGTACATGAGGATGATAAGGATTCCAGTACACTCATTGAGATTTCCTTTTGTAACTATTCAAAATGTACATGATAAGAATGAAGCCATTATGCTCACTGAAAATGTTTACCTGAGGTTTGGACCTTGGAGTTAGATGGGCAGACTGCAGAGCAACTCTAGACCTCCAATGACAATTACATACAGTTTTCAGATTCTGCGAAAAAGGTCCACAAGCGGTCAAGTTGCGAAAATGAAAATAAAACGATCACACTCATTGAATTTGTGTATTATTAGGATTTAAGAGTAAAAGGTTTTGGAGCAAGCATGGCCATAGCTTCTCTGCACCTCCATAAAGAAGTTTATTATACATCGTTTTTATGGTTTCCAAGATTTTTGTGTATTTTTTGTTAAAAAAGTAAACATATATGATTACTCCTAAGAACTCAACATAATTGTGGATATTTTTAGACCATTGTATACACTTTAGAGCATGGTTTATACTGCCATAGTTCCTGTTTTGGGCATTTTGCATTTAAGTTTCATAACGTAGATGACAATGAAGGTAAAGCCATTTTGCTCATTACAACTGTATAGTAGGGTAATTAGAAGGCTCCAAAAAGGTTCAGAGTAGAAGTGCCGGAGCCTATGAAGGTCTTCAATGAAGGCTATCATACATGGATTTCAGGATTCATGGAAAGTGGTTCAAGAAGTTGTCAAAGCGGTGACAATGTGTTCCTAATAAACCTTTGGAAACGGTTCAGTGTATTCCTGAACCATTCTTTCTAGAATGCAGAGTCTATTGTGTACCATCGTAATTCCCATCTTTGAGCATTTCGCACTTAAGTCTCAAAATGTACGCAAACATAAAACAAACCTATTATGGTTATAGCAATTGTTTAGTAGCCTATTTATAAAGTTCTAAGAGGTTCAGGCATAAAAGTCGCCAGATCCTCTAAGGCCTCAAATGGGAAGGCTATACACTAGTTTTCGAGATTCAAAAATTATTTGAGTTGTCAATGTTGACTAACGGACTATGTGTTGCTAATAAACCCTCAAAATGTCTTGGTGGAGTTCTGCAGTATTCTTGACAGTTTAGGGTGCAGATGTTTCTTATGCTACCACAATGCTTATTTTTTTTTTTATCATTTTTGCAATCACGTTTCGAAGTTCACATGCCAATGAGAACGAAGCTATAACACTCACAGGAGTTGTTCAATATGAATTTGGAACTAGCAGAATACCTAGAATAAATAACCTCATCTAGCCTACATGATAACCATGAAAGGCACATCATTCCTGAAAATCATTTCTCCATATACATATTGCTGAAAGCTGAATGTTTTTCTTCCAAATCTGGTTAATTTATAAACTACTAATGTGATATCCCTCGATATTCCGTCTCTGCAATATCATATGTGAAATGGGTATAGTTCCAATAAATTGCAAGTGGACAAGAGTCTTGAAAGAGAAATCCCAAGTGGTAGAATGGGAAATTTCAAGCAAACGATATCAAATTTTGACAAGTTAATTAATAAATATACATGTGGCGGTGGCGAAAATATATAATAGAAATCCAGATAAATCAATATACCTTGGAAAGAAGACCTGTTTGAAGATGGGAGAAAGCAACGTGGTTGAAGTTGAACCACGAAAGGGATTACTAATTAATATTGGGTGGGCATCAGAACGTGCAATTAAGATTCACGATTCAAGATTGAAGATTGAACATTGAAGAAAGGGTATCAATAATCAAATGCCTCCAGCATTGAATTGAATTGAATTGAGTTGTGCCTCCAATCCATTCCTATCAGTATTTCCCGCCAAAGTGTAAATTCAGGCAAGGTAAACCAAAACTGGGTTGAATCCAAAAATGTCAGAACTCAGAACACGCAGAAGAAGGGGCAGTGCCGGAGTGGGGTTCAATCATCGTCATATAAAATGGCCAACAACGTTCAGGAAGGTGTTTTTTTTTGTGGGTTTTAGAAGTGGAGATTGTAGATGATGTGATTGGTGATTGTAAAGTGACCCTGACACTGTCAGGGGCCACAACCCACAATTTTGTACAGACAGTTTGATCTACTCTTGCTCAGTACAATCAGGGACAACAAATGAAATCACCAAGTTCTAATTCAAGCTCTTGTCTTGGATAATAATAATAATAATAATAATAATAATAATAATAATAATAATAATAATAGTAGTAGTAGTAGTAGTAGTAGTAGTAGTAATAATAATAATAATAATAATAATAATAATAATAATAATAATAATAATAATAATAATAATAATAATAATAATAATAAAAGACAAAAAGGCCAAAATGCATGTTGCCAATTTTCACCATTTTAGAATGTCAGGGTCATCCAAGCTTTGTCCCTCAACTTAAAATGCACATTAGACATAGCAATCAGATTTTATATCTTTTATACTTTACATACGATCTTGTGTTATAGACTTATAGTACATCAGCCTGTAACCAATATACCAGATTGGTATATGATTGTTGGGTCTCTTACTAAAAATTCCCTTCTTCTGATTAATTTGGAAATATTTCCAAAAAAGTGAATATATTTCATTATCTTTTGAACTATTTATTTTGATACAGCATTGAGTCTACACTCCATAGTGAAAGTAGGATTTAAGAAGTTTTTGTACATAATAGTTTGTATTAGACGATACCATTTCATACACTAATATAAAACTTAACCTTACTCATATGAATAACAAAGTGTACAACGAAAAAAATATATATAACAAAATGTTAAAACAAAAAAATTGCATTGCTCAATGTGGATATGGCTCATGGAAGCCCAGAGGCGGCTTAAAAAGTCCAAATAAGGATCCTATTAGTTCTAAAGTTCCTTCCAAGGCGAATGTAATCATATATTGGAGAGAAATTAGAATTATATCAGCCTTTTCCTTTCCCATGAAAATTCCTTTCAAGGACTACCATTTGCATCAAATCAAAAGGAATGATTGATTAGCCAATGAGAAAAATCATAATCTTGTCGCTACCTTCCAAACCCCAATCCCAATCCCTTAATTTTGGTGATTTTGTGAACTGAGTTAAATAGACTCGTGCAGATGCTACACTTGATTCACCAACTGGCAACGTATTCTTCACAAGAGATAAGTTATTTTAATATTCGCTGCGTTCCCCACTCTCCCATATATTCTTTCGGAATTTATATCACGTTGATCTTCTACCCAACCCCTCTATGATTTTTGGTGAATATCTTGTTTTGTTTATCATCTACGTCCTCCATTTAATGCAATCGCCCACTCAGTTTTCTGGATGCTTATGCCCTTTCATTGCTTTTTTAAATAGTTAGGCAAACCCATGGAATTTCACTTCATGTTCTGCACATGAATCTTATTAAAACTAGTCTTTTATTGGGTTAGTAGAAAGTAGGATTCCATCTGTTCAAACTCTTTCCTTTTTATAATTTCTTTTGGCCCCTTTCCATGTTTCTCCAAAATCTGATATACTAATACCCTCAAAGTCAAATCTGCGCTCACTTGAAAACCTTCCCCTTTGTTCTGCAGCAAATAGCATGGCTGTAGAGGCATGCCCAGCTGCTCACAATAGGGATTCATTAACTAACAATAGCCCCCAAATCCTGCTACTTCCGATCAGGAACTTCCGGTGACAGCCACCTCAAGTCCTACCAAGCAGAAGAAGCTGACCCTCATCCCTCTGATTTTCCTGATATACTTTGAGGTTGCTGGTGGCCCATATGGCGAGGAGCCTGCTGTTCAAGCTGCTGGTCCTTTGCTTGCCCTCTTGGGCTTTCTCATCTTCCCCTTCATTTGGAGTATCCCTGAGGCCCTCATCACCGCCGAGCTCTCTACCACTTACCCGGGTGATGGCGGCTTTGTCATATGGGCTGACCGGGCCTTTGGCTCCTTCTGGGGATCCATCATGGGCACTTGGAAGTTCCTCAGTGGAGTGATCAACATAGCTGCTTTCCCAGTTCTGTGCATTGACTACTTGGAGAAAGTGTTTCCCATATTTGGTTCAGGGCTGCCCAGGTACATGGCCATAATGGTCTTCACTCTGCTCTTGTCATTTTTGAATTACACAGGCTTAACTATTGTGGGTTATGCTGCTGTGGCTCTTGGAGTTATCTCTCTCCTGCCGTTCATTGTAATGTCTTTGGTTGCAATACCCCAGATCCACCCTCACAGGTGGCTCAGTTTGGGCCAAAAGGGGGTCAAGAAGGACTGGAATCTCTTCTTCAACACACTTTTTGGAACTTGAACTTTTGGGACAATGTCAGTACTCTTGCTGGCGAGGTTGACAGGCCTCAGAAGACATTCCCAATTGGCCTCTTTGTGGCTGTCATTTTCACCTGCTTGGCTTACCTTGTTCCCTTGTTTGCTGTCACTGGTGCTGTTTCTGTGGATCAGAGCCTGTGGGAGGCCGGCTTCATGGCAGACGCTGCTCAGATGATTGTTGGGAAATGGCTGAAGATCTGGATTGAGATAGGAGCAGTGCTTTCCGCAGTTGGACTGTTTGAGGCTCAGTTGAGCAGCAGTGCTTTTCAGGTTTTGGGCATGGCAGATATCGGGTTTCTTCCCAGGTTTTGTGCATCGAGATCGAAATGGTTTAACACTCCGTGGGTGGGGATATTGGCATCCACTGTAATCACTCTAGGAGTTTCATACATGGACTTCACAGATTTAATATCATCAGCCAACTTCCTCTACAGTCTGGGAATGCTATTGGAGTTTGCCTCGTTCTTATGGCTGAGGAAAAAGAAGCCCGAGCTGCAGAGGCCATATCGGGTGCCAATGGGGCTCCCAGGATTGGTGATAATGTGTTTGGTGCCGTCTGTATTTCTGGTGTTCATAATGGTGATAGCCACAAAGACGGTATTCCTGGTGAGTGGGCTTATGACAGCAGGTGGGATCATATGGTTCTTTGCCATGAAGCTCTGCAAGTCTAAGAAATGGTGCGCCTTCACAAGCAATGGTACTCAAGTTGATGAAGAATGACAAAAAAGGCATACAGTTTCACTGCCAATCGTTCATTTTAGCTACTTCAGTTGCTCTTAAAGAAGACAGCTCTGCAGAACAATGTAAACAAACAGCAAGCTTCTATCTTTATGTACAATGCAATTGGTCATCAATGATAATTTATTTTTGTTTCTATTATTTTTCAAACATTACTGTTTCTGCGAGGAGATTGGATAATTGTGTTCTTATTCATATGTTTTTTTGGGTGCTACTTTGGTGAACGGTCATATTTATAGTATGTGCCTTTTTTCTGCAGTCTTGCTCCTCAGTTCTCACATATTGGTCAGTGGCCCCTTTGAATATTTAGGTCAGTCATTGGCAACCGTAGTGGACCGAAGCAATTCAATTAAGCAATAGATATATTTTTTTTTTTTTCGGTCAGCATAAGCTATATAAGATACAAGTGTGCAATAGAAGATACAAGTATATCTTTATCAATGGATTTTTTTCCTGTAAGCATTATTGCTTTTCAAAATTGTCGACTTGTGAGAGAATAATGGGGGCGAGTGCTATCGTCTGCAATTTTTGGACCTTAATCATTGACAATGACCATTTTGAATACAAAACTTATGTGTCGAGCTGAGTTGGATGATGATGGCTTATCCTCGAACAAGCTTACACATCCTCTGGGCTAAACGTGATCATGGCCAGTCCTAATTTGATTCTATAGCCTCCTTTTACGGCCACTAAGTTTGATTCCACAGGATCAATCAGAAAAGGATTGATGGACCAGGTGCACAGATTAACCGTGAAAACTTAAAAAGATGAAATCAATAAAATTACCAAGCAGGAAAGCCACAATGCAAACAAGGCTACTTCAAAACTCAAATATTTATCAGAGCAGGAGCACATATTTAACTCTGTTTTTCTTTTTTGGGGTAGGGGATGAACTTGTCCTCAAGCCTTGCTAGGGCCAAGGGATGTCTGTCAAATCCTAGCTACCCATATTGCGGATAAATCCACCAGTACAACCTTTCCTAATTCTTGGCAAGCTCGAAACTAACATGCCTCAGATTAGGGAATGACACCTAATAATGTCTTAACACAACTCCATATCATATTACATTGTCCAAGGCCTAAGCACAATTCTGCAACATACTATATCAAGCACAATTCTGCAACATACTATATCAAGCACAACTCCGTATCATATTACATCGCCAGTGATGCATGCCTGAATGCCTACTCTGTTTTCTTCATGAGGAGGAACAATCTTTGGTCCAGTTCAAAATGCCTACTCACACTCTTGTCCACCCTCAGCAACATCAATAATCCACCAAATGAAACATATATTTCCCTGAAAACCAAACATAAGCAGTGTCAAGATATATCCTAGATTGACTAGCTGTTGATTTTCAATAAAATTGACATCTGTGGTGCATAAAGTTAATACGACCCTGAAAATCAAGAGATACACAAATATTGAAAAGAAACTCACCCCTTCTCTTGGCCTTCAACTTCAATATCAGCCACACGATAGGTTTTTCCATGCATGACATACTCATACCTGTCTGCCAATGTTTCCCGTGTAGTCTGAAATCAAGGAACAACAAGTTTAAGGATCTTCCAAGCATAATTATGAGAGGATAGTTGTAGAGCCAAAAGAAGATCCTCATGCTTAACTAGCATGTTTTGTCAAGTTACGTACTTCAAACCACGAAAGTATTATCTTGCAACAAAGTTTTGACAAGTCCCAATCATTTTGTGGCTTTCCGCAGCAAGTGCCAGTTATATGAAAATATGCAGCAAATGCTAGTTATACGAAAAAGGGGTTCATGGAATATACAATAGAGAGACAACAATGATGGTCCCTTTGAATTGATAAGATCATGTTGGGGACAAGGAAAGGAAGAAATGTTAATGTGATGTGATGCATTTCTCCCTCCATCTAATCTATTCATTATGTTAGTCCTCTTCATTCATTCGTTGGCAAGCCATAGTGACAATAAACGCACAATTCTTACAATCAAGAAGAAACAAAAGTAATTCACCTGATTATAGTACCCAGTGTCCGGAGTCCCATCCAAATCGAGGGTGGTTGCTAAGCCAATAGTGTATCTCTTGTCCCTATTGATAGGATACACATCAATGTTGACATCATGCAGTATGTATGCATCAAACTTGTCACTCTGCGCTTCAATGCGAGAGACTGGACAGGACAAAATGGACAACTAATTAGCCAAACATCAGACGAAACAAATGCCTAATCTCCAGTTTCTATAGACAGACAGCATAGTCCACAAGACGAGCTTAGCGTTATACAACTCATTCTTGAATAAAAGTTTATTGATTTATGCAGCAACATGAAAATGTACCTTTATCAAACTTCTTGCCATCAGGATCAATTCGAGTAATATTGAAGATATCTTCGAAGAGAAGCGGGGCCATCTCTGGTTTACAAATCTGCAAGAGCGTGCGCGCGCGCACACACACACACACACACACACACACCAGCATACATGAGAAAAGTAAATCAATCAAGTTTGGGTTTTGGGGACAACAGATTAGAGTTGCCAGCTAAAAACATCTCAATTCAAAGGATTCGATACAAATAAAGTAGAAAGCAACAAAATTGAACCCCACCCACCCAAAATCAGAACAAGAATCAATGAAGAGAAGAAAACCTAGGTCGAAATTACAAGGCCAACTAGAAGCCCAAATCGAAAGCGTGGCAACTTATAATAAGAGTTGTGAGAGATTGAGGGAGCCCAAAAAAGAGGTCTTGCAGTCGAGAAGAAGAAGAAGAAGAAGAAGAAGAAGAAGAAGAAGAAGAAAGGGGGAACAGTGAAAAAGGAAGAAGAACAAACCTTGGGATGTTGGAAGCAGAAGAAAGAGAGCGAGGAGGAGGATGCAGAAGAATTAGGTCAGGGTCAAAGGGTCAATGGGTCACAGGAGCTCCCTCAGTCCGACCTAATTCAACCATAAACCCTAATAAATACTTACCTTCCTTGGGGTTTCTAAACTTTACTAATGTGCCCCTTAATTACAGTAATTAGTAAGGGGCAGGGCACATATGTAATTCAATTAAATGGAAACCAGGAACCAAGATACCAAGGAAAAATCGTGATAAAATTTCGTAACTGTTAAATTTAATTTATTTTTATGAGTATATTAGAAAGGATGCCATAATAGACCAATATTTATCTTAAAAGAAAATTTTTTATGTATAATTTTGTAATTAAAGAATTAAAATTAATGTAAAATAATATCGTAATATTTACCAATACTTCTTATTATATAACATTCTCAAATTCAAGTGTGGTTTTTAAAACCTAATTGAGACAAAAATTTTAAAATTTATTTTTTTATGTTAATGCAATTGGCATAGTTATGGTAAGAAACTCTCTACTGGTAAGAAACTCATATTTGGCTAATTAATGCTGATAACCTCCATTCCCCGTGCATTCACTTGGAAACTCATCCTTGCTGTATTCAATTTCATGTGGTGGGTTTCTGATTGTCGACGGCTTTAAGACCCACCAAATTAGCTACTTGCATTATAGGAAACCCATATCTCACCTGATTATTTCCTCTCAAATTCAAGCATAATTCTGATATATAATTAAGCTCTATCACATCTTTTCTTCCCTTAATAATCTGCAAACCCAATTCCTCACCTCCATATTTGCTTATAAATATTAATAGCTCAATGATTAGCCTTATGACTCCCATCACCATTTGCACAAAGGAGAATACTCGAAAATGGCTCAGGAGATGAGGTTATTGGATGAGCAGCAAGTGGAAAAAATGGACGAGCTGACACAGTTTGTGATCAAAGAAGGCCACGGGGTGAAGGGTCTATCAGAGATAGGTTTGAACAACCTCCCTAAGCAATACGTGCAGCCGCAATCAGAGAGGCCTTCTAACATGCAGGTCATGCAGGAGTCATCCATCCCCATCATCGATATGTCCAAGTGGGATGATCCAGCAGTTGTCAGGGCCGTCTGTGATGCCGCTGAGAAGTGGGGGTTCTTCCAGATCATCAACCACGGGGTGTCTCTCGGGACCCTTGAGGATGTCAAAAAAGCCACCCTGGCATTCTTCGGGTTGCCCCCGAGGAGAAGAGGAAGTACTTCAAGGAGAATTCACCCAGCAACCATGTCAGGCTCAGCACCAGTTTTATTCCTGAGGCTGAAAATGCTCTGGAATGGAAGGACTACCTCAGCCTCTTCTATGTTTCTGATGACGAGGCTCTTGCTCTCTGGCCTCATGCTTGTAGGTATAGTATATTAATCACATATACTCCCATCATTCATATCAGATTTACAGATTTGCTTTGGAATACTGAGTGAATGCACAGCATATATTAGCATCATAAATTGCAGCCTTAACCACTGATAGTAGCATCCTTTTTATTATTAGGATGAGAATCATGCATTAATGACTGCTGATAATTGATATATGCATATGTATCGACATTATATTGTCTACTAGGGATCAACTTCTGGACTACATGAGAAAGTGTGAGGTTGTGATAAAGCCTCTGGTGCAAGTGCTGATGAAAGGGTTGAACATTGATGTGATCGATGAGAAAAATGGTCACTTCTGGCGGGTTCTCTGAGGATTAACCTGAACTATTACCCCAAGTGTCCCAAACCCGAGTTGACAGTAGGAGTAGGGCGACACTCGGATGTGTCCACCTTCACAATCCTCCTGCAAGACAACATTGGTGGGCTCTATGTTCGGGCACCTGATGGGGAGAGTTGGGTACATGTGCCCCCGATCAATGGGGCACTTGTGATCAATGTGGGCGATGCCCTGCAGATCTTGAGCAATGGCAAGTACAAAAGTGTTGAGCATCGGGTGATCGCTAATGGCACCGCTGACAGGATTTCAATTCCCCTGTTTGTGAACCCAAAGCCAAGTGTGGTGATCGGGCCCCTCAAGGAAGTGCTGGAGAAGACAGGAGAGAAGCTAAAGTACAAAAATGTGTTGTATTCTGATTATACCCTCTACTTTTATAGGAAAGCTCATGATGGCAAGGGCACCCTCGAATTTGCTAAGATATGAATACGATCTTTTGTTGTTAATTACCAATAATTAAGGCTATGAAACGGGATGTCAATAACAGCAGCAAGTGCATTGTTTACTTTACCTGCTTTCCCACGTGATCAAAGTGCTGAGCCACATGTTTAAAAAAAGTTGTTTACTAATTTACACTAATGGCATAAATAAGCAAACGGAGAAAGGTTTGCAGCCTAGAACTATCGACGTAATGATGTTAGGGAAAAAAACAGGCAACTTTCTATGTCTGTGTTCTTTTTAATGTTCCAGACCAAAATATAGTTACTTAGGAGAGGCACACTACATCCATCTGCAAATTGAAGGAGATGACATGGAACTCATATAAGCATTACAGGGCAGAATAACATGCTCTTATAGATCCATATGTTGATACAAGAGATTTGGGACATTCTGAAACAATGCCAAGTTATTATTCAACACATCTTTCAAGAATATGGCTACTTTGCTTCGCTAGCTACATTTGTTGCTTGCTTATTCATTACCATCAATGCCAGTCTGTTTCGCGAAGATTTGATATTGACTATATTTTGCATCATGATTTATTAGGTTGAACCCTTGCAAGAAGGGCATCCTAATTTTGTTAAAAAAAAGAATGAGGGTGGTTAACTTCACACTGTGGATGACATTCTCAGGCCAAAGCTAGAATGCCACGAAGTCAGACAGACTGGTACCTCACATTCTACTTTGGGCTGACAGCTCTTTCTTTATCTGATCTCTCAACACCCGCCTCAACAGCTTGTTTGATGCATTTCTTGGGAACTCTGAAACAACTTTTACTAAGCTCACCTGTCAGCCAAGAGCATGATAAAAGAAAAACATCAATCAAATTGCACAATCATTAGCAACCAAGCAACAACTTTCACCCAACACATGGTTTTTCTGAGGTAATATTCCAGTTGTACTAGCTAGGAGCAAGAAAAGAAAGGTAAAATGTCTTCAGGATGTGAGATGACACCTTAAACAGAGGGTTAAGATTTGTCTGAATGGCTTTGGAGAATTGCATCCTCAGCTTCTCCGCATCACCATTGGAATCTTCCTTGAGGACCACAAACACAACCAGCATCTCAGGACCACCTTGTTTTGGCGCTGCACTTACTGCAGCAGTTTCTATGACACTGTCATCAGCCTGATTACACACCCTCTCGATTTCAACAGAACTTGTCTGCATCACATAGACTCCCGCGCTGATTGTGTAAACTTTCAAACAGTCAAAAGAATCAAATGGGGTACTAGTAATACTGTAAGTACCTTGATGCCTCCAAGATTCATGGTGTCATCAGCTCGGCCCTGTACAATAAAATACCCTCCCACACTTCTCTTAACAATGTCTCCATGTCTTCTCAGGCGCTGCAATCCATAAACCTTATAAGTTAAGCTAGATTTCGTGTTGCAACACTTTGGATAAAAAGAGTAATGATATCTAAACCATCTTGTTTACATATTCGCATGATGGTTACATCACCATGAAAGTCGGTCTTCCGTAACCCAGTCCATGGCGTCATCCATGTCTACCTAAGCAATTGATTAGAAAAATAGCATACCACTCCTTTGTATTCTGGCATTCCCTTGAAATAAATCGCATCGTGATCAGCATTCAGCAATCTGTGCGTTGCTCCCATAAGTAGAGGGAATATGGCAATTTCACCCTCACATTCTTGATCTTCAGGCTGTCAAATGAAAAATTAGATCAATTAGTATGATTTGCGAAGTGTTTCTACTTCCAACAGCAGGCAGCCAATAACATTAATATTCATAAGGGTATACATCAAGTAGACAACACGTGCTGCTCTGAGAATAGCACTGACAACAAAATCCTTGAAGATAGCTCCTAAAACTGGGGCCTCTTATCATTTACCAGCCAAAATTTCATCATCCATACAAGAACTATCATGTTTTTTGTGCCATCTAAAAGAAAAAAAGATTTGCAAATAGTGCATATCAAACTTAAAAGATGCTCACATAAGGATTTCCATGCTCATCAAGGATGACGAATCCTGTTGACATCGTGGCGCTACTGAATGATCCAAAAGCTTGTGGTTGCAGCATGCTACCATGAACATAACCTCCTGCTAGCTCTGTGCCTCCACAACATTCAATGATTGGTTTGTAGTAAGCCCTTGATGAAAGCCAGAGGTCATCATCCACATTGGAGGTCTCCCCAGTGGAACTAAATAATCTGTGCACAGGTTTGAGGACCCAATCCTTCAGAATAAACTTGAATCAAGTCAGCTTATCAAGATGAAACCACATTGCACATCACCTCAATTTTGTCCAATCTAGACCATCCATACAGCATGTTTTCTTCCAAGTCTTCACTAAACTTGGTACAGTTCCCAGGATAGTCACCTTTGCATCCTGAAGATTGGTGGCAATAACAGTTAAGAGACTTTCTTTGATAAAATATGTACTACAACTAGTTTATGAATCCTCCACAATCACATAGCTCCTCATTCCTTATCTCATTAGACAATTATATATTGTTTTATATCACTTGAATTATGTTAATATCTACATCCACATAGTTTATGGAACATTTTATAGCAAGAACAACATTCTTGTTTCAACATGTAACATGTGGTGGCTGTCAACCCTTATCCTTCAGAAGTCTTAGGAGCTGCACCTGAACAAATTTCCCAAAACCTCTCCCAAGGGGTGATCCATGATAAAGAGCTAGAGTTGCACCACTCAGAAAGCATGAAAAAACCAATAGTGGACCCATCATCCATCCTAAATTTGTTGGCCAGCAAACAACATCTCCAGCTTGAACATCCAAATGTGCCCATGTATCGGCAGCAGCTCGTATTGGAGAAATCTGAGTCCATGGTATAGCCTTCGGATCTCCTAATTCGTCCAAAAGATTAGATAATTATAAGAACCAGTGGCTGGGAAGGAGTTGCAAGGCATGCTAGCAGGACTACAAAACTTTAAACAAGCTCCACTTGTGAAATATGGAATTGATACAGCATAAGAGTATCCCATTACCAGTAGTTCCAGATGAGAAGAGTATGTGAACTAAAGAATCCCCAGGTTGGTGCACTGGAGAGTAGTACTGTGGTCTGTCCAAAATAAAATCATGATCAGAACACAGCTACACTGAGATATGCATAAAAGCCTAAACTACAGTGTGAAAAATTCATCACTCATGTGGATACTTTTCCAGGTTCCACAGTGTATCTGACTGTGCGGCACCTTCCCCCTGGATGTAAATAAATTTGGATAGTTGACATTTATATAACGTATCCAATCCAAACAAATCCTGGAAATCTGGATCTGAGTAAATCTGGGCTGTGGATTAGTTAAGCTGAGATATATAAGTTAAATTATGCTTGAGATGATAAATTAAAGTGATTTGTGTATTACCGGACAATGCCCAATGAGTTTACATTAATGCATAGTCTTTCAACCTAATTTAGCGTTAGAGGGAAAACTTGCAATTGCATCCCTTCTAAAACTGAGATTATTTATCAAACTTAGACAATATGGACTGAGCTCAACTTCTCAACACAGTAGACCAATTACCTTGTCAACTGGGAGCTCCGTTCTAGAAAATCTTCCCAGGATATATCTTGTTTCCTCAAGGGAACCTTTGCAGATTTCCCAGCAGCTGGAATCACAATAGCAATATCTGGAGCAGCCTCCGCAACTCGACTATGAAGGAAGATATAACTTGTTAACATGTACGTTTCGTGCCAAAGACACCTAAGAAAGATGAGAAGAGCAATATATTTTTCTCCCCCTTTTTTGGGTAAGGTGAACAGACATATCAGACAAGGTCTACGCAGTTGAGACAAATGCCACACTAGAAATTGCTTTCATCGTGAAAGCATTTGTTCATTTAAGCCTTCAAACTTATTGTTCAGTAGGATATTAGAAGGCTTTACAAGGTTGCCCATTTGAGGGGTCAGATAATTTGGATCCCTCCAATATGAGGAAACCTCAAGAAAATTTATTAAATGGCAGCGATGGGCACCTCTTGAACTCCTCCAGTTATTCAAAGGTGCTATGATTGTTCTGAACAGCTTAGAGGGTACTCTATGCCACCATAAACACCCCTTTTTGGCATTCTTAATTTTGTTCAAAGATATTTCCATTAAATAAAAAAATAAAAAACCTTAGATCTGCAAGAATGTGCGAGTGCAATGAGTAAGGACTACCATGCACATTATGGTTCATGAAAATAAGGTGAGAAAGAGATACCTATACAAAGGGAACCTTCTACCCCCTCTTACTATAAAATCCTGAAACAGAGGAGAATGATGCAGTATAAGTACAAAAAGCAAGCCAACATGATGAATGGAACCCAATGGAACATTAAACTCAAGCATTCAAATTACAATGTGGCTACAACATGCTTCACCCTCTAAGCGGTCAAGTTTCACATAAAATTATGTAATTAAGAAGAAATGAAAGGGACACAAAGTAAATTGCAACTCCACAACAGGCAATGATGTGAAGAGTAAGAAAATGAAATGTCACCTGAGTAAAGATGGCCTTGGCATTTGAGACACGTAAACGGGCTGCAATCTCCTTCGTGGCAAAGCTATCAGCTATTGTTACAACAGTACGACCTGACAGAATTACAGCCAGGTATATGACAACTGCAGTGACAGTCATGACCATATCAATGGCAATTACATCCCCCTTTGAGAATGTACAATCCAAAGCATTCGCCACCACCCTGTGGACAATAATTGTAAATTTCACAGCGAATGAATGACAAATGAAAATCAAAACCTCTGCCACAGCCACAGGGTTTGTAATATGAACAATCCGCGTGCAGTGTGTGGATGGACCACTCACTAAAGACAAAAATCAACAAAGAAAGCTGAAGAAGATGGTCCGCAAAGAAAAGTGTAGATCTTTAGGAATGTTGGAGCGTACATTACTTGTTGACGCAGGTGTTGGAGTGTCAATTGATTGACAGGGGAATCATCATCGCCTTCCTCTCTCCATAGAATTGACAAAGTGTTGTCCATTTTCCTGGGATGGCTTGTCGGCAGCAAACAGCACTCAGAGATGTTAAAAAGAGAGCCTGGGAGCCAACTTCCCCCTGGTTTTGAGTTGTCGGAGTTATCAAGGATACACCTTGGGGATTCCCGGAACCAAATTGAGAGTTCCTTGAGAACAAGGGACCAATAAATCTGAAAATGGACAGGATAGGATGGGATGGATTCAATCTTAGTCATAAATCTGATGATTGCAAGTGTTTGGTTGAATGATTTAATTTAGTTGGTATGATTTATACCAACCTCAGGGTTCTGAGCAGAGAATTTCTGGAAGAGTGAATAACTAGCAATGGGGTCCTGATATGACTTGCCCAGGAGCCTCCGTCCATGAGCTTCCATAAGACGGCCCAAGTTAGTGAAGCGAGAGTCATATCTGCCAACAAAGCTTGAGAGTCACAGTCAGTAAAATTTAGAGAGAGAGAAGGAGAGAGAGAGAGGATTACATACGGAGACGGGAACCAGAAAGGGGAGGGCCGTGTCGAGCAGAGTCCCAATGAGAGTAGAGGGAGTAGTAGATGAGTTGGTGAAGGGAGTGAGGGTGATCAGGGCGGAGCAGCTTTCGAGCCACCACCTCCCGCCAGACATCGGGAGGGTGGCCACCGCATGAACCAACTATATCTCTGAGAAGCTTAGCCAAAATGCTGGCTTCCTCAAAGCTGGACAAACCAGCCTCAACCAGATCCTCCGCTCTCAACTGGCTCATCATCATCATCTGAGAACTGATGAGATAACTTGTCTATGAGGGGAGTTTAGTCTGAGAACTCCGGTAGAGACGAGCAAAGGAGGAAGGTAGACGAGCAGAGAAAGAGAGAGAAACACGTGAATTTCATTAGTCAATCCAGGCTAACTCAGCACACCACGAAATTCAGCTCAAATACTACTGCCTACTGGTACTGGTAGGTACACCGTGTTAACTCAATTCATGTTGCCTGCTTCATTCATCTACCAGCAATTACACCCTCTACTCGCTTTCATTCTCATTCAACATGTCCAATCTTAACCTACAAAATTCTCTACCAAATAACTGCCATCCGCTGCAATTTTATCCAATACCATATCTCGAATTACCTCTCCCGTAAAATACGCTATCTTTATCCTTTCGAATTTAAAAATATTTTTTAAAATAACCTTTTTAGGGGAGGGTAAAAGGCATTTGGATAAAAATAAGTCACGGACAGTATTTTTAAAAAAGAAGTACAAAAAGGAAAGGGAAAACACCCAGGACTTTCATTTAGCAGTACAACCAGTAAAGTTGGAACTGCATCTGCAACTGCAAGGATAGAATTTAGAACCATCGAATGGAACAAATACAACTAATATGATTCTCTTTCACCAAGTTCAGGGAGATTCAGTTGCAGACATTCTTATCCCTACAACAAAAAAGCAACATAAATTAACTAACGCCAAAATCTTGTATTCATCCCCTGTACATAGTAGGTCAGCATATTGCAAACATAAGTTTGTGTTCCAGAGCGTCATTACCATAATGTCAACAATTTAGTACACTCAATTCCCTTTTCCGACAGCTCAAAACAAAGTTACAACCGTAAGGCTATAAATCAACACTAGGAATCAGTCAGCCTCTGCTTTGCTAAGCATAGCCTACAATTTCTGAATCATTTCTACAAAGTACTGATTTATCAGTTTAGAGTTTCTCAGTTCCTATAAGTTCTCATGTAGTGGGCAGTCAGGAACAAGTTCATCTTGTTTGTCTCTGTCATGCCTACGGAGCATAGCTGGAGCAGTACCAATTCCGGTTACAAGAGCCCTTGACAGTCTGCCACAAACAATACTTGTGTCAATCATTCACAAGACAGCACAAACAAGATTTTCAAGCGTCAAAACATAAGAAGCCAACAATATGCACACCTCTAATTTCTACAGTTATCAAGCAAAAACCCACCAAAAATGTGTTTTTTAAAGCTATGAAGAGCTTTGAGTGGATCCAATAAGCTCTACAGGCTCATACAATGTCAATAGCAAGTCTTTGCAAGGTAGCCCCTGGATTGGAGCAATCCATTATGGATTATTGGTTTACTTACATGATATTCCATGTATATAGCCTTTGGATCATGGATCCCATAGTTACCACGATAGCAGCAAATTATAGACTTCTCATCTTCAATGTAAATGCCGCAAAAATTTTAGCCATTATTCTTTCTTCCTAAACTAATGCATATCCACTTCAATTTAAGCACTCAATCATATCTAATGGACAGACCTTGGCTATGTTGTTTCAACCATTGCCAAGACATAGAATAATAAAATAAATAAATAAACAAAATAACTAAAAAGTTAAGAATACCAGAACTTCAAACTTTTATGCAATATATATCATAAAAGTTCCTTACAGAAATGATCATGTATATTGTAAAATCCTTTTTAAAAAGAAGACAAATGAACTAAAAATATTTTGTAATTTTTAAAACAGCATTCTAAGGAATTTCTCTTGATCACACGGCTAAAATCTAGTTATAGAAAGAACCTTTGGGTCAAAGAAAAAAAATGTAGATGACACAGGCAAGACAATGAACATCTGGAATCAAATTTTGACATCCGAGGACTTTGACTTATATTAGATGATACCTTTATTTAGCAAAACGAAGGGTCCATTCAGCAGCAAGTTGATCATGTTTTCCCTATCAACCAAGTATAGCTGTGCAATACCAGGTACGAGAGCATTGTCTACAAATGAAAACAGATTAACTTTGTGACTTGAACAAATACACTGGAACTAGAAGTATAAAATAGGGAAAAAGAAATGCTTTTAAGAAGGTATCTTGTAGGACTATCGACTGTATGATTCATCAAAAGCTATGCTCCAAATCATTTCATTAGGTGCAGGCAACAGCTAGAGAATTTATGCGACAGGATCATTCACATTCACCAAGAGAATATAATGTTGGCCTTTGCTTTCTTTGCACTTAGTTGCCTATCATCAACAAATTTACTTTGCACTTAGTTGCCTATTATCAACAAATTTACTTTCCTTTGGATTTGGGGGAGTGGAGAAGGTAACCCAGAAAAAGGTGAATCAAGTACATAAGTATAAAAAGGCCAGCAAAAGTTGAACTTACATGGATCAGGGTTCAAAAACATTGCTCTTATCGCAAGTAGGACTTTAGAGATTGTTAGGGCTGGACTCCATCCATCTTTTAGAATGTCCAAATTAACGTTGCCAGAAGAATCAACATTGCAGTGGAAAATTCTTGTCTTAAACACCACCTACATTGCCTGAACTTAGAATTAAAACAAGAGAGAACTGGAAATGCCGAATTAAAAGAAAGAAAAAGTTGGGCATACAATCTACTTTGGACAGGAAGTGAATACATAAACAAAAAGAAGCAATCTTTTGAGTTGACATGTCAGGTGTACCTTGGGAGGTTTGAAAGGGTAATCACTTGGGAAGAGAATGTCTAGGAAAAATATACCGCCTTCATATGTTGTCCCTGAGAAGAAGAAAAAGTTATCTTGTTTTGAAAATAGAGGCTAAATGAGAGGCAGTTGAGGTTTGAAAATTGAAATATGAATACCTGGAAGCAAACCCTAGGATTTCAATTAATGAGATGGATCCAAGTGAATATGGTAATAACGATGAATAGGAATACCATTACCAGGAGGGCCGAGGATGGTGGCAAGCCAGTGGTAAAGGTTGTCGGCGATGGGACCGGCGGAGGAGAGAGGAGGAGGATGGGAGTCAACTTCTTTCATCTCTTTCTGAATTCTCTTCCCGGAGGCCGACACGGACGTCGTCGACGGCCAACAGCTGCTGCTTCCGGCGTTCATCATCATAATAACTGAGGCGGATGCTGACGCTCAGGTGTTGGGGGAGAGAGAGAGAGAGAGAGAGTTGCCTAATTGCCTCCGGGATGATGGAAAGAGTCTCTACTTCCTTCCTACTTCTCTGCCCGAGTCTCTACAATTCAAGTTGGAGGGTGCCAAGCAAAAGTGGCTAATGCTGTGGATAAGGAATCCGGAAATTCAAGGGTCCAAAGTAGAAGGTGCGTGCTATTCCAATTCAGGCTTGCATCAGTTTTGTAAATTGACATTGGATACATCGTATCATACGGTTGCCTGCCTGCCTGCCTGCCTAGCACAAGACACTAGACATCCCTTTTCTCACTAACAACGGCTTCAGTCCGCATCCAAGGTTAACCACCAGGCTCAACTGGACTTTCCCGGAGAAGCATAACGCACCTCTGGCCTTGTTTAAACTGAAGCTTGTAACAACCTCATTGTCTTTCATCATCTTCATCTACCGCTACTCGTCTTACAAATTTACTCAATGGAATCAAAATTTCTTTTCGCTCGTCCAATCCAATGTATACATATATGGGAAATTCATCAACGAATACACAGAGTACAATATAGCATTTGATTAGATACACAGGACAGGCTAGAAATGGGCTTTCAAAAATGGCTTCTACTCCTAACATCAAAATGCTGGATGCTCAGTGCAGCATCTCTTCCCTGCACTTGAGCCGATCCTATCATCTAAATTCAAAAAAAGCAATCACATTTCCTTGCTATTTCATTATTCCATACATCCAAAAAAATGGTCAACACCATTCAAATCAAACGCAAAACCAAAGCAACAAAGTCCCCATAATTACAACCTCAATTTTGGGATATAACGTGCTGCTTCTGCCGCCCACAACTGGACTAACTGGACCTAATGCTGTAGGACTGAATGGATACCCATCTGTAGACTTACTACTGTTTCAAAAAAAAAAAACAAAGGACAAATAGTAATCAGAGCCGTATAGTTCAGGGATTTATTAACAATACTTTGATGACTAGAATACAATAACTACAGTAAAAGAGACCCAAAAATTTTACCTTCCAGTGAAAACACATGAGCCATAGCCTGTGACAGCAAACATATCAAGTCAGAAAGAGAACGAAATATGGAATCCATGCATACATGTTAGGATTGGACTATTTAGATTTTATACCACAAAGAATAGTCGTGATACATGAAGCATCATGCACAACGGGAGGTTTACAGATTATAACCACGTTGTAAGTGAATATGTGTAAACATGAAAGAGGCAGACAACTTACTAGGATCAGTGGTAGTTATAGTTGCTGTGCCGCCAAAGTCACAGGTCCCACCAACACTATGCATCCTTTGATAATAATCGTTATATGCATAGGAGGCATGATTCTCTAAGGTATCAGGGTAATAACACGGTTGACCTTCTTGAATGGCTGTACAATTAGCATGACCATCACCACACGCCCAGTTCAAACCATTCCTCAACTTATCTGCCTCAGCACCTTCTTTTGCAATACAGAAGACACCAGTTGAATTGCTTGACGTTTGATTGGAACCACCAAGACTGACAGAGTAAACAGCAACGCCATTGGTATAGAACAAACCCCACTTCTTCTCAGAAACAGGGCCACGCCAATCATCCTCATTGAACAACTCATAAACGTAGGTATTTATCGGCATATTTGGCTGACTGGGTGGACCTGAATTATTCAAAACCCTTCTGACCAAGTTATTAATGTAGGTCTCAGCATTCTTTACTGTGGCATCAGGTTCGTTAGCTCCCCCATTCCATGGCCAACCAGTTTCTGTCACCACTACCGGAATCCCAAAAAAATTATAAGCGCCAATGGAGTAATAAGCCGCATCCACCATAGCATCAAACATGCTATTGTAGTGATACAGAGTGTTTGGATCAACGATCTGCTTGACTGAAGAGAGTGGTTCGAAAAGGGCATACTCAAGAGGGAAAATGCCATCTCCTTGGATATATCCATAATAAGGATACGCATTTAACATGAAATAAGAGTTGGTATTCTTTAAGAACTGAAGAAGCATGTGCATAGTAACGTTCCATGATGAATTAAAGATTGCAGTCGAAGGAGGGAAAGGTCTTGAAATTACGTCCATGGACAGCGGTGTGGAGACCTTTATTTTGGAATTTAAGTTGGACTCCACAAGAGCTAGATGAAGTCTCTGCATGGCAGGGACCAGAACATGAGCAGCATGTGGAATTGTGGTCAAAACCTCACTACCAACAGCAACGGCAGTGATATTGGTCTCAGGCACATAAGCTGCCACATTCTTATTTATCCACTCTGCTGCATCTGATGTTGATTGCCCAAGCCTCAGGAGTTCTTCATTTGCAACACCAACCATTACCTCTATGCTTGTATTGGCAAGGGCTCTTAGCATGCCCGCATCAGCATTAAAAAGCCGGACATGGGTTATCTGGTGGGATTTAAGAAGTGCAACCACATATGAAGCTGATGGCATGTTAGGCACATCTGTCTTCACGTCAATCCCGATGAATGCACCTGTAATCACATGAAGTAGCTCTGAAGATCATTTATAATAGAAGAGCTGAATGGAGAAATTGAAACAAAATCCAGTGTGGTTCTGAAGGGTTATACACAAAGCAACTGGAAAAATTAAAGGGGAACCTAAGCTTAACCATCTAAAATTGATTAATACCTAGAACACCAGGAAGGATACCAATCAGTAGCAGCAAGACTCTCATAAGCCATTTCTCAGGCATCATCAGCCTTATGCTTTGCCACCTGTGATAAACATAATACTATCAACTACGCAGATTATATCCACAAAAAGACCATATGAAAACTCAAGAGCATGTAATAACTAATAAGGGATGGTATCATATATAGAAAATTAGAAACCAAACCACCAACTTGCAAATGCACAACTACCACAACCTTTTATGTTAGAAACAAATGGAATTGTAATACAAGCTTTAAAGAGAAAGATGGCTTATGTTGAGGAAAGGATACAAAAGAGCCTGCAATTAATGCCCCAATTTCTAAACATAGGACCAAGTTGGCTTCAGAAATTGCAAGGATTCATGGCAAGGGCTATGAGTGAATTTAAACTTGTAATACTCACCGACGTTACACTGAGCCAGACATGCGAGAACTCGCGAGCTTATAATGCCGTTTAGTGTAGTATTCGGTATTCCTCATCGAGGCATTATCAAGTAAATTAAATTCAGTTACCAAGTTGTTAAGACAACAATGGAGTTGACTAACCACAGCAAATAGCTGAGATCTCATTGACCAAACCTTGCCAGCAAAGACAATTTTTCAGTTGAATGAATAATCATACCAATTATCTAAAATAGTCTCAAATTTCAAAGAAAATCTTGAATGAATAGGTTGAGCGGCGGGGGTTGGCACAGTAAAAACCAAAAGGAAAAGGGGGAGGAAACTCAGGATGGAGAAGCTGACATTGGCAAAACTAGGCATAAAATTATACCGGTAATGTCGGCTGAAGAAGATGAGGAATCTGAATACAGGAAATGCTGCATAAGACTATTGGGAAAACCCTTCAAGGTGAGGAGGGGATCATGAAGAATGAGGGGAGACATTAGAAAGAAAACATGAGAATAAGCAGGACAGAAGCTGAGCACATATAAATCCAACAATAAGCTATCAGAGTATGAGTGGCATGTGAACCCACAATTCAAAATTCCAATGTTGTAGAAATAGAATGAATAGAATTGGACTGGACAGTATCCTCCCTGAAGAGCAAAAACCCCAACTTGAAAAGAACAGAGGATTAGAGGAGAGAGGGGAGAGGGAGGGGGCAGTAAGCGAGGCGATAGAAAGATGGATAGATAGAAAGAAGCAGATACACATACACACACATAGGGAGAGGGAGAGATAGGAGAAACCTGACCTGGGGAGGGAGTGGACAGAGGAGGCCGGTGATGGTGAGCAGTGGGCAGTGACAGGGACCCGGAGCATAAGCTAGAAAATGGAAGACACTTCCTTTTCTCACTATGTTAATTGACATTAGTAATTTCTCTCCTTTTTATGTGTCCTTTCTGTTTCTCTCTTTTTCTCCCCTGTTAGTTTCAATTTTTTTTTAAAATTAAAAAATATATCATCAGTTACATATTACATAATCCAGTAATGTTTATTGTATAATAATTTGTAAAAGAGGTTTATGAAGATTTATTAAAGTAAGAAAATAGCCATTTTTGAGGAGGGAAGCTATGTAGTATAAATAAAATTAGTTGATAGGTTGGAATTTATCATGTGAAGTAAGTATATTAGAGAAAATAGTTAGGGAAAGATTATAGGAGTTGAAGAGGTTAGATTAGTATTATTAGTTGCATAATTAAAGACATATTAGTTAATTAATTAATGAATTGATTAGGGATGTGAAAGAGCATAATAGCAGTTAACCAAGGCATGAATGAGAATGAGAATGAGAAGATCGATCAACTACTAATACCAGACTTAAACATTCATTCAAGTACTAATGCAGAGTATGGGCTTCGGGCCCCTTGTCATTTTTCGAAAATTAGGGCCCATATTCATGGATTGGACCTCACAAACTACAATTTGAAAAAGAGGAGTGACTAAGTTGGTGTCTTGTTTGTTATGGAGCTGGGGGTGGGGGACGACTACACATCCAACTCTTCTAAATAATTTTATTACTTATCCTCCAATTTATGTAATGGTAATGTATCATGATACATATAATCCAATCCGGGGCTTGTGTATGTATGTGTGTGTGTGGCTTATTAATCCAGGTGCACGCCTCTACTTGTAGGATATAATACTCGTGTGACAAGTACAAGGCAAGTCTTGATCTGCCAGCTACTTGACTAATATTAATGTTGAAGCCTAAAGGACTAAATGGAGGATGGATGACATCATTAATTACAAAGCTAAGCTAAGCTATAGGACTTATTATGGCGCACCCACGTACTATTTAATTACAGTCAATTAATTAATTGAGGTCAACTAAAAACTATTACTGCTTAAATACCACTTGGATTGGATTTATGTTTTATATTTAACTAAGTAGACTGACTGGTGTTATAGTAAGTAAGTGTACTAGATGGGATAGATTAGCCATAATATTCATGTGTTAATTACCTACCTACGACCTACTCTTAATTATCTTCCCTGCCTGCTGCCTCTACTTATTCTCAAGTGGATGATTCTTAATCTACACTTGAAGAATCATTTTCGATGCATATAATTACTGTATTTAGATGAGCGATCTAAATAATTAATTAGTAATTTGACTGTGACCTCATGCCGAATTAATTAGTAATTAATTGACCTCATGCTCTATAATTTTTGCTAATTACGTGCAATAATTGCGTCTACACATACATGGATCATTAATTAATTGCCTGCAACAAGCATTCTACCACTTGCACTTTAATCTAATCACACTCACATGATCCAACATCCCGCATACATATTCATCCAATTCCGCCCTACATTTTCATATTGTTAATTACCTTCTTGTGGTTTTTTTCTATGAGAAAATATAAAATTTATGATAAAATTTTTATTAAAAAACTAAATTGTTCTAAGGTTTCATTGAACATAAAGAGAGTCAATAAAAAAATGAGAGGAAAAAATCAATTAATAAGGTAAAATTGATAACTAATCATTAATATATTATTGAGATTATAAAGCAAAATATTGTGAATCAAAAAAATTAATTAAAGTGATAAGAATTATGAAGCAGAGATTAAAGTTGGATTATTGAGCGCTATGAAGTTGTAATGAGGAAACTTCTTTTAAGAGGATGAGATGAAAAGTTTATAATAATTTAAGGGTATGTTCAAATTGACATGTACATTAATATTTATTTATGTTTTCAGTTCGTTTCAAGTATAAAAACTATTTTTTGTTCATTGAGCTATTTCTGATAAAGAATTGAAGAGGTAGGGCGGGAGATATATTTAAAGGAGCAAGTGGTGCGAATGAATGGGCAAGAAACGTGGCCAACATTAAACCATGCATGTAGTGTAGTGTAGATGTAGTAGCAGTAGTACTCCCCATGTACTGGTGTTTGGCAATGGAGGAGTGTACGGTAACATGTACACCCAGACCCATCAGCCCCAACCCAGCCTATGATTTTTTCAAATTTCTATAACCCATTATAATTAATTTTAATCAAATTCAATCATGACTTGAGTTGTAGGATAGGATATTAATTTGCGTGGAGATCTGAGAGAGATGACAGTTAGGCTTGACAGTGTTTTTGTCTGATTTCTTCTGTTTTCTTTCTCATCCCACAAAAATCATTGCTGTATTCCCCATCATCATCATCTCTCTCACTTGACTAATTATTCATGAGATTCATTTCCCATTAATCAAATCTAATGCCAATTAATTAATGCAATTCTTCATTAAGAAGAGGTAGAGCGCCCCCGGACTATATATATATATATATATATATATATATATATATATATATATATATATATATTTCATTCTTAAGTTGACGTACCACGACTTCCAGGCTTTTGACTTTTTTTGATCCTATGAGTACGTCTATGACAATGAAAATGAGCTGGGAGGATGCTCAAATAAGTTGCACGTGCCAAATGCATGCATCTCACCCCGCTCCCTTAATTGAATTCAATCACAATAAATTAGGTTGACCTACATCTATCATTTTGATATTATCTTATTTTTCATCTGTAATGTACATACATAAGTCACAATTGTTAGAAGCGTAATCGTAATTAATCCCTTCCGTATTAATTTGATTATGAATTACCATAGAAGAAGAAGAAGAAGTTAAAATTGAAGGCTTACCTTGGGAAAATTTAGATTGTAATGTTGGATCCAAGAAGTTTGGATGGTGGAATGTGATAATATTATGGTGACAACGTGCATAGATATGAGAATGGTAGGGGGAAAAGAATAAAAAGAAGGCATAGTGATGATTGGAAAGATTTATAGTTATTATGGTGGGAAGGGAAGTAGTAGTAAAGATTCTGAAATTGGATATCCAATCTAATCTAATCTAATCTGAGGGGATCAGAAACAATGAAGAATTATATTCGATGCTGAAGATAATATCAAAGGTCAGATACCATGCATTGTATACTCATACCCTGCGCTGCTGCGCCATGCATTATAATGTAATATCGAGAGAGAGAGACATATGCTATTTACCTGTCCTCCTTATGTTTCCTCTCCCTCAACAAATGGATTTCCATGCTGATTCCGCTGACCATCAACCCACATCTTCATTCTTATATTTTTGTAATTACAGCTAAGTGCTTAATTATGGTCAACTCAGAGTGAGCCCGCCCTTCATACTAATTAACTCAAACAATTACAATCAATAAACTAACACTTAATTATCATCTTAAATTCTTTAATCCACTTTTTTGAGTTTAACAAGTCATCTATCAATTGTAGTTAGTCCACATGCTATACTGTAAATCAACTATAAAGGTATAGATCCATGCATATGCTTACATGTATTCTTTTGTTCTTTTATTATTTTTTTTAGGGTTAGGGTAAGTAGAAAGGACGTATTAACCTATTTCTTTCTCGTGTATATTATACGTATGTTATTGTCCCCTAAAATATAATAAAGAGAATTCATATTTGGGATAAAAATTAATAAAAGAGTAAGATCAAATTTGGGTATCTAATAGCTATACCATATTATCCTTGCACATGATGTCATGTATTTGCAATTGTACACACACTTTTAAATATCTTTTTAAATGTGTTATCCAGTATAGTTTTAAAAACCTGTTATCATAATCTTACATTTGAACCCTACTTGTATGTGTTGTGTATGTGTCTCATTTATATAAAAAAATAAAAAAGAGATGGGGAAATTCATGAACAAAAGTTTAAAATATAGTACAAAAATGTAATTAATAATAAATCATACGCAATATATATATAAATAGTAAAATCCTTTTTCTATATGAATCTACCTTTTGTTTTATATGTAATTTAGTGTATGAGACAATTATGAAGATAGTTTTTAAACACTTATTTAAATGTTGATAATAGGTAGAAAGAATAATACATAGATAGATAGATATACGGGCAAGGAAAAGAAAAGGAGAGAAGGAAAGAGATGTAAGTTTCAGAGAAAGATGCGGAATCCAATCTTTTTAATTTGATGCGTTGTACAGTTTATTGGACAGACAATAATCACAAGGATTACAATTGAAGCCAACAAAATACTACAATATAAATTACGATACTTGCTGCTTTGTAACAGCAAACACCTTCACCCGTAAAACTTTATATTTTGTTGCCATCAGCACATCCACCCACTTTTATGTCTTACTATCAACTTAGCTACTCTCTCACAATCCACTCAATAAACTCACTCTTACGCCAAACATCCCAACAACTTTCAACATTCTCCCTCTTTCTCCACACTATTCAATTTTTATTTATTTTTGTTTGTTTTGGCTGCACCGACCTCCCTTTAGTTTACTATATAACTTATTATTAAAACTTGCTTCTAAATTATTTTTTAATTAAAGTACAACGAGTTGAAAGTAGGAACACATTGTAAAGAGTTTTAAAAAAGTTGTAAGGAATTCACAAAGTTAAACGGAGTTGAGAGAAAGTATATCAAGGACGTGAACAGTTTTTAAAAAGGATTAGTAGATCAAAAATTATAATGAGTCGTAAGATTGTAAAAGGGGTTGGAAGAAATTGAAATATTTTGTTATAATATTTCAATTAAAAACAATATATACTACGTATCTTTAAAAATTCAAGTAATCTTTAAAATTGAAGTAGATTGATATAAGACATATATTCAATACATTCTCACACTATCAAGCCACGATATGACTTTCTTGGCCAAGTCTTTTAAGACTCCCAATCATCTTATGTAATCGTGTGGGGTATTCAAACTAATGCATGACATAAGATAAGAGATGAGGAAAATTGTTCGTACGCCATTGCTATCATTCAAGATTCAAGTAGGGTTTCCTTTCATCTCCCACGCCCTCCCTAATTGCCACTATTTCTTTTCTCGCTTTTTTTTTTTTTACTCGAATTAAATTTAGAGTAGCATTCAAATCAATACCATTAGATCGGCCTTTCAAAACTAAAAATTAATTTAATCATATTATATATGTTTTTAACTGAATTTGACCCATTGTCAACATATCATCTTTAAGTGACATAAACATTATTATTTATATGGGCCGACGATAATTCGCCTTTAATAAACGAGTGATCTAAGGAGATGTTAAAAATACACGACACATATAAAGAGCTCTTAGTTTAATTAGTATAAGTGTAGAGTTCATATTTCTTATCAGAATTTGAATCCTAACGGATATAATTATCTTAATAAAAGTTATAAATTTTTACTAAATTTCTTACGGATTTGAAGTCAAAGTTAAATTTTTGTTGTGTCTAATCTACTCAACTTATTATACCCTACCATGAATTCAATAAATGGGCCCACATTTTTATATATATAAAAAACCGGCCAAGCGACGGCGCGGCGTATGGATTGAAGTGGAGGATATAAAACATTTCATTTTTTTTTTGATAAAACGAAGCTACTAGTTACGGTGGGGGATTTCAAAGTACGGAAGAGGGTTGACGGTACCTCCACTCTACTGGCCCGGACTTTCCTTCTCTCCCGTCAGTCCATTCCACGTGGTCTCTCTCGCTTCCCTCTCTCACTCCTTTATATATTGAAGCGACAAACAGTCTAATTGCATTCTTAACTTCTTCTTTTCACCGAAGGCTCTCTCTCTCTCTCTAGAAAACATTTCAAACGCAATCATACTGCAATATACTTCTCAACACTTTCAGTTTCAGGTATATATATATATATGTATTCTCTTCTTCCTTGTCATTCCCAATCTTTCTGCTAATTACCTCCCTGTTTTTCAGTCCACCCATTACATTTTGCCTGTAATCTGTTTCCTTGTTTTATTATTTTCTTTGTTTGGGCTTCCTATTCTCCTGGTGCTGAATGATCCTTCTTTCAGTTCAATGGTTGTATCTTTTGCATAACTTTGTACAACATTTTGGTGATTTGATGTCGGTGGTGTATAGCTTTTCTCATTGGATTCTGGATCCAAGTTTCAGTTGTTGGATCTGTATTTGTTTTTACATGCTTAATTTGGTCAGAAAAGAAGTTGACATTGGAATTACAGGTGGGAAAGTTGTAAAATCTTCAAGTGGTTGGGGAATGGGCATATCCATTTCGTGTCCCTTTGCGAGCTATGACGACATTGAGAGTGACTTGGAATCCATTGTTGTGAAATCTGTGAGTCTGGGAGATGATGAAGTGAAGACTCCCAAGAGGTCTATCAGCTTCAAAACCCAAGATGATTCAAAACCCATGATTGTAAAGAAATCCTTAGGATCTGGAAAAATGGTTGTGGAGGGTTCTGTAAGCTTTAAACAAAGAGACACGGCCACGTTCATCTCAATTAATGCCGATATTCACACCCAATCCCCCAAATTCAATGCCAACGTCGATGAAGCTGCTGTCAAGTTGCAGAAAGTGTATAAAAGCTTTCGCACCAGGAGAAAGCTCGCAGATTGCGCAGTCCTTGTTGAGCAGAGCTGGTCAGGATGCCGTTTCTCTGCCTTGTCAATATTCTTCATCTTATTGGATTTTTTACTGGCAACTTATTTTCTGTTTCACACTATAATAGGTGGAAGCTGTTGGATTTTGCCGAGCTCAAGCACAGCTCGATATCATTCTTTGATATTGAGCATCACGAGACTGCCATTTCACGTTGGTCTAGGGCAAAGACAAGAGCCGCTAAGGTTGGCAAGGGATTATCAAAGAATGGAAAAGCTCAGAAACTTGCTTTGCAGCACTGGCTGGAAGCAGTGAGTATTACACTTGACTGATGAACGCAGCTTACTAGTTTTTCCCACCCCTTATTGATGTTATGTTGTGTACTGAATCTTGTTTATCGGGATTTCTATGGAACAGATTGACCCTCGGCATCGCTATGGCCATAATCTCCACTTCTATTATGCCAAATGGCTTGATTCTCATAGTAGAGAACCCTTCTTTTATTGGTAAGGACTCGATTTACACCACTATTACTCGCCATTAAAGTTTTGCTGTTTTCATCATTTCTGTATTTCTTTTTTCTTTGAAAACAGGCTTGATATTGGAGAGGGAAAAGAGGTGAATTTAGATAAGTCCCCAAGGTGGAAACTTCAGCAGCAGTGTATCAAATACCTTGGGCCGGTAAGCATCATTATAATGTTTTGTCAAGCGTCACGTCCGGGAGCTATTTGTTAATGGGATGTGGTTTGTTCTCACAGATGGAAAGAAAGGCATATGAAGTTGCTGTTGAGGATGGGAAGTTATTTTACAAAGAAAGCGGGGAGCTAGTTGACACATCATCTGATCCTCATGCCAAGTGGATATTTGTGCTCAGTACATCCAAAACCTTGTATGTTGGAAAGAAGACGAAAGGCACATTTCAGCACTCCAGCTTCCTTGCTGGAGGTGCCACTTCTGCTGCTGGTAGACTAGTGGTCGAAAATGGCATCCTCAAGGTAAAGGGACAATACTCTAGATACCCTAAATCGTTCCGATATCATTGTATGTGCCCAAATTGAGTAATACATCTCTTGTTTTTTGAGCAGGCAGTATGGCCTCATAGTGGCCATTATAGGCCGACCCCAGAAAACTTTCAAGAATTCGTCTCTTTCCTCAGGGAAAACAATGTAGATCTTACAGATGTCAAGGTAACAGGAAGCGCAAGATTTGGTGTTTTACTTGATTTTCTCCTTAAGGAAATGTAAAGCAATTAAATAACCAAAAGCATCACATCCTAATATGTTGTTGTATGTGTACCGTTCAGATGGATCCAGTGGATGAGGAGGAGTCTTTGGTTGGGAAGCATCGAAGCTGTCTCCACTTGAGAAATAACTCCTCAGAAGAAGATCTGGTGCCGGAGAATGTGGTGGAGAATGATGATGTAAACGCTGACAGAATGAACAAAGAGAAAGCAGATGTATTGGAACAGGAGGTTGAAGTTCATCATCCTGGTTCCAGTCATCCTCATTCTCGCCAATTGAGTAGAAAATTGACCTATCTCCAAATTCCAAGAAGAGATGAACTGTTAGTACGAATGCAGAGTGAAAATGTAGCTTCTGAACCCGGCCTAGATGATCTAAACATGGATGATGGTTATGAGTCGGCTGCAGAAGCTGCATCGGCATCAGAACAGGATGAAGAGTCACAAGAAGAGGACAGTTTAGAGGACGAAAAAGAAACTATCCCAGCAGAATCAATCCTTCAGAGGATAAATTCTCATAAAGAAACAAAGTCATACCAACTGGGAAAGCAACTGTCGTGCAAATGGACCACAGGAGCAGGGCCCCGGATTGGGTGCGTGAGAGATTATCCCTCAGAACTCCAGTTTAGGGCTCTAGAGCAAGTCAATTTGTCGCCAAGAAGTGCAAGTGATCCTTCAAAATCAGTGCTCTCTCCTGACCCCTGTGGAGATGGTTCAAGCCCAAAGGCATCAACACCAATACCTATCGTGTCACGCAGGTGTATGGGTCAGTGTAGGGTGCAGTCATCTCCGCTGTCCAAAGTAAGGAAATCCACTTTGTAATGATAGGGTTAATAGTGAAATTAAAGTAGGATTGCTTAGGAAATTTAACTAACAAATACACAAATTCTTTCATTTGTTTCATTGTTTTTGTGCGGTTGTATAGATGACAACAGGTGTAGGCATTTTTCGCATTCTTGCTCTCAGTGTATAGATACACATATACACTCATGAAGAATTATAGTGGATCATCTTGTAAACCTCACGAGTGACTTAAAGTTTTGTAGATTCTTTAAAGTCAGACTACCCCAACTCCCAAACAAAATAGTACAAAGGGTGGGAATGAAAACAGATTTGTTTACATATGTTGGTTTGACATTGGTACTCAAAGAAACTAGATTTATATATTTGTCTCAAGCAAGTATAATTTGTAGAGTAATATTTTTGTTGGTCATCTGAAGCTGAAGAAGCTGCCGCAGCTGGTAGGAGACTGCTGGTTCTTTTGACAGGCTATATATACAGGAAGACAGTGTTGTTGATAAGTTGTATTATTGGAAGTTGAAGTTAAATACAGAGGCATAAGACACCTTAGTACTTATGAATAGTGGGTGATGAAAGCCCCAGCTGGGAAGTGAATGGAATGGGAACTGCTGGGATTGGTTGTCCAGTACTGATGACCAATGTCTGTAAGTTGTGGTGATAGTTGAATCATTGCAATTACTTGAACGAGTATAGCCTTCGGAGGTTGGTTGTGATACTAGTAGTACTTAGTTACGTTGCTTGATTAAGCTGAACCCCTCGCGCTGCAGAGGCCAAGGCCAACATTTACTCAATCAAGTCAAGTGTAATATAGATGCAGGACTCATCTCTGGCGGTGTGTTTGTGTGTAGTATTATTAAACATAACCTATTAACATGGTAATGGCTGTAAAGTAAGTGTTGGTTTCACACGTACCTCGATGGCTAAGATATATTCAGTATGACTGACCATGTCCATGAGAGCAGGAAAACACGCTCAACAACAAGCTGGCAATGCCAATATTAAACACTGACAACTAGTACAAGTAGTATAAAATAAATAGGCAGGAGCATTAGTATTAGCTGGCCCTGACCTACTTCATTTGCCTTTGGATTTTCGATTTCCTCACCGACTCTACAACCCCATTGCCCTTGGAATTGTTGCATTGAGCTTACATATACTTGCATAGAAAAGGGAGAATACCAAATCAAAACTCTGCTACCCATTCTGATATTAAATAAGTATAACAGCAGCATAGAAAAGGGAGAAAGCTATGCTTAACAATCTGTAATCTCTATGTTTTTATGTGTGATTCACGTTGAATTTGAACGATATCAGCGTGGTTGAGGACAGCTCAGCTAATCGCATGTCACCTTTTTTTTTTTCTTTTTTCTTTTTAAAGGAGAGATACTTTGAATAAAGAAGTTGAATAAGTTACAGAGTACAATACAATATAAAAAGAAAGAGAGAGTCAAACCTAAAATCTATTGTACTTGAGGACCCGGTTTTAATCATAACGCCAAGACCTCATGCTATACGTACATGTCTATGGTGACATTATGTTTTTGTGCTTTTACATGTATAGAAACCAGTACTCTACCAAGTACTGACATGCATAATATACCCAGATTGAATAATCAATTTTCATTCCAGCAAATTTATTTGTTTCAATGTTTCCTTTTTCCTTCCCCTCCAATTGGGGAGCTATACAAAATTATTAGCTTGACAATTATTGCCTTTCTTCTAATTTAATTGATAGAAGTAGCATTCAATTCATCATTATTAGAATAAAGTTGATCAAAGCCAACAACTCCCTATTAATTATTAATTATTCAATATATATAATTAACATAACATCTTAAGAATTATGATGATAAATAAATTGGTGTGGTTTTAATTTCATGATAGCAACTTGAGCATCGTATTTTGGTCATCATTGACTCTATCTGTATCAGTACTTTATTAATTAGCTTAAAACCCAATTACAAAATTAAGCTAAACACGCAAGTAAATAAATAAAGTAAAAACAAAGCACAAAGGCGAGATATATCATACGGATCAAGATTAATTTGATGCCTGATGAAGATTAATTCCTTGCTTACTCAAATTTAGTTTTGTTTTTCCAATGTTCAAAAACCAACTCAACCAAAAACTTAAATTAATGGTTGAAGCGCTCGGGAATAGGTTACTTTAATCCACCACCCCTTCACGCGAATGCCTTTTGGGCTTGAAGTGTAGATACAACAAAAGGCTTATCGCTTACCTTGTGTAATAATCAATATGAGAGTCGCTGAAATTCAAACCCAAGACCTCGCGCTCGAAAAGCCTCGATAACATGTTTCAAAACTAACTCAAACAAAAGTTTAAACTAATGATTAAAGGCATATAAATAGATTTATACTCGACACCGGGGTCAACATGTAATCCTATAAATATAATAATCTTGATTTGCTCACAAATGTCCTACAACTCCCCAAATATTCAAGTGAAAAACTATGCAAGACCCTCAACCTTTTTCATGGTATGGTTGTTGAATTTGAATGGAGGGGATACATACACATACAAATACAGGGAGCTCCCCAACATTTTAAATTTTCTCTTGAAAGTTGGAATCCTAGCTGCCCACCTTGTCTCCTTATTTTCTGGTATGAAAGGGAGGACTTGTTTTCTATGACTTCTCATTTGAAAGCATTGTGTACAGTTTAAAGCGCTCAAACATAATCACAGAAAATATTTGTCAGAGCTAACAATAACTCGTTTCATTCAACTTGACATATCAGAAGATGCTTGATAATAATAGAGTACATAAACTAATGGCTAAAAATCCCATTTGTTTTATTTTGGCGTCCTTGTCCGATGGCCTGCAGCCAAAACTCCAGACTTTCTGATCTGTAGCATTTGGCTTATACAGTTTTCCCACATTGGAATTAAGAGTTAACTTTGCTCCCCTTGTATATTTCATTCAGCCCTTTATTATTCTTATTATGACTTCATCTTATTTCGCCATTTTGTCATACATATTAATACACAAACTGTACATAGGACATAGGATTCTCATGCTACTTTATTATCCAAGTTTATTTCTTGTTGTTTATTAAGTTTAAATTTCTCTCTTTTTTAATATATTGGTATAACAAGTTAAAATAGTGCAATATCAATAGGATTTGTCGAAGTTTGTTCTTATGTTTGAGTATAGATTTTTGGGTTTCCACAGACCTTTTGCCCCAATTCTTCCGCCTTTGTTGGAAACCCCTGACATAGAGGCCTAATAAGAGCAAGAGGCCCTTACTTGAAACAAGTGTAGGTAGGCGGGTAATAAAATAGTATGCATGAGGGCATCATGTGATGTGCAAGTGCATAGTATAAACCATAAATAATGAATGCATAAAAGAAGGCCCATAACATAACCTGGGAAATAAGGCGGCCCACATGATTTAGTGGCTTAAGATGCTCATGTTATTGAACCGGACTTACACTAATACAATTGGGCTAAACTTTCATAAGATCACAAGCATGCAAATGGAGATCGGATAGTCTGTGTAGGTGCAACAGCAATTGCAACATCATCCTGTTTCGTTTATGGATTATGATTCCATTCCAACCAGCCACAAAACCAACAACAAGTTCGTGTTGAGTCGAGGGATAAAAACCACAACTCAAATCAGAAGCCGAATATTGATAAAGAACATCTAATGCTAAAGAAAAAGTGGTAGAAAGTGCAAATATCTAACTGAAAGTGTAAATTTTTAGTAAATTGTTGGATGTTTGTCATGTGAAAAATGACACTGCTATTACTATAAATAAAAGAAGATCCCTAGCAAGGAGACTTGACGTTGATTTTTGTGGCTCAAAAATAGTGCAGTGCTGTGTAGGATCTCTGAAAATGAAAATCTCATTTTTGAGAAATAGCAACAACTTTGGTCCGCCTGGCCTCTCTCTTTCTCTCTCTAGTCCATGGCTGGTACGCTTAATGGAAGAATTCTCCAGGCGAGAGGCAGGCAGTTCCAGTTCAAGAAACCTCTTTGGAAGGATGAGGTGAGTCGAGAATACTTGACCCAGAGAATGGCATCAAAGTCTAAGCCTGCAAAACTCAAGCTCTGCAAGTGCAAAGCCATCTCCAACCAAGAATTGGGGTCGGAGGAGCTCTCAATTGAAGAAAGCGAGGACAAGTTCGACTGGTATTCAGAGTGGTATGCGGTGGCGCCAGTGTGTGACCTGGACAAGAGGGTGCCCCACGGTAAGAGGGTCATTGGGCTTGATTTGGTGATTTGGTGGGACGCAACCCAGAATTCCTGGAGGCTGTTCGATGATCGTTGCCCACACAGATTGGCTCCCCTTTCTCAAGGTAGGATTGATCAGTGGGGAAGGCTCCAGTGTGTTTACCATGGTTGGTGTTTCGACGGGTCTGGCCACTGCAAACTCATCCCTTCAGCCCTCCGGTATACAATTTGCCCTTTAATTATAGCGTTTCTGGCCATTCCTTTTGCTTTGTTCTCCAAATATTACTATTCAGTGCCTAGTAGCGTTTTTCATTTCTTAATTGTTAGACATTTAGACCCTCTAATCAAGGTCAAATTTCTCAGGTTCACACCTCCAAGAAAGCATGTGTGGCTTCATACCCATGCACAGTTCAAAATGGCATTCTTTGGTTTTGGCCTAACATTGATCCCCAGTTCCAAGATATTCTTACCAAGAAGAAACCCCCTTATATTGCCGAACTCGATGACCCATCATTTACCAAGTCCATGGCAATTAGGGATATACCCTTTGGGTACGTATCTGTGTTTGTAATCTGAGAAAGAATTCATGTGTTGTACAACACATACAAAACCCGTCTGTTCCCCCTTCCCTACAGAATTTTTTAAGAAAAGAAAAACACAATAATTCTTCAAGACTCCTACATTATGAAATTAGTGCCGTTGAATTCCGTTTGTATTTTTGATCATCTTTCAGGTATGAGGTTTTGGTTGAAAATCTTATGGATCCAGCTCATGTTCCCTATGCTCATTATGGATTCCTGCGAGTTCCCACAGACAAAAACAGATAAGAACATCTAATTACTCCTTGTATAAATCTATTATGACTTGTAACTTTGCAGTTTCAGGGGCTGACATTTAGCATCATATTCACTCCCAAGGCAGATAGAGAGGGAGGGAGACCTCTGGAAATCAACATCCAAACAATGGACAAAAGTGGTTTCTTTGCCAGGCAAGAGAGAGGCAGCAACAAGTTTATTCCACCTTGTGTTTTTATGCTCTTCCCACGTCTATCATCAATGGTAGCAATACAGCTCTACCATCATCCAACTCTGTAGAGGTAATTAGTTGTGATTGCACTATGCAGTGGTTTTCATAGTGCCCTGGCCTCCAGTTAAAAGGACCCTTTGACTTTTAAAGCTGCAAATCATTATGAAGAGGTTGGGAAATATGATGAATTACCATGATGCCAAGTCGAGAACAAATGGTTGGATAGTTAGTAACTACTTGAGGTAGGGACATATGATGAATTCAGTAAGCTGGTGAATACAAGTGGTCTTTAAGCTTGAGATGCTTTAGGTTGAACTTCAAATTTAGCTTTATCTTTTACATAGGAATGGGGACTAAATATGATGACATTTTAAATACTTACATACCAGTCTGCAAGCATACATGCGTGTGTATGCCTTCTGTTTCCAGTTCCTCCGTCATCTTTATTATTCTGCATTTCATCATTACTATTTTTGTGCTAAACTGCTAATCCATTGAAATCCAGGATTCGGAAGGGAAGCATAGAAGGTTTCTTTTGATTTTCTTCTGCATTCCAGTTAGTCCAGGAAGAAGTCGATTGATATGGACTTTCCCTTGGGATTTCGCTGTTTGGCTGGACCAGATTGTGCCTAGATGGGTATTTCATATAGGGCAAAATTTAGTCCTAGATTCCGATCTGTACCTGCTGCATGTTGAGGTGACTTCTGTTCCCTACAAGTCTTATTCTAAATGATACCTAAGCTATAAAGTGCTTTCTCAAATGTCGATGTAGTGAACCATATTTTGTCTTTGAAGAGTGCATTCTGTCTCTAGGAGATGACAAGAATTCTGAATCCAGCTTGTTACAGTAGTTAACTGCCATCTCCCATCCTGCTGACGATAATGGATTTCTAGCGTTATGGTTCCTAAATTTGTGATCCTGTAATGTATTTCTTCTGCATGATTTTTGATCACATTTCTTATATGTTGGTGACAGAATTAGTGACCTCTGAATGTTATGGATCCTTTTTTATGGTTTCAATGGTTAAACACTGATACTTTCCTGCAGGAACGCAAGATCATGGAAATTGGCCCTACCAATTGGCAGAAAGCTTGTTATGTTCCAACAAAATCAGACGTCCTTGTAGTTGCCTTTAGGAAGTGGCTGAAGAAGTACTCTGGTGGTCAAGTTGATTGGAGGCTTAAATTTGATGTGTCACTCCCTCCAACACCACCACGAGAACAACTTATGGACAGGTGAGTGAGTGTTTAGAACACGCGGTCATGGTTATATTAATACTTGTGCCCATCATGTTATTGAATTGGCGATGTTAATAACATAATCTTGAATCTTCTCATTTCTCAAACCCCCCAAAAAAAAAAAAAAGAGAAAGAAGAAAAAGAAAAATGAAGAAGATGGTTCATTGTAATGCATGCTCGGTGAACTCACTAGTTTGCTGGTAGTATCCTTGAGAGATGAAATCTCTGCCATGAAAAATCACTTAGGGCATCCATTGATCTTGCTATAACCCCATGACAGTATGAGAACTCAGGACACGGTTGTGTTAATGTTTTTCAGGTACTGGACTCATGTGGTGAACTGCAGCAGCTGTAGTAGTGCATATAAGGGACTCAAAGTGGCGGAAACAGTGCTTGAGATAATCTCTATTGGTTTAATAGGGATAGTTGGGGTAGCTAAGCAAGGGGCTGTCAACAGTTTCCAAAGAGGTGCTCTGTTCTCTGCAGCCTTGATTTGTTTTGCTGCATCGAAATGGTTGTCTCACTACATATACAAGAACTTTCATTTTCATGACTATAACCATGGGCTCAAATGAGGCATGTTTATCATGGAAAAACAATACTGATGCGGGGCAGTTGAGGACATATGGCTCACCATTGCTATTTGCGTGCATGGCTCAGCGTGATTAACCCAAACCCACCATTGCCATCTCCACCGCTAGCAAGTCCTCAGAACTTTTATACATATATTCAAACTGAATTGTGAAATTGTCCCTTCAGATAATAATACAAACTACTTTATTATGGCGCTTTTTCACATTATACTACTCATTTCTCCTTTTTTTTTTTGTAGATATAGACGGTCATTGAATTAAACTAACCAAGCTAAAAAATTTTTAATAAACATTTTTAAAAAATGCATAGACATGAGTAGAGTAAGACATTCAACATTTCTCCTAATCAAACAAGTTATAATGTTAAATTTTGGCGAAATTAAATTTAAATATTTTAAATTTTGGGTCATATTGCTCATAATATGTCAAATTTTAGTGTTCATAATATCTCGTACTAAAAAAATTAATAATCAGTGCTATGAAAAATTATCCGTTAATCTAATTACATGATATTAAAAAAATATTAATATAAAAGTTAGAGATGTTAAAAATTAAGAATATTATTAAGAATATGAGCTAAAATTTGGGATATTTAACTCTAATTTGGCTTAATTTAGGTAGAGTAAGGAGCACTGGTAGTTGAAGTTGAAGTGGTATTTAAGCAAAGTGAAAAGTGAGGGACATTGACACACCAACTTAATTGCCGGCTAAGTCTATTCATCCCACTGTGTCACTCTGAATCTTCTTCTTCTTCTTCTTGCTGTTCGTCTTCATCTTTGGAGTTCCGATTTGGAGGCTCAGCCAACCTATGTGAATGATGAGGAAATTTTTGAATTGAATCTGGAGCTCCTTCCTTCTTTCCTTCCTTCCTTCCTTCCTTCCAATTCTGTGTGTGTCCATCATTTCTCATTCTCTCTCTCTCTCTCTCTCTCTCTCTCAATTCGACCCAATCTGTTCAAGTATCAATAAATCAGATCTGGCCTTGTGTCTCTAGAATTAGATCCCTTTGACATTGAAGTTGTTCCGCCGCCGCTGCTAAAGATCCAATCGAGAATCCAATCAAGAAGATGAAAGAGCCCCTAAATTCAGCGGAACCCATGGCCCAAAACCTAATCAAGCTGATAAGCAACGTGTGCTTCTCGGCGTTCGTCTTCGCTGTGCTCATAGTTACCGTGATTGCAATTACCTACCAGCCCCCAGATCCATGGCTCCAGTCTGCTCCTGCTCTCACCAGGCTCTTCACTCAGCTCGAGAACGCCACCTTCAAGGACGACGCTTCCGTCGTCAGGACCGGCGAGGACCTGGTCCCTGCTCCCGCTTCCGCCGTCGCCGTCGCCGCCGCCGCCCCAATCTCTGAGGCCGCCCTTGTTGCCTCCGAGAGCAACCTCACCTTCAATTCCACCCTCTGTCCCGCGCTTGTCAATTGCTCCGACCCTCGCCTTCTCATCACCATCCAGCGCTTCAACTTGAGGCTCTTCAAGTCTATCGTCTTCCTCGAGTACGCCATTCCCGTCAATGGCTCCAAGCCAAACGAGTGCGATGTCGCTTGGAAGTTCCGAAACAGGAAGGAGAAGTCTTGGAGGAAATACCGGGATTTCCGCAGGTTTAGGATTGGCTTCACCGACGATTGTGCTTACAAGGTCTTAGGCGCCCGGGGCTGGCACTCTGGTATTAATGCCAGGCGCCCCAGAGCTCGCCTCAACTCTGCCTCTCGCAATCCTAAGCTTACTACTCCTCTTCCAGACGCAGACATCAACGACACCATTCCCAGGATTGCTTCTGACTCCGCTTTTAGGAACGGAAAGTACCTCTATTATTCTCGCGGGGGAGATTATTGCAAAGGGATGAATCATTATATGTGGAGTTTCTTGTGTGCCCTCGGGGAAGCTCAGTATTTGAACCGAACGTTTGTCATGGACTTGAGCCTGTGCTTAGCTAAAGAGTATAACCCTAATGGCAAGGATGAGGAAGGCAAGGACTTCCGCTTCTATTTCGACTTTGAGCATCTGAAAGAGGAGGCTTCCATTGTGGAGGAGGGGGAATTCCTCAGGGATTGGAAGAGATGGGACAAGACCCACAAGAGGAAGATTCCTGTCAAGAAGGTGCCCAGCTACAAGACCACACCTGTGCAGCTCAAAAAGGATAAGAGCACCATTATTTGGAGGCACTTTGATGCTCCGGAGCCCGACAATTACTGGTACAGAGTCTGTGAGGGACAAGCTGCAAAATACATTCACAGACCCTGGCACGCTCTCTGGAAATCAAAGAGGCTCATGAACATTGTCTCTGAGATAAGTGGGAGAATGGATTGGGACTTTGATGCTGTTCATGTGGTTCGAGGTGAAAAGGCCCAGAACAAAGAGCAATGGCCTCATCTGGATGCAGATACATCTCCCGATGCTATTGTTGCAACACTTCAAGGAACAATACAGCCATGGAGGAACCTATATATTGCCACAAACGAGCCCTTCTATAATTACTTTGATAAACTACGCTCTCACTACAAGTTGCACTTGCTTGATGATTACAAGGAGTTGTGGGGAAACACCAGTGAGTGGTATAATGAGACCACAGCTTTAAATGGTGGGCGTCCGGTGAATTTTGATGGCTACATGAGGGCTGAAGTAGATACGGAGGTTTTCTTCAGGGCAAAAACACGGGTTGAGACATTCTATAACTTGACGAGTGATTGTAAGGATGGCATCAATACATGCTGATCAGGTTTGGAATCTGGGACAACATTTATTGATTTTTTTTTGCAACACACCATTAATGCAATTCTTGTATCAGCTTCGGATATACTGAGTGCTAGTTTCATTGTTTAGTTCATTGCGGGCTTGTCAATGTTGTTGTATCATGTGCCTCTTGTTTTGTAATAGTAATAGGACATGACCCTTGTTTCTTTTTATGTTTCTGTTCATGTTCTCAATGAAATATTTGCAGTCATTGCTCAAAGTTGGAAGTCATCGTTTTTGTGCTGACGTGAAAGTGAGAGATGTATAAGTTCATGGACGAGTAAAAAAGCACTCTGGAAATATGAAGATTATATTTGAAATCCAATGTATTCTTGCATAGTTGCATCCTTTTGGTTTCTTAGCATAATATGATAATAGTAACTCTTTACTGGAATGACACCAACTCACTGAAAGCATGGTCATTCAAATCGTTGTTGTAGGTCAGTATTTATACAGAGGCAAACGTGTTGATGTACAGGGTCAATGAATCAAAGTTTCAGTAGTTCTACTATTATGTGTTGAGTTGAATGGGCTAATTATTGACTGGTAAGTTGTAAATGCTGAAAGCCCCAAGCTGGCAGTCAGAATCGCAGCTTCAGCAACAAATGAGCATATATTTATGTACTGGTAGGTACGATCACTGGATTTACAGCCAAATTATCCATTGAACTTGAAGCTAACATACATGAAGCAGCACCTAGTGTCCAAAAATAGTGCTTTGATCTCAAGCACAAGCAAAGAGCTTTTAAGAAGAACCAAAAAGGAATCACTGGTACAATGAGAATCCACGATTTTCGTTTTTCTGTCATACTAGTGATTCTGAAGTATGCTGGCTCTTGTTGCAGAATGGCGTGCCACAAATGATTCCACCAAAGGGTTCACCAAATGAGGTGCCTCATCCTACAAGATAATAACATTGCCTACTAAAAATCTCTCACAACAATGACCTGTTCTCTAGTTATAAATAATATAATTTGCACAAAAAAAAAAAAAAAGATAAGACAACTGAGCTCTTGGATTGACAATTATGGAAGCTGTTGAGAAACC
Source organism: Talinum fruticosum (assembly GCA_021018815.1). Lineage (NCBI taxonomy): Eukaryota > Viridiplantae > Streptophyta > Magnoliopsida > Caryophyllales > Talinaceae > Talinum > Talinum fruticosum. The sequence continues at coordinate 1,578,258 of JAITYX010000103.1, forward strand.
CTAGGGATACAGTAGAGAGGTACACGGTTTAAGAATGAGAATGTAAATGTCCAAGTGAATGTTAGTGAGAAGGAAAAGCAGACCTGAGGGCAGTGGCCAACGTCGGGCAAGACAACAAAATCTTCAACAGTTTCAAAGTTTTCATAGGCTCTTCCTAGCTCAATGGGTTCCCATGGATCTTTATCGCCCCAAGCTATCAACACTGGGCACTGCACAGAGAATAAAACTCATACATTCAGACCAGAAATCATAACCAGATAGGCTCCATTACCAACCTTGAGGGGAAACACTACATATAGCCCTGACCTTGACTTGAGGAATTAGTTCCTCAGGAAGAGGGCCATCAGAGTAGCAAATGAACTCAAGAAACACATCAGCAGCACCAGGTTGAAGCCCTGGACGAAGGATTTTCTCGACTAGTTCCTCTGTCACCTGGGAAGTATCATGGTAACACTGAAAGAGAAATTGTTAGCACAGCCAAGCACAATCAACTCTTTTTTTGTTTGTCCAACAGCTACAGGACATTTCTATACAAAGATGTGGCCCTTGGACACTTGAAAGAAAGCAAGTACTGAAACAGAGAGGTCCAACTCTGGATGTGTACAAGCAAACAACAATAGTTAGTTGTGTCCAAGTAAGCAAGCTTGAGAGTAGAACCTGGCAAAGAATGTTTCTAACAGATTGCGGTGTGGCTACTGATTTAAAGAATAATTTACCAAGTGCAGTATTCCTGCAGCAATGACACCCAGTAAAAGTTAGATGTTGCATCTGAAACCTGAATGTAGGGACTGAGGTGATAGTGGATTACCGCAGTAAAGTCTGAAAGGACTTGATTAGAGGCCTGGCAAGGGGAGGCTGCTTCTTAACATGAAGCATACGAAGAGATATGTTGAGAAGGACGAGTCCTTTGCAGATATGAGGTGCTGTAACTGCAGCCTCAAGTCCAACAAGACCTCCAATGGAATTGCAAATAAAGAAGGGTTCATCCTGGACAACCTCCACGCAGAAGTCATTCAATTGGGAGGCCCATGTGTGGAATGTGTAGAAAGGAGTATCGCGAAAATCACGAGGGTTGGGCTTGTCAGAGTAGCCGTAGCCAACGAGATCAATGGAGTAGACCCTGTGTGACTTTCCAAGAACTGGTAGGTTTTTCCTCCAGTGGTCACTGTTAAAGAACAAGTGAAGCAATCAAGATTTTGGGGGGTGGGTGGGTTGGGGAGTATAGGCAGTTCCGAATTGTGAACGAGTTGAGTACTTACCTGTTAGCTCCAAAGCCATGGATCAAAACCAGTGCTGGACCTCTATCACCGCAGGATTGATACCGGATTGAATAACCCCTCCAATTCCACTTGCTTTGAGAGTTGAGACAGACAGAAAGAGGGGGCAAGATTAGGAGCTGTCAAGTGAAGATAAAGGTAAAGGTGAGGTGAGAATATTGAAATTACCTAGAATGAACAGGTGGGTCGGGTTGGGGGTCGGAAATGGCGTGGAACTGGAACTGGAACCATGGTTATTTGAACTCGATTTCAGCTTGAATCTGCCTGGAAATTTGCGTGTGGCTGTTGTAGGAATTGAAAATTGAGAGGGCAGAAGAGGATTAATGAGCGTGTGAGATTTTGTATGGAATAGTATGCAATTGGCAGCCCAACTCGTGGTCGCCATTTGCATTAGATTATTCAGGAGCTGCCTGTGTTTCTCATACCACCGAATCAGACACAAAAACTTGGTGGCCCTGCTTTGCCTTTCCTTCCCACCACTCCGCTCCGCGCCTCCTATTTCCTCTTCTTTTTCACCTTCAAGTATGTCTACATTCCTAGCAAGCTCTTTAAACTTTTGGTATATATATATATATATATATACATACATACATGCACATAAAAACACACACACACACACACACAAACATATATATATGTGTATGAAGCGTATGGAACTGATAAATGTATTATCGTGTCACATTAAGGTGATGTGCTATAAAAATCTTAATAAAGACATGTTATATTTTTGTTTTTTTCTAAATAATTTATTTTAACAATGGTTTTTTCCCTTGAATTTTAACATATATTTTTTTAAAAACTTAGATACGATCATTAATAATTTATAATTTTTTAATAATAGATTTTTATTCATTTCTAACAAATTATGTCTCAAAAATTATAGAAATTAGTTCACTATTACTGATCGAAAGTAGTAAATAGTTTAAGAAACTTATACTACAATTGAATTGAATTAAATTGAGTTAAGACAATTCAATTAATTTTAAAACATTAAAAAACAGTAAAATTTGAAATAAAACAGTAATCAATTCAACATTTTAATGATTCATCCCATCCTTTTTTTTGTTTAGCATGTAATAACGAGTCTAATTTAACGATAGTATTAAATTTCAAAAATAATTAGAGGGGAAAAACCCTAGAAAAGAAAGGAAAGGAGGTTGGAAGATAAAGGATTAAATAATGGTGAATTGGTGATGGACGTGAAAGGGAATTGGGATTAGAATTTAGACCAATGATTGCGGAGGTTTGAACGTAACCTGGCTAGCCTGGGCTGGGTTGGGTTGGTTACCACTTTCGGTCCCGGGCCATATTAATTAATTAATTTATTTGTTGTTTAGAGTATTATTTTGTTGATTTCCCTCCAAAATTTGGGAAAAAAAAAAGAAAAGAAAGAAAGCGGGTCTAATCATTGAGTGTGAGGTGTATAAGCCCCCACCCCCAGGGGCTGAATGCAATTAAAAGAAAATTTTCATGTGAATTACCGAACAAGTCCCTCAAAACCCTCGACTCCATTTTCATCGTCAGCCTGCCTATTACTGCTGCTTCTTTTATACTCCGCCCGCCCTCCTCTACCTCTGTGTGTGTGTGTCTCTCTCTCCCCTCTCCCCCAGCGAGCCAGGAGAGACAGAAGAGGAGATAGCCTCCCTCTCCCTCTCCCTCTCCCTCTCCCAATTCTCAACTCCTCATCCCTAAACCCCAGAAACCCTAGAAATCACAGGCATGGATCCCCAGTCAGCTGAGAATCAGATCCAGCATGAAGCAGAGGTGGCTGTGCTTCTTGGCCCAGACCCCGCCCCCTTCGAGTCCCTCATCTCCCACCTCATGTCCTCCTCCAACGACCAGCGATCCCAGGCCGAATTCGCCTTCAACCTCTGCAAGCAGACCCACCCCGATTCCCTCGCCCTCAAGCTCGCCCATCTCCTCCAATTCTCCCCCATCTCGAAGCCCGTGCCATGTCCGCCATCCTCCTCCGCAAGCTCCTCACCCGCTCCTCCTCCGACGACTCCTACCTCTGGCCCCGCCTCTCTCTCTCCTCCCAGTCCTCCCTCAAGTCTATCCTCCTCTCCTGCGTCCAGCGCGACGACGCCAAGTCCATCTCCAAGAAGCTCTGCGACACCATCTCCGAGCTCGCCTCCGGCATCCTCCCCGACAACGGATGGCCCGAGCTCCTCCCCTTCATCTTCCAGTGCGTCTCCTCCGACTCCCCTCCCTCCAGGAGTCCGCCTTCTTCATCTTCGCCCAGCTCTCCCAGTTCATCGGCGACTCCCTCCTCCCTTACATCAAGGACCTCCACGCCGTCTTCTCCAACTCCCTCGCCAACTCCCCCAGCTCCGACGTCCGTATCGCCGCCCTCAATGCTCTCATCAACTTCATCCAGTGCCTCGACAGCTCCGCCGACAGGGACAGGTTCCAGGACCTCCTGCCCGCCATGATGAGGACTTTGACCGAGGCCCTCAACTCCGGCCAGGAGGCCACCGCCCAGGAGGCCCTCGAGCTCCTCATCGAGCTGGCCGGCACCGAGCCCAGGTTCCTCAGGAGGCAGCTCCTCGACATCGTCGGCTCCATGCTCCAAATAGCCGAGGCTGAGCAGCTCGAGGAAGGGACCAGGCACCTCGCCGTCGAGTTCGTCATAACCCTGGCCGAGGCCAGAGAGCGCGCCCCCGGCATGATGAGGAAGCTCCCCAGTTCGTCAGCAGGTTGTTCGGGATCCTCATGAAGATGCTGCTCGATATCGAGGATGACCCCGCTTGGCACAGCGCTCAGGCTGAGGACGAGGATGCTGGCGAGACCAGCAATTACAGCGTTGCCCAGGAGTGTCTCGATCGCCTCGCCATTGCTCTCGGAGGCAACACCATTGTTCCTGTCGCGTCTGACCTCTTGCCTGCTTATCTGGCCGCTCCTGAGTGGCAGAAGCACCATGCCGCTCTCATTGCTCTTGCACAGATTGCTGAGGGTTGCTCCAAGGTATTATATTCTTAAGTAACCTCTTATTCTTATCTTCGCACTTTCCTTCTTGTTTGAAAAATGCCCAACAGATTGTTCCTGTGACCCCCCATCCCAATGACGAAATACATGCTCAACATCTTATCCCTTGTACAATTCTGAAAAAGTTGAATTTACAGCACCTTGTTCCATGTGGCATGGTAGGTGATGATTAAAAATTTGGAGCAAATAGTGAATATGGTATTGAACTCGTTCCAAGATCCCCATCCACGGGTAAGATGGGCGGCTATCAATGCAATTGGACAGTTGTCTACTGACCTCGGTCCAGATTTGCAAATGCAGTATCACCAAAGCGTTCTGCCAGCACTTGCTGCTGCTATGGATGACTTCCAAAATCCTAGAGTACAGGTTAGTTGCCTGCTTGGCTAAAATGACTTTCTACAAACTGCTTATCCTGCAAAATTGTTAGTTGCTATATATTTTATTCTCAGTATGTATTGAGTATACTGGATATGATTGCCACAGTTTAAGTTAAATATAGCTTCCCTTCGCATTGTATCTTGTGTCTCATCTCATTCTTTATTTAGGGATTAATGTCAAGTTTCTTGGATATCATTGCTATAGTTTGGTTACAACTTACTTCTCTGTGCATTCTGTCTTGTGTGTAATTCTTAGTTTATCGATTACTAATATCTAGTTTGTATTTGTGTATCCTTGAGTACTTGTGGCACAATCCTGTGCAGAATTCATGTCTGTCGAGGTGTATCCAGATATTATGGCGAGGAGCTTTTCCTTATTCTTGTGCTTAGGGGTGAGCATGTCTCGTGGTACCAGAACCGGTCAAACGGGTAAGGTTCCAGAACCGCAACCATTTGACTGGTTCTGGGTAAGCTTCCTACAATTTAGGAAGCTGTCGAAGAGGTTCCAGTTTTCGGTTTTCAGTTTTCAGTTTTTTTCAGTTTTTGATTAAAAATTCAGTTTTCAGTTTTTGAATAAAAAATTCTAAGTAATACTAGTATGCACTCCCAATTTTTATCTTTTTTATAACAATAATGGTATGGATAGGGTACCATGGAACCGGTCGGTTCAGGTTCCTGAAATTCAGGAATCGGTTAAACAGGTTCAAGTTCCTAGTTTTGGGACAAGATATACGGAACCACTCACCCCTACTTGTGCTAGAAGGGGGAAAGATGGTGCAAACAATTTTGGTTGCTTTTTTCTTTTTTGGTCTTTGTCATGTAAAGTATCTTTTTTGTCATTGTAAATGCTCCGAGATTTCTAGTCTGTGTTATTTTATTTTTCTTATGATATCATGTATATTGGCAGGCACATGCAGCTTCTGCTGTTCTCAACTTCAGTGAGAACTGCACTCCGGATATTTTAACTCCTTACTTGGACGGGATAGTGAGCAAATTACTCGTCCTTTTACAGGTAAATGCAAGTAATAATTTTGGTGATTGTACAGGTGTTCTTCACCCATTCAAGAAGCAGTGTCTCGTGCCTTTCATTTATGTATGACCTTTTTATCGATGATGTCTGCGTAATGCTAATATTAACTGTATATAATTCAGAATGGCAAACAATTGGTTCAAGAGGGAGCTTTGACTGCATTGGCATCCGTTGCTGATTCTTCTCAGGTACCTCTTTTTCAATAGTCTGTTTGATTAGATTATATTGTTGTGGACATGCAAAAAAAAAATTCATTCAATGCTATTTCAGGAGCATTTCCAAAAATACTATGATGCTGTCATGCCATATTTGAAGGCTATTCTTGTAAATGCAACGGATAAATCTAACCGTATGCTCAGAGCAAAAGCAATGGAGTGCATTAGTTTGGTTGGAATGGCCGTTGGCAAGGAAAAGTTCAGAGATGATGCCAGGCAGGTTTGTAAAATCATAGCCATTTGAATTTTCTCTGTTTCTGGACTTTGTTTATTCTACTTGTCAGCTATGAAGTTTGCTTATATGGGGTGAGTTCTATTTTTGGTTGAGTTGTGATGTCTTTCCTGGAGTTATTGTTTCCGATGTCATCGATATGATCATTCATATTGTTCATAAGTTTTCAGTGTGACTTGTTTTTGGGGTTTTAGAAGGCTCTTGGTTCTCTGGTTGCGTGATTTCTGTCTTAGTTATATGCTGTATCTATTGACAACATCCTTCACCTTGTTCTCTGCCAGGTCATGGAAGTGCTCATGTCACTGCAAGGATCTCAAATGGAGTCTGATGATCCAATAACAAGTTACATGCTGCAGGTTTGTTTTGCTAATATTTGGAAATGAATTCTTTGTGCTCCTCTTTCTTTTATTGTTTTCTTTAATGGATTGCTAATATGGCCTCCATTTGTGAACTTTGTGGCTGCTCTTTCCAGGCTTGGGCTAGACTTTGCAAGTGCTTGGGGCAGGATTTCCTTCCTTACATGAGTGTTGTTATGCCCCCTCTGCTTCAGTCTGCTCAGCTTAAACCTGATGTAACCATCACCTCTGCTGACTCAGACAATGATATTGAAGAGTCAGATGATGAGAGGTATAGATCATGCTTTATCTTGAAGACCTATAATTTTCAGTTTATTGGGATTTTTTTTTCTGTAATGCCTTGTCAGATGTGTCATTGTTTGTTTTTGTTCTTGTTCTTGTTTGAATCGCTGAGACTGATGAAAATATAATATTGAGGGTTAGTCACCAGCAATTTTTGAGGCATGTTGCCTTGTCTATTGCATAAAGAATATATCATTTGAGACCAAGCTGGGGGTTGTTGAACTTCAGGCTAAACTTAGGAGTACAGTTGTAGATGGGTGAATGAATATGTATACCATTTATGTTCATTCAATGTTGGAAGGTAGATTCCATATTGACATTTTTGAGGGTTTTCTCTGTTATTTTGGGACCAAACATTACCTTCACCATGCCATTGGTTTGGGACCAAACATTACCTTCGCCATGCCATTTCTCCAATGGGAAAACACAAATGTTACATATAGTGGCTAGTTTATTGTTGTGTTGAACTGCTTTGCTGAATGCTTGTCTTTTCTTTGCTTGGAACTGGTCCAATATCTTTTTAAGATTCATCTCCAAATTGTATTGACATTGTGAAAAATGCTAATATGTTTTTTGCAGTATGGAGACCATTACTCTCGGAGACAAGAGAATAGCAATTAAGACTAGTGTTTTAGAGGAGAAGGCAACTGCGTGCAACATGCTTTGCTGTTATGCTGATGAATTAAAAGAAGGATTTTATCCCTGGATCGATCAGGTTAGTCCGTACAACTCTTAAAGTATTTCCTAGTCGAGTCAAATGTATAACTTATTTTGAATTGTATTGAAAAAAAATGCTCTGCAGGTTGCACCAACACTTGTTCCACTCCTCAAATTTTATTTTCACGAAGAGGTTCGCAGAGCTGCTGTTTCCGGTATGGAATCAACTCAGTGCCCCAGTTGGCATGTTGTCCACCTAGAATGATGCTTTTCGTGATGATTTTAGGAGGTTTATCTTGTCCTTTCATTGAGAAGCATCTTTTTTTTTTTAACAGCTATGCCAGAGCTATTGCATTCAGCAAAATTAGCTGTAGAAAAAGGCCTTGCTCAGGGTCGTAATGAGTCCTATGTTAAGCAGCTATCTGACTACATAATACCAGCTTTGGTAGAGGCATTGCATAAGGTGGTTGTCCTTCACCACAGCGGTATCTGCTTTCCTCCCACTTCCAGCGTCCCACATTTTTCATTTCTAATTTTGGAATTGTTTGCAGGAGCCTGATGTTGAAATTTGCGTTAGCATGTTGGACGCTTTAAATGAGTGCTTACAGGTTAGTCATGTCCTTGGAGCATTACTGAACCTGATTCTTCTTCCTCAGCCAATAAATGACTTTAATACTAAGGCAGAGATTTATATAACGGAAATTTGACTCCATAAACATTATCTCTTCTATGTTTTAGTGTGTTCTTGCCCGGGGTGGGGGGGCTTGCTTCTGTTTCTCGCTATTAGACCACTTTTCTTATTTTTATCTTATTCAAAGCAGTGCTTCCATGTTTACGGTTGGTATCTCATTGTTCTTTTCTGCAGATTTCTGGGACGCTTTTGGATGAACACCAAGCCAAAGCCATTGTGGATGAACTTAAACATGTTCTCACTGCTAGCTCCAGTAGAAAAAGAGAGCGAGCTGAGAGGGCTAAAGCAGATGACTTTGATGCTGAAGAAGGGGAGTTGCTTAAGGAGGAAAATGAGCAGGAGGAAGAAATTTTTGACCAAGTCAGTACTTCTGACCATGTCGTTTTTTGTTCAGTATTTATTTTTGTTCCTTAATTCAATCCCTCTCTATTTAGATATCACAATAATGAGTGTACTTTATTTTCAGGTGGGTGAAATCTTGGGAACATTAATCAAAACATTTAAGGGCTCTTTCTTACCCTTTTTTGATGAGCTAACATCATATCTTACACCTATGTGGGTAAGTCTCAAGCCATCGGTTTATGATTAGCATTTCTTTTATTGTTATTGTTCTGTCAAGTCAGCTGTTGGTCTATAACATACTTGGGTGAGTGAGGCTATGGCTTGTGTGCTCTTAGCATTTTACTGTTTTGTAGCGGAGCATGTGATTATTTTGGCACCAATATGTTACTATTTTGTAGTGGGTTATTTGTTCTTTTGCATGAGTCCCACTTCTGAATTGACAGCTGTTCCTCATAAAAGGGGAAAAAGAAAGTCTAAGATTTTGATTAGAGAACGACACACTATGAAATTTTGGTTCATTAGTCTGAGGTTTTCAGTTACTTTCTTGATATGTTATAGAGGGAAGTGCAGACAGCTAGGTGTGATAGTGAATGATATATGTACATCTCATCTGATTTTGAGATTTAATTTAGGGTAAGGACAAAACAGCTGAAGAAAGGAGAATAGCAATCTGTATTTTTGATGATGTTGCTGAGCAGTGTCGTGAAGCTGCTCTTAAGTAAGTTTAGCACCTTAAGGTGTCTCCTTTGCTGGATATCGTCTGTAGCCATAATTCTTTGAAATATTCTGATTTTATTTATGTGGGCAGATATTATGAAACATATTTGCCCTTCCTGTTTGAGGCTTGCAACGATGAAAGTCCAGATGTTCGACAGGTTGGTGTTTTCTGTTAGCTATGTATCCAAATCATTATTTCCATTCCACAGCTTGTTCTCATCTTGAATTCACAAACTTTATGCAGGCAGCTGTCTATGGAGTTGGGGTGTGTGCCGAGTTTGGTGGCTCAGTATTTAAGCCTTTAGTTGGGGGTAATTTTCTTTCTGCCATGCTCACCTTCATATTTTTGTTTGTTACTGTGTAAAACATTTCAAATATTGTCTGGTGATTTTCTGCAGAAGCTCTTTCAAGACTAAATGCTGTCATCCAACATCCTAATGCTCTTAATCCTGAAAATGTAATGGCATATGACAATGCTGTATCTGCCTTAGGAAAGATATGTCGATTCCATCGGGAGAGCATTGATTCATCTCAGGTTTGTTTTTTTGACCCTTCAAATTTTTTATAATGCCCTTATTTTTCTTTTTACAAAAAAATTATCGATAACATGGTAGGCCTTTACTCCGTCATGATTTATTTACCTTTTAGTTCCTTTTATATATGCTGTGCATCAATAGTCAAATATTGTTCATATGCTAATTTTGATGACTAATGCATCATTCTTTGTTCAATGTTGCATTTTGTGCTCCATGTCCTTTAGGGCAACATTATTGAATAGGCAACTTGTTGTAAGTGAAATATCTGGCAAGTATGAAATGCAAGGTAGGAAAGAGGCAGGCTGTGTATAATTTTAAAAAGTAAAAATTATGGTAACATTCATGTGAATAATCAAAAAGTGGTGGCATCGATATTGTATTGACTTGATGTTTGATTTTCTTTGCCTGCCTTGCTGCATGTGTGGTGCGAGATGGGTTTTGTGCTCAGGTTTCTTATATGGTTTTCTTGATTACTATGTAGTATGCCATTGATATACATTCCATGCAGCGTTTTGGCCATTAGGCATTAATTTGTCAGTCTTTTCTTCTCAATTCTCAGCCCTCTTTATGTCTCTGAGCTTCCCCTCTTGATTTGTGCAGGTTATTCCTGCATGGTTAAGCTGTTTGCCAATTAGAGGAGACTTGATTGAGGCAAAGGCTGTTCATGACCAGCTTTGTTCCATGGTTGAAAGGTGGTTCAATGCTTGCTACTTGGTTTTTTCTTTATTCGCCTTTTGCTGGTCTCACTTTTGCAGGCAACCAAGTAATATGTTGTTTTACCTGCAGGTCTGATGTGGAACTCTTGGGTCCGAACAATCAGAATCTACCTAAGATAATTCTTGTCTTTGCAGAGGTCAGTCTTTCAATTTTAACAACATTCTTGCGTCATGTAGATGTGTTATTTTGAGAAAGATTTGAAGGGGTATTCATTGAGCAATATCTGGATCTGCAGTCACAAGAGACCTAGTTATAACTTCACTGGTTGTATGAATTATTTTGCTGCTTTTCCCATGAAGCATTGAAACAGTTTATATGTTTCAGCATAACGAACTTTGAATAAGTAGCTCTGATAGTGATTGAAGCGTCAACATTTATGGCCGACTCAATCGATCCAACTTATTGACGGAATGACAGCTGATAGTTGTCTCAACTATAATGTTGAGTGATACCTTGGGTAAAAAGGAATATGATTAGGACAGTTTGATAACAGTGAATCTTAGTAGTTATAGGGCTTCCAAATTGAGTTGTAAAATTAGGACCTAGAAGTAGGGATGGCAACGTGGCGGGGCGGGACCAGGGAGTCCCCACCCCGTCCCCGGCCCCGCTGCCCAATCCCCACCCCACCCCGTCCCGCCCCCATCCCTGGTTCGGGGCAAGAAGATACTCCCCATCCCCATCCCCAGCGGGTCTCCAATCCCCAGCGTATACATGTCCAGCCAGTTCATAATATTGACCATTCTAAGATCCAAAATACTCAAATATGAAGCATCAATCTAAAAAAACAGAGCCCTTTTCAGTTACAATTAATAGCAAAAAGCCAAAAATAGACTATAGTTCTTTAAATCTCCACAAATGAGGAAAAATACCAGAAAAAAGAGAAAAACACGTTTGGAGCAGCAGATTTTATCCTCGAGATAATGCCACCATTGGTGGTGATGAGGAGGAGCGGCAAAGCGGGACGAGAAATGTGATGGTGGGCAGTGAACTGCTTTTACTCTGGTGAGAGTGAGACTGAGCACTGGAATAGTTTGGCCAAGTAACGTGAGGGACGTATGATCTTGGCTTCCAAATTCTTCCTTTCAAAAGCGAGAGAGAGAGAGCGAGGAGAGAGAGAGACAGAGAGGAAATGAGAGAAAGGAAACAGGAGGAAAGAGGGACGAACGGTGGCTTGGGAAATCATGCTGTTGTTTCCTTTTATATTTAGTGTTTGAGTAGCATAGAATTCCCAAAATGCCCTTCCTAGGTAAAGAACACTAGCATTTTTCAAAACCAAAAATATATTAAAAATGGGGAGGGGGTGGGAAATGGGGCTAAAAATCCCCTTCCCCGGTGGGGATAGAATTTTTAACCCGTCCCTGCCATGTTCCCCGTTCGTGGCAGGTATTTTTCCCCATTTTGGGTCAGGGCCCCCTTTAGGGACGGGGAATCCCTGCCCCGTTGCCATCCCTGCCTAGAAGTAACTTTTTGGGAATAATTTGCTTGTCCGATCCGTATGCCTTGAGAAGGAAAAAAGAGAGGAAGAGAGGAGTTGGAATTTTGGGTGCTAAAGCTATTTCCATACTGCATCACCTGTGAATATATGACTTGTTTATTTAACTTGCTTTGGAGGTTGAGATTGAGCTGCATATGACACTTTCCGGTATGTTAATAGTCTTAATGTGAACTGCGTTAGTTCTTGCATCCTTAGTATTACTTATTAACTGTGTTCATTGCTATGTTATTATAATATTTATCCTCCCCTTTGATATTTTACTCACAAAATGTTGTAAGCTAAAAAACCATATTCTACAAGAATGTTTTCATGGGTCATCATGGCAGTTGCAGGGTAAGGCTTCCTTGCCTGCCAACATTTGGAACTAAATAGACCTTTGATTAGGCGCGATCCACGCTAAGTGTTGTTATTATTGTATATCGAGTTGAGTTGTGGCTGGCTTTCTGATTTTCATGAGGTGGGTTGGTTGTGTAGGTTCTGTGTGCTGGCAAAGATCTAGCAACAGAGCAAACTGCAAGCAGAATGGTTGGCCTGTTGAGGCAGCTGCAGCAGACTCTGCCTCCGGCTACTTTGGCTTCGACATGGTCATCTTTGCAGCCGCAGCAGCAGCTCACCCTGCAGTCAATCCTTTCTTCCTAGCATTGCATTGCAAGTTGATGCTGAGGTCAATTGACTTTGAGCAGCCTTCACGATCTTGTTCTGTTCTGTTTGTGCAAGTATTTATAATATTTTTTGGTCGGCATCATCATTCATTTGCTCAGGCATCTCTTGTTGGTTAAGGATCCACAAGAAAGATAAAGCAAATTTATAGTGCACTTGTATAGGCGAAAGATGAAACAAGATATACATGTGAGTCTGGTTTTGTCAAGTCTAGAGTCTTTGAGAGTCGTCAAGGAGGCGATTCTCGTTACAGTTTTGACAGGTCGTTTTTTTCTTTTTATGTTAAAAGTGATTGCTTTTTGCGATGTATCATAATAAGCAGTGTCTGGAAAAAAAGGTTGTATTTAATACAGTTTGAAATCTTGAGAAGCAATAAGATTGAGTTCTTGGAGTTTGCAACGCATCGCTTTTGCTGGGTGATGAATGAAATGCGCTTCCATAAATGCAACGGTCCTACTATCGGCTATGCTAATTGCTATGTCTGTCGTCTTTGTTTTATTACCATAACATCACATGGGATGGGATCATTTGGGATTCTCTCTTCTCCGAGCTGTGTGTCAGGGTGACATGTATCCTCTCTTTCCCCTGGACAGCTTTTAGCAGTTGAAAACGAAGGAAACAAGCAAGTAGGATTGTTTTCTCGTTCAATATACTTTGACGTCCAATGCGTATCTCCCTTGCCTTGTTAACTGGAGAGAGAGAGAGAGAGAGAGAGAGAGAGAGGAGGGGAAACTCGTGCTTGCACGATACTGTTGGGATAGGTTGACTAGGCCATTTGTGCTAACTGACATGGAGTGGGCATAAAAGAAGAGGGAGAGCACTAAATATGTTTTGTTCAAGTTTAAATAAATGTATATTAGTAAACAATAGCGATTGCCATGAATATTTTACCCCCTTTTTTGAGTCATAACTATCTCAATAATTATTTTCTGTTGTCGTCGTTGATTATAGCCATAGCTTAACCGAAGGACGAGGCTCCCACTACTAGCAGGCGAACTATGTATAATAAACAACCTTTTTCCGTTTCCAAGTCTTGACCTGTTTTTTATTTTTTGTCGATTTTTGTTATTCGATATTGTCTTTGTTGGGCTAATGGAACTTCATTTCCAGCAGCCGTCACCACCCCCACCACCACCACCACCAGGCAAACAGACCAAATTCAAGGAGAAATGTAGTAATAAGATCAGGAGGAGGAGAAGCAGTGGTGGTGGCAGTCAGTGTAAAACTAAGAGCAAGTTTGTTGGCGTGAGGCAGAGAGCATCTGGGAAATGGGTTGCAGAAATAAAAAACACAACACAGAAGATACGGATATGGTTAGGCACCTTTGAAACGGCCGAAGAAGCTGCTCTGGCTTATGATGAGGCTGCTTGCCTTCTTCGTGGTTCCAACACCCGAACCAACCTCATCAACACTCCCTCCGCCTCCTCGTCCTCCATTGCGACCACCAACTCTGCTATCTCTCTCAGAATCAGAAAACTCGTCAACCAGAAGAAGAGCTTGATCAACTCCCGATCCCAATGCCAATCACCCTCAACTCCTCCTTCAGCTTCGGCTACCTCAGCCCCTGCTGAAAGTACCAAAACAACTCAATTTTATGATACAACACCAATAAGTAATAGTGTAAATGTTAACCAACCCTGCAACAGCATTGCTATCAAAGACTCAAGCCAGTTGCTCCGCGGGAATACATATAGGCCGGAGCTCAATGTGACGGGTGTTCAATTTGATTGCTCATGGGCGTTCGCCCCATATCCAATCTCCGGCGATTTAGCCATGTACCCGAAGCACATGCCAGTTTCAGAGGTAGCAATACCGGAATTTGAGCGGATGAAGGTGGAGAGGCAGATATCAGCTTCGCTTTATGCAATGAATGGAGTCAATGATTACATGGAAAACGTTCTCAATGTTGGCAACTCCAGCGATCCTACTACTATCTCCACCTGGGATCTGTTACATCATCCTTTTCGCCTTAGCTGAATGCTCGACTCGAAATGCTTTCCTTTCAGCTTTTCTTTCTCTTGTAAGTTGGCGAATAAGGATGCTTATTAATCTACAGGAGAAAAGGAGGCTGGGGACTCAGTACCAATGCCAATGACTGTGCTCACTATACGAGACAGTTTAGTGGCTTGTTCATGATATATAGGAGGACTAAATGAGTTGTCCCTGTGTGCTTCCATTGAGTTAATCCATTTACCAATTTGTGTTTTCCTTTCCGTGCTTCAACTTCGCCACAGTAGCCAAGCAAGCTATAATGCCAAACATATGCGTCTTGTATGGTTCATTAGGACCTCCAACTTACCAGTATTTCAATCAGCATGCTCTTCCAGGTCATAAATAAAGAAACAAAAGGCATGTTTCCTACAGTAATAAGATGAACCAAGGCACTCTGCAAAACTTAGATAGTAATAAATAGGTACGAAGTTTGGAAGAGCTGCTGAAGGTGCAGCTAAACTATTGCATTCATAAAGATAAAATACATTCATATCTAATAAAAGGGGATGACATTGTACAATTCAGTTGCACAAGCAACATAAAGTAACATTTGGGAAAATGGAGATTGAAACCGATGGAGATGATGATAAGGTATTTTTACACACAAGCACACTTACATAAAACCCCCAAAATAATCAATGGGCATTAAAATTGGACATCAGTAATCTTCCCCTTCATCCTCTTCATCCACTCCTTCTGCTCCGACTTCTTCATAATCTTTCTCAAGAGCTGCGAGATCTTCACGAGCTTCAGAGAACTCCCCTTCTTCCATACCTTCTCCGACATACCAGTGAACAAAGGCTCTTTTGGAGAACATGAGATCGAATTTGTGATCAATGCGTGAGAAAACTTCTGCCACAGCAGTGTTGTTGCTGATCATGCACACAGCTCGCTGCACCTTGGCAAGATCACCCCCAGGCACAACTGTTGGAGGCTGATAGTTGATACCACATTTGAACCCAGTTGGACACCTGCAAGGATGCAGAGAGAGGGGTTTTTATATAATTAAGAAAACATCGTTTGGTGTATGAAAGAGGAGCCCCCCTTCTCTTCTTTTAACGATGACCTGTGAAAATTCATAACAAATATAATTAATGAAACACGGTGATGTATCCGTATTCATACCAGTCGACAAACTGTACTGTCCTTTTGGTCTTGATAGCAGCCACAGCAGCATTAACATCCTTAGGCACAACATCGCCCCTGTACATGAGGCAACAGGCCATGTATTTACCATGCCTTGGATCGCACTTCGCCATCATGCTGGAAGGCTCGAAAACTGAATTTGTTATCTCAGGCACGGATAACTGCTCATGATATGCCTTCTCAGCTGAGATGACTGGAGCATAAGAAGAAAGCATGAAATGAATTCGTGGATATGGCACCAGGTTGGTCTGGAACTCAGTGATGTCTACATTGATGGCTCCATCAAACCTCAGGGAAGTCGTCAGCGATGATATGATCTGAGAAATTAAACGGTTGAGATTGGTGTAGGTCGGCCTCTCAATGTCCAATGATCTGCGGCAGATATCATAGATAGCTTCATTATCCAAGAGCACTGCAACGTCTGCATGTTCAAGCAGGGAATGGGTTGACAGCACACTGTTGTAGGGCTCCACAACGGCCGTTGATACCTGCAATTTAAAGGAATGGGATTCATACATAGAAAATCCCGGGCAAACAAGATTGATTCACATTTCATGTGTTAATTTTCATTAGCATGGCATCATTAGGGAAATGTTCAACAGCCTCAGTCAAGTAAATGAACTGGGGACAAATTTTGAGTACCTGGGGAGAAGGAAATATGGTGAAGCCAAGCTTGGACTTCTTTCCATAATCTACAGATAAGCGCTCCAACAACAAGGATCCGAGACCAGAACCAGTGCCACCACCAACAGCATTGAACAGCAAAAACCCCTGTAATCCAGTGCAGCTGTCAGCCAGTTTCCTGACTCTGTCAAGGCATAGGTCGACGATTTCCTTTCCAACTGCCCATAGAATAAAGAAATATGAGTAAATGAAGAAACAAAATAGAAATGGAATTAAGGGATTTCTAAAGTACCAGTATAGTGGCCCCTGGCAAAGTTGTTGGCAGCATCCTCCTTTCCAGAAATAAGCTGCTCAGGATGGAAAAGCTGGCGATAGGGGCCATTTCTAACTTCATCAATGACAGTGGGCTCCAAATCAACAAAGACAGCGCGAGGGACATGCTTTCCTGCGCTTGTCTCGCTGAAGAAGGTGTTGAACGCATCATGACCGACACCCACAGATGTGTCACTGCAATACAACACACAACTAAGTAACTAACTAACTAATTAACTCATGTCCCTGGCTTTAGCTTGTTGCTGATTACTCTACGTACTAGAGCCAGAGGGACTATCAAGATTCATTAATAATGCAATACCATCAATTATGACCACGGAGCTCCCAAAACTAACATATACATGTCCATGGGTGATGTGAGAGCTCAACCCATTGGCAAACGTGCAAAGCAAACAAAGCAAATTGAAAGTAGATGAACAAAAGAGCTGATTTGTAGTTGTAGAGCAGGAATTGACCTTGTAATTAGCAAATAAAATTGCCAAGAATTCAGAATTCTATCCTAAGGCAGGAGTAATGTGATCCAATTGCAAACTAAAAAGGATGCCTCTGCTATGGAAATTAAAGGATAAAAAGAAGCTAAGGGAATACAGTTTATAGAGACAAGGGAAAATTATAAAGAGGTGGGGAGGGAGAATGGAGGAGAAGGAGACCTGGGCATCAAACCATCGGGTTGAATCCCATGTTCAAGACAGTATAGCTCCCAGCAGGAATTCCCGACTTGAATTCCGGCTTGGCCTATGTGTATGCTTATTATTTCCCTCATTGATCTCAATTAGATCTTCTGCTGCTCTGCTCTCTCCCTCTCTTTCTCTCTCTGTAAATGGGTGTGTGTGTAGAGATATTTGTGTCTAGTCTATTGCTGCCCAGCTATAAGACAGAGAATGCCCCCCCTTCTCTCTCTCTCTGGCTGTCTCTTTCTCCTGTAATTGTTTGGTTGGCTTGGGAGGCCAGCCCAGGCCACTTGTCTGTTTTCATTCCATCCCAAATCTCTCACTTCAATCATCCACACCGGCTACCGGCTATCTCCCCACCCAATAATATCATCCTACCTGTAATTGTAACCGTAACTGTAACTGTTCCATGTTTCTTCAATTCTTAATGATGACTTATTCATTCCTTGTGTTGTTCTTTGGTACCTTACCAACACCCTATTGTCATTGCACCCCTTTCTTCACTTGGATTATTTTAGATGACTATCACTCATAACAAAAACTTTCCATTTCCAAGATTATATTTTTATTTCTTATGTGACTACTACATTGGTCAAGTATTTTCCCTCTTGGTTTTTTTCTTTATTGGAAAACCACAAAGGACGCTCAAATGAACATAATAAACCATCCCAAGTAGTTGATTAGCTATCAATGCAAACGGCCTATCAGCTACTGTTAGCATACATCCATCTGATTAGCTATCCATAACAGCACATCAAGAACATCACTCATAGCGTAGATAAACCATCGTAAATAAAGCAAAAGACCTGCTGAAACTCGTTTTGATGACCTTCTTGTTCATGTCTTGCTGCATGTTCTTGGCAACTTTAAAGGGGCTTCCTTGTCTTAATGATCAATTGTCCATTTGGCCTCTGCTAGAGCAATATAATCTCTGAGAATGATAGTCATGTACCACCCAGGATCAGGATCAGGAGCAGGAGCTGATTTCTGTACAATACATTACTCGAACATCTCCAAGATTTGCCACTATATGAGAATCATCCACATACAATCCCATCAACACGAGTAATTCTAGTCGAGTCTTAACATATATAATGATATTGACTTATGATTTGTTATGACCAGCAACCCCAGAAAAAACAGCTGTGTGTGGGATTAAATCCTGTTCACACAAACATGACATGTACTTGACAAGACTATGAACAATAACCAATTTACAGTCTCCTCTAACTAATGTTGGCAGAATTTTACCCCGGCCTCACACTATCACTCATCACCACTCAAAAAGATCTCCTCTCCGAGCCACATTCGACGCAAGGACTTAATGGGACCCATCCTCACAAATTCATCTGGAATATTATAAAGTTTCATTAGGCGGCCCAAAATTGGTTTTCAGGGAAGGACATCTCTTTGATTCTTTCACACACATGAATCATGATGATGACATGATATATTCATAGACATGTTCACAGTTATTTTACACCTACCTTTCCATAGTTTTTCAAATAACTTTTTTCAACTTTTAAATTTATGAATTCACTTCTACCTCTTTCACAATTTTTCCTTCTATTTCTATTTAAGTGATACTCTGAAATTCATCTTCTATTTCATGATAGTTACAATTTTTCTAAATGCATATATTAAATATAATTATAATAAATGTGCACTAAATATACTAGCGAGTAATATTCAACCATAGTCAGTCACTAAGCCAAAAATATTAAAAATAAATAAAATTTTCTCCTAATAAGTGTACCTCATGTGTCACTACACCATGAAATCACTCAAAAATAGTATTATGTATTTTTATGAGAAAAAAGATTTGCTAATAAAAGAATACATAGTGTTTACAATAAATATCTTCTGATGAAAATAAATCTAAAACATAAAAAATAAATTCATATTTTCATAAAACTAATGGTAAGTGTAATATCATGTAGCTCTACAGTTGTTGCTAATTACATTCTTAAACAATATTTTTTTATAAAAAAACCTTTCATTCTTCAACGCTAATATGTCTTCTCCAAGTTGGTAAGGTATAGCATAAATTCATGAAATATGTATCTATTTGACATGATATATTATATTTCAAAGGAAGAGTATCACGGTAGAATCATATAATATTTCATTGTTGATTCATTTATGAATCAAAGTAA
Source organism: Talinum fruticosum (assembly GCA_021018815.1). NCBI lineage: Eukaryota > Viridiplantae > Streptophyta > Magnoliopsida > Caryophyllales > Talinaceae > Talinum > Talinum fruticosum. Next base: position 1,597,749 of record JAITYX010000103.1, read on the forward strand.
ATAAATCTATTATGAAAGTACCGAAATTATTTTCTGTGAGCATATCAACATCTAAATCTCCAAATCTACGGTAAATAGCGGTATAAGGATGAGCCAAAATCGATAATCAATAAACAACCTTATATTTCTTACAAATAAGAAGAAAATATATTAAAAAGTGACATACAAATCACTAATGTTGTTGCTAAATAAAGCTTTAAGAAGTAGAAAACTGAAACTTACTATCCATAATTATATTTGTTGGAAAAAGATAAAATATTAAATATGTGTTGTGAAGAGGTTAAATGATTTTTTTAAAGCAGAGATGGAATGTTATAAACTTGTACAAAGAAATAGATAGATAGATAGATAGACCAATAGTTAGACTTTATGGACAAAGGGAAAAAAGGAAAGTCTTTGCAAAAAAAAAAAAAAAAAATTGTTAAAAAAAAGTGAAAAATGAAAGGAAGGCATTGGGTGGGTTGGGCATCCTATCCCTACTTCCATAGCAACTTGTTGCCAACTAGCAAGGAGGGCCCTTGAGGTGGCTGGAAATTATTATAATTATTGATTGATAACGAAATAAGTTGTCATTTTTAAATAAGATGTTATGATTCTATTTGGCAATCAACTATTAGTTGTTGATTGTTGACTGATTGGATTAACTGTTTATTTAACTGTTTTAGAAAAAGTTTTTAGTAAAATTAATTGTTTCTAAAAAATTGTGAGACAAAAAGATAATTTGTAAAAAGTAAATCTTAAAAAGCTAGCTTTTTTAAAATAGCATTATGAAGGCAAAAACTATTACAAAAGGTCAACTTACTAAACATGTTAAATAACTTTTTGATCAAGTCAAAAAGACAAAATTCTTTAAAAAGTCATTTATCAAACATGGCCTATATGTTTTAAATTTCACCACTTTCAAAGATTTATTTACACCAGTGAAATCTTTACACATAAAAAAGAAAAATTACCCTGAAAAAAATTATGAGTTCATATTATCTAATATTTATCTTTATTTTTACTAATTACCCTGAAAAAAATTATCCTTCATGTGTCCAACAGCTGGTGATCATAAGGTCGGGAATTAACCCGCAAAATATGAGGTTAAGGTAATAATTTTTTTGTATTAAGGTGAAGGTTGGGAGCCTCAAAGCTCACTAGCTAACTCGGCTATTAAAAAAGAAAATATTATCCTAAGGTGTGAAACTTTTACAAAGAATAGGCTCAAGTATTTTATAATCAAACTCTTAGTTATTTTAGAGTATAATTATTATTTATTATTGAATTCATTACTTGATATTAAAAATAATTCAGTTGACACATCTAATTTAAGTGATAATATAACTTTAGGATTATATATGTAATTCATCAATTAAAAAGACATGTGACATTTGTAAGATGCAATCTTATCAATATTAGTATTACTAGATCTATACTCTTCCATGTAAGGCCTTTAGTCAAAAAAATTTTGACAATCAAAATTAAATGTAAGCTTTTTAGAAAAAGTTATCGGTCAATCACGTCTACTACTTTTGTTCATATTAGGTAAGAATTTCCAGTATGACTAAAATAGTGAAAATCTTAAATTTTGATTTTCTTGGTATCATATCATCATTATTTATTTGACATAGATAAAATCGTGCTAATTATTATGTGAGACACATCTAATTGATTGTTTATATTATATAGTGCGGGTTTTTAATAGTTGATTGTTCACTTTTTATTAATTAAATTACTATTTAATTAATTAATCCCATACACATTCTTCTAACATAGCAAAACATATATGTGTACTAACATCTTACTTGTATGTTCATCAACTATTTATTATATAACATCCTACTTCACAGTCTTATCTATTACAAAATTCAATAAAAATTTAAGTAGCATTTGAATCCAATGACTCCCTAAACAATGAAGTTAAAAAAATATAAAGTACAAAGGAACATAAAAATATAAGATTTTTTAATATTTTGGAAAAATATATTTGAATCCAATGACCCTTAAATAATAATATAATTTTTTATTGTTTTAAAAATATAAAATTTATGTTAAAAGATAAATTAGGAAGACATTATTTAACATTATTGATAAAAATGACAAGTTAAGGCGCATTTGAATTCAATGATTCCCTAAACAACACTAGACATAGAAAACAACTTTAACATGTTTTATTAAATTAATTACATTGGTGATGAAACGAAAGAAGACGAGGGGAGGGGGCATAGCTAGTTGAAGAAAATGAAGTCCCACACTGAATACAATAGAAAATTTGATAGAGTGATAGGTGTGGCAGATCAGATCTCTTTCATGTGGATGTGGGTATTGAATAGAATATAATACAGTAGTTGTGGATCCACATCTTAATCTTACAGCACATGAGAAAATTTTGTCGTGGAGGCTCCTTCAATGCAGCCTAATATTTGCTGAATAATGCCATACAATGAAGTTTCCTTCGGGGGTTTGGGGTTTGTTTCCTTCTTTTTTTTTTTCTCTCCCCAGAAAATGTGACTTAATTAGGGGATCCGTAAGTAATTGGAGAATTGCATGCTTATTTATACTCGGGGGCCCCCAGCAGCAGCCAGCGGTGCGTGTTAAATTTGCTCTCTTTGGTTTGGTTTGGTTTGGTTGGGTTGGGTTGGGTTTGGTGGTGTCTCTGCTCTCTTCTCTCTATTCTCTTTTCTTCTCTCCTCTCTCTCCTCTGTCTCAGGTAGTCAAGCGTCCAAATAACATCATAGAGTCAAATAGTGAAAGCTGCAGCTTTGAGTTTTAGAGTGATAAAGAGAGGAAAGAGAAAGGGAAAGGGAAATCAATCGACATGGGAGAAGCGAGCAAGCAGCAGCAGGGGAAATTGGGAATGTGGGCAACAATGAAGCCCTTCGTGAATGGAGGTGCCTCTGGAATGATGTCCATCTCTGTCATTCAACCCGTAGATATGGTCAAGGTGTATAAGCTTTTTCTCTTCTTCTCGATCAGTTCACCACCACCTCATCCGTTTTTTGTTCCTTGTTTCCCCCAATTTTCACCTCATCCCATCCATACATCTATAATCTGTATGACGATAAATAGATCATCAATCATCATATGTATTGACTTTAATTCTCAGATCTCATTTGGAGTGTATATCGATCCTTAATTTGAAAATGTATTACATAATAAATTTGGTGCAGGTGAGAGTCCAACTGGGACAAGGCTCTGCAGTCCAAATCACTAAGAACATGCTTCGTGATGAGGGTGTCAGGGCTTTCTACAAGGTGTGCCTCTCTTTCTTTCATATTGGATTAGTATTAGTAAATGCAACGCTGCCCCCCCCACCCCCCACCCCCAATACAGCAGTAGGATATGGATTATTTATACAGCAATAGGATTGGGATTAGGTAGCTGGCCAGCCTCTGCCTCAGCCGCCGGATTCAAATAGATGGCAAGATGGACTGATTCATTGTTTCAATTACAATTATAAAAATGCATAGTATTGGGACGTTTATAATAGCTAGACCAAGGTTGGATCACCAGCAATGCCACTAATTCAACAGGAATGGTCCTTTATTGCTAATGATTGGATCCATAATTCCGTGGACTCATGCCATTGCCATGTGGATGTCCGCAGGGTCTCTCCGCAGGTTTGCTGAGACAAGCAACTTATACCACTGGCCGAATCGGATCGTTCAGGTTAGTCATCTTGATTCTGCACCCCCTCCCCCTCCTGTGCTCTTTCAGCGACAATACTACCTTATCTATGCTCTCCTACTATTCATATAACATCTTTTCTTTCTCTATTCTTCTATTCCTTTCCCTAGTCTAAATCAAGGTCATGCTGCTAAATCATCAAGTCATCCATAATTATAATAATCCAATATTCATCACTCTCAGCTGGTTAATTTTGATTGCAAAATCCTAATTGATGCTTGTATCATCCATATGTGTTGTATTTTCTCATATTCTGGATACCTCCTCTGGTTGTATTCAATAGTTGGGCTAATTCATCATGTATGATGAATAATCTTATCATGAGGTTTCAGATGGCTCAAAAACTAGACTAACAAATACAACATATACTCACTCACATGTATGTACATATAAACTATGATCGCTGCTGAGTGAAACCATCATTACAAGTTTCGCTGTAAAACACACACACACAGTTACATTATCTTCCACTAGCATTCATTTTGGTTCACATCCTATCACTGACTGACTTCTGTCCTTGCTAATCTTCGTTAGTCTCCTCCTTATACCATTCCTAGCTTACCTCTATCCTCGCTTGGATCAATTTTACCCTTTTTCTCAAAAATATGCATAGAATTAGAACCTGCTTCCTGTGTGGATGCGACAAGTTTGTGCAGTTGATTTTTAAATATACAATACTCCTCCTGCTTCAATTTCATTCTAGTGAAGGAAAAAAACTAATCAGAATATGCAATGGGTTTCACCTGAATGATAATAGGATTTTAACGAGTAAAGCAACGGCTGCAAATGATGGGAAGCCCCTCCCTCTGTACCAAAAGGCTTTGTGTGGTTTGACTGCTGGAGCAATAGGGGCGACCTTTGGAAATCCTGCGGACGTGGCACTGATTCGCATGCAAGCGGATGCAACCGTGCCCCAAGCACAACGGCGAAATTACAAAAATGCTTTTCATGCAATCTACCGTATTGTTGCCGATGAAGGTGTTTTGGCACTTTGGAAAGGTGCTGGCCCCACTATCGTTAGAGCTATGGCACTCAACATGGGAATGCTTGCCTCTTACGATCAGACTGTTGAATTTTTCCGAGATTCTCTCAACATGGGAGAAACTGCCACCTTGTTAGGTCAGTTACTGTACTCCCTCTGCACCATTGTGTGTGTAATGTAGGTTGACTTATTTTCGGGTACTGCTTCAGGGGCAAGTACTGTATCTGGATTTTTGCCTCGGCCTGCAGTTTACCGTTTGATTATGTCAAAACACAAATACAAAAGATGCAGCCGAATGCAGAGGGCAAGTATCCTTATGCAGGTCCTTTAGATTGCACCATGAAGACCTTGAAATCTGGAGGCCCCTTGAAATTCTATACTGGCTTCCCTGTTTATTGCCTCAGAATCGCACCTAATGCCATGGTGAAGTGTCTCTGAATATGTCTGTCTTTGTCTCTTGTCTGTGTGTGAATGATAGATGATGACATAGCTACTAAATGCGTGCAGTTGACGTGGATTTTCCTGCATCAAATCCAGAAGTTTCAGAGTTCGATGGGGTTGTAGTGCGTGTTTGTGCAGATGGCTTTTTTGTTGCGGCTCTGGAGCAATATGGTTGTTCATGCGTAGGTGATGAAACCACTTTTCAACCCCATTAGCACGCTCCAGGGTTGCTGATTTGGCTTATTCCGACTTGCGTTATTTCCGACCCATGTCAATTCTCATGTCTCGCCTTCATTGTTTTTACTCATTTCCTCAACTTGTTTGTTCCGCACAGCAGGCAGAACATCGAGGCCAGCAAGTTTGTAGTCAGATTTTTAATTTTTTTCATTTTTATCAGAAACAAAAACGCGTATTCTTATTTAATTTTAGTTGGATACATTCGTATTCTTGGTTGGCACCGTCGTTAGTTTAATAGTTGGAGGCTCAGGCTGCATTTGAATTGTAACCAATGGATCACAATAAAAGAGGATCCAATATTTCTTATTATCGGTTGCGATCTCTTATTATTGTTTGAATTATTTTCTATAACAAACAAACACTATTCATTATTTTAATATCTAACTTGATTTCTTTCACACAATATTCAATTGTGAGACTCCCATCCGATCAATATTGTGTAAACTATAATTCTATCAATAATACAATTATAATACACATGGAGATCTCTAATCCTAGACTCAAAATGTTAAGCCTTCCCTGCAACTTTTACCTCAATCCTCCCAAGCAGCATAATATAAACCCTATTGAGCAAACAGGATGTAAACACATTGGTGTCATATATGTCGAATCAGTGAGTGGTCTAGTGCCACTCACTCTATTCCATCTTCCTCTCTCCCCTCGGATATGAGGGGAACAATTTTCTCATTTGAGGATATTATGGGAGGAATAGGTGTTGGGCTTTGACACTCCTTCCCCTGACCCAATCAGCTTTTTAAACTTTTCTTGAGATAAGATATGTTTACCTATCCCAAAAAAACAAAAGTTAGTACCATATATAGGAAACCAAACTTTGTTAAAACTACAAAAAGTTGTTCAATTATAAAAACTATCCCATTATAGGCCCAAAATATAATTTCTACAATGTTTTATTAACAAACATACTAAATTGTTAATTTTATTAAGTATGCACTTTTTGACCTGGTATTTATTATTTAAAGTTACCGAAATATGTTCAACACTCGTTGAAAGTTATTGAATGTGTAAAGGAAAAAAGGTTATTTTTTTCCAATAAGTAACTTAGGGCATGTTTGTTTCAGTTTTTTTTTTTTTTTTTTTTTTGGTGTAGGCTAGAATGCTTTATTAACAAACCCTTCAATTGTTTGTTTTAGTTGTTAAAAACAACCTATTATAGCAATTGTAGTGGTTAAGAGTTGTTATAAGTTGTTAAAGTTAGCAACTAGGTAGTAGAGTGCTTGAAGAGAGGTGAAGAGCTCATGAGTTGTTATGTATGTTATGAAATTTTGAAGATATCGTTAATGATATTATTTTTTTATATATTTCATAAACAACATATGTTGGTCAATAATGAATTTTTATAACAACTTTTCTTTTGTTAATTGACTAATTTTATTCAGTTATAAATTTTAGTCATCGTATTTTATATAAATTTTCTTTAAGGGAAAATTACATCCCGTTAATGCCTACTCAAGGAATGACAAAAATGCAATTACAATGTCTATGAATGTTTTTTATATCATTTAATAATAATAATAATAATAATAATAATAATAATAATAATAATAATAATAATAATATGAGGTTATGATTAGCGGTTATAACTCGTTGTTATAGCGGTTATAGTGGTGAAGAGCGGTGAAGGGTTGTTATGAGTTGTTAAAGTTAGCAACTAATTGTTTTAATTTATTATGAGTTGTTCACGGTTATAAACACTTTTATAAGTGCTAAAACGAACAAACTCGGTGTGGGTCAATCAAAGTTTCAATTCTACGGTTATAACTAGGTGTTATAACAATGAAGGGGTGTTATTAGCTCTTAAAGTTAGCAACTAGCTATTATGAACTATTATCGATTATAAACGCTTTTATGAATGTTCAAACGAAGCAGATTGTTAATAGTGTTGGACGCTATTGAATGATGCTAAAAGTTGATTAAGTTACTTGAATAATGCTAGAAGGTTCGAATGCTAATAATAGGTACTTATGATAATTTGAAAAGAATATGTCCTGAGCCCTAAATTCCTAAATGAGTAAATTATTATTATCGCAAAATGTTAGACCAATTTACTCCATTATCATACCTCCGAATATAAAGTGTCAAATGTTCTTATATAATTTTTTGGGTAAGAATATTAGATTCTATTACTACTAAGGAAAATTGATCTCAAATACAAGAACTAGGGATATACCCAAGCCTTTAGTTAAAAAGTACATCAGTTTTGCTCTTATAGGTTTTTCCTCGTTCACTTTTGCCAAGTATTGAAGCCTAGAAAAAACCAGATATTTACAATTATCAAGAACTTGGTCAGCTGTTTTGGTCTCCTTCCTGAATAAACTGGCATTTCTTTCAATCCAAAGACAATAAGCAGTTGAGGTAATGCAGAGCATGAAAATCAGTTCAGTTTTTCAGTTTTCAGCTTCTATAGTTTCTTGATTGCCTGTTTCATACCAACATCTGTTCTAACTGAGCCAGGTAATTTCAATAATGGTAGCAGATTTTGTAAGATGGACTGACTGTAGGCACAAGAGAGAAAAATAGATCTTCATGACTTTCCCTATCACCGTTATAGAGTTGGTAGCGATTTGATTGAATGGGAATGTACATCTTTTCAAGTCTATCCAAAATTGGCAATCTCCTCAAAATCAGTTTCCAGAAGCAAAATGGAGTGCTTAGGAATATTAAATCTATTCCACACAAGCTGAGCCATTGGAAACCTAACTCGATCCCCAATTAGCTAGTGATAACCACTTATTCGCCAAGTAGCCTGAAGCCATTTTATCCCTTTGATGATTTTTATTTTTTTCCAGCATCAGGATAAATTTGCGGGAGCTGCTATAGACCGGACGCTATGCCTCTTTAAATATACTTTATTAATCCACGTCACCCACAAGCATTGTTTGTCATCAACCAAATACTAGAGGTGTTTAGCAACTGCAGCATAATTTCAAACAGAACAATTTATAATACTAAGACATCCAGACTTCTTGGATTTGCAAACAAAGTCCCATGCCACAGGAGGATTCTTAGTATAGTCTGAGGATTCTGAGTATAAAAACTTCTGCATATAGCTTCTATACTCTTAATAACATTCTTTGGTAGAATCAATAATGATGTCCAGTAGGTATGAAATGAAAACATAATTGAGTTCATTAGCTCGGTGTTTAGGGATTTTAGGAGACCTCATAGGATTCTTACTTAGCCGAAATAAAACCCTATTAGAGAAAGATTAATACATAAGTTGTATAAGATTTTGGATTGAAACCTTCAATTTCAATTCAAGAATAAGTTTTCTCTTTCTTTTTTCTTCTTTCCTTCAAGTTTATATTTTGATTGTTCAATTTAGTTTAAAGATTTAATTTTTATTAGTTTAGATATTAACTAAAATTAGATTGATTGTTTGTTTTCATGCTTGAGTTTAATTAACTAGTTTATGTTCTTCTTTAAGTTGGTTAGTGTTAGTTTGTTCTTCACTTTAGTTACTAGATTTATTTTATGTTTTTACTGTTAATTAGTTGTTAAAGTTGGTTGCTTTGATTGTGGTTAGTCTTCCTAATGGCTAATTAATCTTGTTTAAGCCTTAACCCACCTAGTTTATTCTTGTTATTGGGGATTGTTTCTCATGCCCACTACGTGTTTGATGAAATGTTAGAAAGGATTCTTCATCTTGATTTTTAGGCGGTTGATCTATTACTCAAAAGTAGAGCCAATTTATTAGTGTTGGTATAGAGAATAGTCGGGATTTTGGCATGAAAATAACCCAAATCCTAGCCAGGTCTATGGGTTGCTACTCTTGTAGTCTAATTGGACTAACCCCATGAAAGTGAGTGGTTGGAATAATTAGATTAGCTCATTACTCTTGAAAGTGTGACTTGAGTAGGCTTTGATGGAGCAACAAACCGGTGAAATCACAACTCGATCAATATCACTTTTATTGCTTTCTAATATTAATTTAGTTATTATATATCTCATTTTTCTTAATTCGCCAAGATAGAAAATTTAAGATAACTTTGATATTTGAAACACAACTCTCTGTGGACATGATCCGTACTTAATGACTAGGTACAACTACATCATGTACTAGTAAGATAGTCCACAACTAAAATAAAAATCTAAGGTGAAATAGGGTCACCTTATTTAAGGTCTTTCTTCCCTTGGAATAGACCATGATCAGAGCCATTTATGCTTAGCATAAAGTTGTGTTGTAATCATAGACAAGTCATAGACATAACTCACTTGTAGAATTCAGGGGAAAACTTCAGCAGCAAGCACTCAGTGAAATTCCAAGAAATGGATTCATAAGCCTTTCACAGGTCAATGTTAAAAAAACATCTGGCTAAGGCCTTCTTTCTTTGATAAAGTTTAACCAAGTCATGATAGATTATAATATTATCATATATTAATCTGCCCTCAACAAAAGCAGACTTATTTTTAGAAACCAAAGTAGTAAGAATTTTTATGACTTTATCACATATCAGGTTAGAGACACTTATATATATAATGTTATAGCAGGCAATAGGCTTATACTCACCTGCAGTAACAGGGCAGTCAACCTTAGGAATTAAAGAAATTCTAGTAGAATTTCATCTAGGGAACATATTACTAGTTGTGAAGAAGTACTGAATGGTCGTGCACACATCCTCCTCCATTAACACCCAATTCTTTTTGAAGAAACCGTTGGTAAAACCATTTGGCCAGGACTTTTATGATTAGGAATAAAAAACATAAATTTCCTAATTTCCTCCTTGTTAAAAGGCCTAATCAAGTCAATTTGTCGAGAAATACTAAGTTGTGCACCCTTTTGGATAATAGCATCATTAATAGACTCAATAGTCTTAGCAAGAGTACCCAAAAATTGCTCATAAAGGCTAGTGAAATGGGAGATTACCTGATTGTATTCCTAGTTCAAGTTGTCATCTTCTTGTCTCAAAAATGAGATTCTGTTTCTTTTCTATTTATTTTTAGAATGGTAAAGAAGTACCTGTCATTTGTATCACCTAGATTGAGACAGTTTTGTTAAAACTTTTGGATGTAAAAACTTTCCATATTTCTCCATAAAAGGTACTCGGACGCAAGGAACTCTTTTTCAATTCAGAAAGATAAAAATCTTGAGGGCACTTTTGAACATCCATCAAAATTTGATTAAGTTGATCTTTAGCTCTTGCAAATTTGGTAATTGCATAAAAATTTTGATTTGCTCAATTATTGAATTCCTTTGGAATAAGTACATAAAATACAAAAAAAGAGAATAACTTTTAAAAGAATAAATGAACTAACAAATATCTTGTGTCAATTCTATAGAGAAGTTAAACTCAAAATTATGTGATAAATAGTTGTTAATTTCGCATACAATTTGGTACTTTATAGCAATTTGGCATAACTTTACCATATTGGCCGCAATGAGTGGTCAATAAAATGCTTGATTTCTTATTCACTTCGTTTTACAATATTTATAATTTTTGAACTGTCATAAAATATCAAGGAAATATAAAATTTATGACAAATTTGTATTAAAAGATCAAGTCGTCCAAATATTTTATTAGAAAAGAAGAAAGTCAATTAAAAAAGGAGAGAAAAAATAACTAATAAAGTTAGTTATTAATATGTCATTAAAATTATAATATGACAAATACTATGAAATAATATTTAGGTGATATGTATTTTGAAATGGAGAAAGTGAATTCTTGAATTTCTTTAAACTCGTTAATATGTAGTTTATGATAATTCAATTCAATTTGCACTGCAAGATCTTGTGATCCAATTTCGTTCTTGTAATCCAATTTATCTTGTCGCAACGCACGTTCCATTCAACCCGAGATTGATCCACACGCATGTCACTCGAGTACTCATTCTGCCGACGTTTCCATCTTGCATTATTTTTCATTTTTTAATTTTGTTTTTGTCAGCATTTTCATATTTAAATAAGAATCCTAAATTAAAGATGTATGTTTATAGGCTCCGTCGGTAATATTTTATTCGATAATCCAAATTGATGATCTAAGAGGTGTGAAGCAACGATGGAACTAGGGGCCAGGGGCATGGTCTCACTATAATTTTGAAATTTTTTTGTAATATTTTAAAAAATATTTAATAAATTAATATTTAATAAATTAGGTTTTGGAAAATTAAATTTAACAAATTAGATTAACAAATTAGATTTAATAAATTAATATTTAATAAAAAATTTTAGTGATATATAATCTAAAAAAATAATATTTAACAAATTAAATTTTGAAAAATTTTAGTGATATCTATCTTTAAAAAAAATAGAGGAACGACAAAATATGATACAAGTTATTGTGTAATATATAAAGTTGTGAGATTGTTAAATATTTTTTTATCTTGTTATATGTCACTCAGTTTTAATATTATTCTTTTCCTATATTCTTTAAATTTAAGATAGTGTAAATTTTATTCTCAATTAGCAATTTTCAAAAGAATTGACAATTTTTTTGACTTTACGAGGTTTCCAATCGAAATACTAAGTATGTTTATCATTAATATCATATTTCTTTTAGCGAATTGATTGTTATTGGATTTATGTAGTATTATATTAGTTAATCTAATTTTTTGTAGTCAATAATGTGTTTCGTGAAATCACCGGTTGCTTTAACTTATGAACCTAAAACCACAAAAAAAAATACGACTATGATTTATTATTATTATTATTATTATTATTATTATTATTATTATTATTATTATTATTATTGTTTTTTTCTCATATTTTTCTCGTTAATTATGAATAAAATATTAACATGATTTTTTTTAATGTAGCAATTCTTTAAACTCCACCATAATTTTCTTTTATATACTTTTATGTAGTGGCCAATAAGTTTTGATTTTGGAGATGATTTCTTATTTATTTATTATACAAATTTTCTTCATATTACTCTCTATAAATTAATTGTAACTAATATTTGATATATGATAATAGTTTATTTTATAATTTATATAAGTAATATTAACTACCTCACCATCTAGTCTCTCCGATTAAATTTTTCGGTTCCACCCTTGGTGTAAAGGTGATGGATTAAGTTTTAAAAAATTGGATTGTGACATAATTGAAAAATATAGGTCCATGAAATCTAAAATTTTAAATCATGAGCTGTTAGGTCAACTCCGAAAATATTCTTGTTTGGTAATAAATTACACCCAAAAAAAACATAGTCAAATAAATAATGATACTTGAAAAAAAGGAAATAGAGTAGTTTATTGTAGGGGTGAGCGGTTTTGGGTACCTTGTACCAAAACTAGGAACCTTACCCTTACTCTGTTTGACCGGTTCTCGAATTTTAGGAACCTTACCCTTACCCTCGGGTTCCAGGTTCCGAATTTTAGGAACCTTACCCTTATCCTCGGGTTCAGGTTCCGGTTCCGGGGTACCCTATTTACTGACAAGATATTAAGAAATTACCTATTTTGTAATGAGAGCACCGATGAGGACGAAGCCACAAGGGAGAGTTGGGGCTGGGAGTGGGAGGAAGGAAGGAGGCGACACCAACGCCGACGAGGGCTGGGAGGAGGTCAACGAGCAATAGCGAGAGAAAGGGCGAGCAATGCGAAATGAAGGAGCAAAACAGGGCAACACGAAATGAAGGAGCGAGAGCGAGCAACGCGAAATGAAGTTCAATTCGTCGAGAGAGCGGACAACGCGAGTCAACGAGCAGCAGCAGAGAAAGAGAGAGCGAGAACAATGCGAGTCAACGAGCACCAGCAGAGAGAGAGAGTAGAGCGAGCAACGCGAGGGAGAGAGAGCAGAGCAACGCGAGAGAGGCGAAATAAAGGAACGCGAAATGGAACAACGCGAAATGACGAGGAGGAAGGAGATTAGGGTTTCTAATAAGTTGGGCCACACATTAGAAATTCAAAAGTAAAAATTTCATAGGCCTCAAAGCTGAAAAATTTTGAAAATTTTAGTAACGTATTCGAGTGCCCATGGTTCTAGAACTCTGTCTAAACAGGTTCAGGGTTCGGTTCAGGGGTTTCATTTTAGGAACCTTACGCTTACCTATTTGACGAGTTCCTAAATTTTGGGAACCTTACCCTTACCCGTTTGACCGATTCAGGTTCATAACCTTACCCGTTTGACCAGGTTCGGTCCGGTTCAGGGACCCGTCAGTCGTGCTCACCCCTAGTTTATGGCAGGAGTACTGCTATTTGTTTGAGATTGTCAGATTCCTATATTTTACGCAGCGGATGGGAGACGATTAGAGAGAGAGAGATTTTCTGAGATAGAAGGGCAAGACACAGAAAGGAGCTGCCCGGAAAGCTGGTTTGGTGGGGGCGGGGAACAAAACGGAGAGGGAGAGGGAGAGTGAGAGGGAGAAGGAGAGGGAGAGGGACAGAGAGAGAGAGAGAGAGAGAGAGAGACAGAGACAGAGACAGAGAGAGGGAGAGAGAGAGAGCAGAGGGCTTTTATTGGCTTAAGCTTACTTATTTTTCTCTTCCCCACAGAAATTGAGAGTGAAAACTGAGAAAGGTGTGATAGACTTGACGAATCCAGACAGGCCAATTTTGGGTGGAAATTGAGATTTAGTTTTGGAAATTGAGATGGGGGCATTGCCAATCAAATTGAAATGGGCGATTATGTTTCTATTGTGGGCTTGCTCGTGGATTGGGGTGGTTATGTCTCGTTCATCGACGTGTAATTCTTTGACCTTCCTCGACGATCTTTACCTTCGCTGCCCTCTCTGGATCTCGTCGTCTTTGCCTATTGAGGTTCGTCCCTCCTCCCCAGCTCCATTCATTTTCCCTTCTACTCTCTCCATTCTGCTTTTCATTCCCTTTTCTCCCTAGTCAATTTTATGGCACCTTATGCTTCTCGTCTCATCTTGTTTCGTCGTTGATCGTAGCCTTTGGCTACTTCTTTCCGCGCTGGCTTTAATCTATGACCAAAAAAAAAAAAAGCCTTCAGTTTTCGGATTAGGGTTTGATCTGTGAGCATATCCTACGATGGAATATGATTAGTGCTTGTACCTTTTGTTGTTTTGGGCGCTTTTCTAACCACAAGCAGTATATGAATCAGGGTAGTAATAAGCATAAAATGACCTTTTTCTTGATGTTTTTGTCTTTGCTCCTCTCTGTCAACCATTCCCAAGGTCTGAAAACTGGTAACTTGCATTTCCATTTATGCAGAATGTTCAGGAACACCCCTACTGAATTCACTGTCAAAGAACAAATTATCTCTACTCTCGGCTGAACTTTTGCATAAGAGATGCTGCATTTTTGCATTAGATACAGCTTGTGTTCTGCACAATGCTCCTCTTCAGCAGCTTGTCCTTAGTCTTTAGCCTATCTAAAATTGCAACCAAACAACAAAAGAAGTTTTAGGTACATTCCATCTCCCCAAATTCCTTCATGTTCTTTTTCATTCAGAAAATGGGGTGGAAATGGCAAGGGGTGGGAGGGCGTGGAAAGGAGTAGGAAGGAATGGCAAGGGGTGGATTTTTCTGGAATGAGTGAGCTTTTTTGTGTTGAGTGTGGGAAGGAGTAGGATTTTTCTCAAAGGAGTGGGAAAAGTTGGGAAATTGGGATTTACCCACAAAAATAACAAGACTAGTCTGATGCAAATTGCCATTCTGAGTCTCAGTTAACCACTTATAACCACTTGCAACTGAATATATACCCTGGTGATCAGCCTTTCATTTACTCAAATAAAGATCATAGTCACTTGTAAGGACATCCTTTTCCATACCCAACTTGCATATGTGGGACCTTGGTAATGCCACCAACTTTGTGATCTCAGATAGACATGACAAACCTTCTCATCCACAAGGTATCAACTTTCCTCGCTGCATCCTACGCATATCTGCCTATGGATACAGCATTTCACACCCCAACATGTTTAATTCCTAAGCCTTCTTTTGATTGAGTTTACAAACGTATGTCCTAACAGGAGCAACTTAATCAACCTGATTTCCACCAATGGAAAGGAAGTTTTTCCAAGCCTGTACCACCTGCTGCACTACGGATTTTGTGAAATGAAAATTGAAGCCTGATAGACTTGCATACGGTTGAACATTAAATTTATCAATTGTACTGTTCCAACATAAGTGACCCTTTTCCCTAGACCACGTTTTGTCTTTAGAATTAAATATTATCCAGCAGATTTGACAATCAACATGAGACAGTTTAGTAGGTGACAAAGGTACCCTAAATATCTTATAAAGCTTCCCAGCTTCAAAACCAGTACATTTGATTAATTGTTCAGTCTTCTCAACTCTAGCAAAGATGATTTCAGGCTTATCCGCAATTATCTGAAGACCTGAAGCATCAGAGAAGCTCTGGAAGTAATCAATCAAGATGCCAACAGATCTAAAATCACAATCACACATCAAAATTACGTATTAGCATTTCACAAATGGGTAATTATCAGAATCTTGCAAACAAGGTTGAAATTTGAAGTCCCCATGCATACCAGCAAGCAGTAGGCACCTTGAGAAATATTACATATGCAAACAAAAATAGTGGAGAACATAGGATCCCCTTGCTTCACACCACTCTTCCCTTCAAAAAGCCAAAAGGATTCCCATTCACCACAACAGAATATCTAGCTGTAGAAGTGCAGTGTATAAATAATTCATGGAACCCTAAGGCCTTTAACATATTCCCAACAAAACCTCTACTCAAAAGAATTGTAGGCCTTCATTATATCCAACTTCATCATGATTACGAGTAACTTCCTTTTATGGTGTCTAGCTGTATTTTGGCTCAACATACTATGCAGGATATGCCTACCTTCAATGAAGGCTGCTTGTGCAAGATTGACTAGAAAAGATAGTACCTCTTCCAATCTATGACAAATCACTTAAGAAATGATCTTATTAAGCAGATTACATCACATAATAAGTCAAAAGTCCTTCACAGAAGTTGGAGAGGACTTTCTGGGAATCAGGGAAAGGTTGAGTAAGATTTATAGCATTGATTTGCTCAATCATTTTACCTTTTGCAGAGAAATTGTTTACTGCAACTTGGGTATCTGGCCCACAAATTCACCAAGTATCCTTGTAAAATGGACCAGTAAAGCCATCAAGTCTAGGGCTCTTGTTAAAATTATTTACTCTTTTAGTACCTTGTAAATTTGACATTAATAAAAAAGATTCTGACCTTTTTACATTATTTTTTTAGTACCCTGATGTGATGTATTTTATATTATAAGGTGACTAATCAATCAAAACTCACCTATTCTGTAAGGAAGTTGAGGGGTTTTAAAGTATCTTGATGAATTTTTATGAAGACAGATTAATTTGGGGATGTTTTCATCATTGAAGCCTTCGAACTCCTTAATCAAGGGGTGAGTTGAAGTTGAATTTGTCACATTATTATAAGAATTCATTATTCAAGTATTGAAAAGTCTAATACAAAACATTGAGGGTTTTTTAATAAATGTCAAAAAGCATGAAGTACTAGAAAGTCAATAATTCCTCTGGTTAACATCAGTACTCAAGAGCAGGCTTGACCTCTTCATCAGAAACTGGTTCAATAAGATAAGCAAGATGTTTAGCCTTGAGAATTGGCCCTAAAGCGATAATGTAATCACCAGATGCAACGAAGAGAAATCTTGGACTGAAGGAACATCAACCCCAACCCTTCCATTAACAACCATAACATTGTTAAAGTCTCCACCTAGGACCAAAGGCTCACATATCCCTACAGTATATTGAGAAGGATAACATAGATGAGGTTTAAAAGAGAGTTATCTATCAACCAAATCCAATTCAGTGTGCCCGGTAGATCGACCATAGAAACCATTCACTCTAGAGCTTTGTAGAGTCAAATGGAGAGACTTCTGTATGGTTTTCATTGATCGGGAAAAGGCTTTCAATAGAGCATCCAAAGAGGGTCCATGGAGGTAGAATACTTTATATGCCTTAGGTCGATCATTCATTGGAATGACATTTGTTACTTCTCTGCATTTGTGCTTAGTACAAAAGGTGGAGTGCCTTGGGTTAGTTGGGTATTGGGAAATAAGTGGATCCAACTTAATTGAAGGCAAATTTCTATTGGACATTTGATAGGCCTGCAGTATCTGGCTCTTTATGTTATATAAGGAGCTGGAGAGCTGGGTGCTGATCAAGAGTGTCCAAGTTGAGAAGATGTTTTGGGATGAGTATACTGCAGTCAATGACAATTAGAAATGGAGTAGAAGACATTGTGATGCCCCATTGATCCGGTCTGTCTAGATCCCTATTATTGAGGAAAAGGCATGGACCTTAAATTTTGTGAGATGAACCTTCTGAAGTAATCAGATATGAATATGTGAAGTGAAATAATCAAACATGAATTGTGACACAGGCGAACCTCTCGAAGGACATGGACATGAACCAGATGCTTCAGAGCTTTTAGATTTGCACTAGCTACTCTATCCATGGAGCTTGTGTAGTTTCTATCATTACATATTACTTCTCTGTTAAACTTTGTGGTGTTTGTCACACTAAAAGAATAGGTCGCCTTTAGTTCCTCTTGAATTTATTGCCCTAGTTTATTACCTTATTATGTCACTTCCTTTCTTTCTCTTCCCCAACTTTATTTACTCCCTCTACATTTTTCCTTCTATTAATTTTCCCTCAACAATTTGCTTTTATATTTGCTTTCATTTGCCGTTTCCATTTTATGAGTTAGCAGGAAATGTATGTTATGATGTCGACTAGGATGCTCTTAGAGTAATTTCCGCAGGGCTTGGTTTCACACATTCATACATGACATGACCAAAGAAATTCTCAAAGAGAATTTATGAAATGCTTTCCATGTATTTCTGGGTTCTGCTTAACCCCATCGTATTTGGTGTCAATAGTGGAGGAAACAAAGATATTGATGAATTATAATCCTTAATTAAGATCCCGAAATTCTTCAGCTTGCTATTTTTTTAATTCTTCAGTAAATATTCCCAACAAATTTCTTGTTGCATCACCTATTTCATCAAATTGTGCTTTTTCATTGATCAACTTTTGACATTCTAGATTACTCAGCCTAGGGTTCAGCGCCTTCCATGTTCATTGATGTCTGTCTTTGGCGCAACATAAACATCTTCCTGATTCTCCACGAATGATGCAAAGGATAAGTTAAATAGATAATATTTTCTTGATTTAACATACTGCATTATTTTAGGCAATCTGAGTAATGTCGATATTTCTTACATAGTTGTTGTCAGTGTGTTGCTTATTCCCTTGTTTTCATGCAGATGGATGGAGTATCACTTGAACTAGTTTCAAGTTCTACGTCATTGGATGTATATACTGCTGTTCTGTTTTATGACGCCGCTTCTCCATTTTCAAGGGACATGAGATCTAAATTTGACATGCTTAGTTCCATTTTCCCACAAATTAGCCATATAACAGTGGAGCAATCATTGACCATGCCAAGGTGAGGATGTTGATGAAGTGGTTAAATTGTTCTTGTTATCCTTACCAGCATGTACTTTGTCTCAATGATCTATCACCTACTGTGGGGGAACTGGTTCCTCTGTTGGAGGAGTTGCTAATCTTAGCAGCAGCTCTGTTTGCCTTCGTGGTATCCTTTCTCCCCCTCTTTAAAGTTTGTCGGTCAAACTAAGTCAGTATATTTTTTAGCTTCTATTAGAAGATATAAAAAGTTGCTCCGTATTATACTTGGATTGCTCTTATCTGGTTCATTTGTAATGTTTCCAGTTTGTTTTCAAGATATGGGATCCGCAGTTTACCTGCGCTATTCATTATGAACCAGACAGCAAAGATGCGTTACTATGGTCCCAAAGATCTTCATTCCTTGACGAACTTTTACTCAAGTACTACAGGTAATGCTAAAAAATGTTGCATTTTACTGTATTTGGTCTGCGTTGATATCTCTTATCCGGTATCAAGGAATGGCAATCCTAATTCCTTTTTCTGTATCCTCATCTATGTAGAAAAATGTAGTCTTTAACAAAAGCTCAGCCATTATGGTCATAATCAGCTTCACCAACTTATTGCTGCTTGCGACAAATCTTTGAAAATCTATGAAGCACCTTGTCCGTCTGACTGTTATGTGTTTGTCTTGTCACTGGCTTTTGTGGTTTTGTTGTTACTGTCCCTGTTCTCGTACTGTGAACAACTCCCTTGTCTTACTATGCTCCCACGCCTTATGCTTTTGATTGCTTTTGCAATGTGTTCAGGGCTTCACCCAGTAGATTATCATGGCCATGAGGAATCAAATGAGAGAACAAATGGTCTACTAGTTCTTCAGCCATGGTATCGGTCATCATGGAGAGGATTGATCGTGAGAGAACCATATTTAGTATTGGCATTTCTATTCCTAGTGTTGCGGGTGTTCCTCCTCTTTTGCCCAGAGATTTTCTCCCGTATTGCAGCTTTATGGATCTTGTGCAAGTGTGAATTTAACCTGGGTGTCTTTGGTGAGTCAAGCCAGTTGGTTGGCCGTGTTCTCCACTTAATTGACATTAAGAGGGTGTGGAGCAAGCTGGAGCTGTGCAAGACTAGAAATTTTCAGAAAGGTGCCAGAAGTGCCCATGTTTGGGCATCGTCTTTGGCTTCTGTTTCCTTGGGCGAAACTTCTTCAAGGCTGTCAACCTCGGTTGAGTAGCAGCCTTTGCTGCACCCCTTAAACAGGAGAAATGCCGCTCTGCGGCTGCAAGGAGCCCCCCTCCTCATCCTTCTCTTCCCCCAAAAAAAGGTTTTGATCCTAGTTTCAGAACTGAAGCTATCATCCTTTCAAGGTTGAGAGTCAATCGCGACAGTGATCATGTAAATTTCTACATCTTTTTGTATACGACTGCTTCGCCTATTATTTATGGAGTGTTCAGCGTTTTAGTCCTTTTTTTGGCGATTCTTATATTATTATACTTCTAGAACCCATGTATTTTTAGAAGTCATTTCAATACACATCATTAATAAAATTAGGTGCAGATGTAATTTTTGTGGACAGATTTCCTCAATAACAATTCCAATATAATACTTTTAAGAGTACGATGGACATAAGTCTACATGGACTAACAAATCCTGTATCATACATTTAAAAGTAGGACGGCTAGAAGTTATATAAGCGCACATGGATGAAGACATTTTAATTTGAAAAATAAGCACAATTTTCTTTAAGTATGAGCACAATTAGAACTCTTGTGTGCCTCCTTAGAGTATCTTATGGGTAAAAGATATTTTGCAACTTGACAAACATTTGCCTAAAATTTTTCAAAAATCGAGAGCAAAGACAACTAACATGATCTCGGTTGATTTCCCTTCCTTTCACGGTTTCACATGGTTGAATTTGTTGAGTTTGAAAAGTCCAAAGCGCACATACTAGTCTTCAAGCTTCAGAGATCCATGGATCCCTCAGTATCTCCACAGTTTCCTTATACAAAAGATTCTGTACTCAGGTAAGGATTCTGAAGAATCAATCACCATGTAATTAACGCAAGTTGGGAAATCAACATGATATATTTGCGGAATTGGGAAATCAACATGATATATTTGCTGACATTCTGCTAAGGTCGTAGGACACAGTAGTTATACCGTGGATCTGTAGGGTGGGGGGGTGGTTTGAAGGAGAGGGGAAAAAGTCATTTCCAATGAAGTTGCTTCAATTTACAAAAATTCGTTGAATTAAATTTCGATTGACCCAAAGTTAACCTAATCCAAATTAAACGGATTGAATTAAATTTCAGTTGACCCAAAGTTAACCTAACCCAAACCAAACGGACGCAAAACATCATTGACCAAAGAGATGACTTGATCCTAGGTTAATCTAACCAATAACGGACCGGAACAACCCTTTTGTTCGAACTACTTCAATCTTATCTTATTTTTCTTATTTTCAAAGAAATAGGATCGCTATGGAATTTGCTTATTTTATTTTATTTTTCAAAAAATAGCTATTATAATTAATTAACCAACTGACGTAGAGTTGAAACTATACGCTCAAGAAAACTCGCAATTCATTAATTCTCATATGTCGAATAATGAGATATCACCATTAAAAGAATGCATTTATACAAAATTTGGTTATTAACGAGCGAGCATCAAAACTGCAGCTTACCTAAAAGTCTTTCTAAAGCCACAATGCTCCTTTGTAATGCTTTTGACAAGTTACATCTGATTACATTTTCTCTTTCCTCTCTATTTACCATTACCTGCCTTCATTTACAAAGAAACCTATTTGCTAACAAATACTCATGTACATATGTGATGAATCATCAGGAACCCTCGCAAATGGTAGCCCCAGCAGCATCAAATTAGAGACACTCGGAGATATGTATCATTCTGCATCAACTTCTTAAAGGCTGATATTTCACCTCAGGCAAATTAAAAAAATCTTCGTTGATTCAAACAGCGACAGCTGAGGACGATGAGCTTCAAGGTCATTTAAGGAGACTGTTAAGAAAAAAAGGTCATTCTTTCAGAGCCCATTCCTAAACGCCATGCAACTGTAAATCAGAAATAAAATCCATAACATGCAAATAGTTAACCCAATAATATAAACACACGCACACAATCTCGGGTGAGACCTTATAACAGTGAAACAGATTTATAACAGGTGACTTTTTTCGAGATTTGGGGATGACTAGTTGCTCTTTTTAAGGTGACTTTAATATGCCGACTACTACAAACGGTAGTTTAATAAATGTCTCTCTAAATAAATAATCTGTTATCCCACTACTCACTAAAAGTCATCCTGAGCAGGTTCGTCTCACAATATCTATATGCAAGACCCAATACCCCCACCCCCCAACAAAAAAAAAAATGCTAACTAGGACTCAACTAAAACCACAAAAAAATAAGGGGGAAAAAGAAAAGAAAAGGAAGCAGCACACAGCCGCGCACATGGGAGGAGCTAGGAAATACCGTGTTTATCTACACTGCCTTGCAGTTCAATCGACCAACCCAGTGCAAGGCCACCTTCTCAGGATCCAAAGCAAAGTCAGGAGCTTTGCAGTTCAATCAACTGTTAGCATGTGTATCGCATATAGACAGGAGTACAGCTGTACATACTATAGTGCTTCCAGTGTTATTGATGCTTTTGTGAAAACAGAGAGAACAAATGGCGCTTCTTCCCCAGGGGCAATGGTGGTGGGCACTATTGTATAGCCCTTTGGATCAGGATCCAAGACCATTTCACAGGATATCTCTCGGGAGTTAACATAGTCAGTCCCACCAACAGATTCATGCAAGTAAATGTTATAAGCAGCACGACGACCACGAGTTTTGAGTATCCTCATTCCTATGTAGAACATTGTGGAATTATGACTAGATTGATAATTCCTGAAACCCGCTGCAGTACGAGAGAAACTCACACCCTGGTAGACGCATTGTATCAGATAAGATCATCAAGAATACTATCATTCAAGTAAAACAGTTATGCATACCTGGGTTAGAGTAATAAAGACATGTATTGGAACTGATGTATCTGCTCCAGTTGCCCTTAAGCGGAACTGGGGATTCTGGTGCCACGTATCATAATCCTGGCAGCCACCAGCACTGTATCCTCGCCATTGTCCATGGACTGAATAACGCATCTCCAGGGGGTAGACACGGCAGACATATATGGACCGAAAGTGGACTTGAAAGTCTTGCCAGGACATCCAGAATATACCTTCTTTTGACTGTTTAAGAAGCAGATGTTTATGAAAATCTTGCAAGCCATTCATAACTCAAAAAATAATCATAGCAGACAACTTAATAGCCAGGAAGTTGTTTAGGAAGAAACAAAGCAAGCTCTCTATTATTCACAGAGTACATTAACAGACAGACAGACAGTAGCAAGAACCTGGGGAACGTGCTTGAGCTTGTGTTTCATTCTATCTGTCCACTCAGGTGATGAATCTGACCACGGTCCATTCCATTCAACCTCATTTGCCCATGGATTGCGGATCTGAACCAGCTTGTGACCATCTACCTCCCTCACCTGCATCATAGAGATTCATTATGAATTTATGGACAGTACCCAAGCCCATAAGTATCTACCTAAGCATCAGTTCTAAGGACTTCTTTTAAACATTTGAAAAGATTCTCACAATTGCAACATGCAAGATAAACTGCATCATATAAATTACCTGGAGTATAGAATACGCATGCCCCTGCACAATACCACTAGAAGAGATCTGCACATCAGAACCTGATGGGCTACCGGCGCCTAGTAGAAAACCTTCCTGTTTGAATCGCAGCAGCTGCGACCACAATCTCCCACTAGCAAGATCAATCTGGGCCTGCGCACTTCTCATATCAATTTCTTCGCCAGCACCACCAGTGAGATCTACAAGAGCATCTTGCACAAGTCCCCCTTCTAATGCTTCATAGGAACCATGCAATTTGGCATACGCCTTCTCCAATACAGATACCCAGATCTCATTCCCCTTGCGACTGGTAGCAAATGCCGGTTTTCCAGGTGATTCACATGGAATCCAATCATCAACAATGACAGGCACCCATTCACCCTAAAGGTCATTCAATAAGGGAACAAATGCTTTAGTCTCCCACGAACCCTTTATCATTTACATCTACTTAAGATAATAACACCTATTATAGATACATTTTTTTATAAGAAAACACCTATTATATTTATAGAAAAGAAAACACAAGACCCTCCCATACCCATGGGTCACTTGGACAGTTGAACATCAGTATTCAGCCAGTATAAGGATATTCCATATTAGGTCAAAAATCACACAAATAACTTAAACTAGCCGTACTGTGAGACCTGAAATCTATCAAAATTGGTGTCCATTTTTCCAGGTAAAACCAGCCAATCTGATTGAATACTCAGTGTTCAATTCTATAAATAGGAAGACATAGCTTTAACAACATCATGACACTCAGACACAAGCTGATGGGAAAATTAGGATAAGATTTCAACAAACTGAACTAAGACAACAACTCAGGATACACGACAATCCAATATGAACACTAAAACTTCCAACTAATGGGTGTCTCCTTAAGTCTGCACCAGTTCTAAAGGTCTTCCTTCAATTCCATCATTACAAGGCAGGATAATATTTCTTTTGCTTGTCAAAAAAAAGGCACCCCATACTACGATAACTCAAGCCTCACAGTTTGCATTTTGGTAAATACTCAATTAATTACCTCATCTATGAAAGAAAACTTACAAGGAATACTGAACAGCATGTTTCAGCAAAGATGAATCATACATATTTATATCAAACGAACGTCGCACATGTATGACCTACTTAGAACTTTTTAACAAAACTGGCACACGTAAAAAGATTAACAATAAATGAAAAAACCAGCAGGCAGATACATGTGGAATGAAACTGTGTTAAATCCAGCAAACAAATGCATCGGACTCTACGAGATGCAAACTGTGTTAAATCCAGAGTAATTGATCCCTCAGAATCCTTACCTGAATACAGAAGCGAACAGTGTAAATTCCCTCCTCATTATATTCCGGAGTGATTATTACTTCAGATATACGAGACACCTCAGCAAGCACAGCAACAGCGCTTAAAAACCAGCAATCTCCCAATCGGCCCTGATTATGACAACTTGAGGCTCTAGGAAGTTGAGACAGAAAATGAAACACTCATGAATAGAGTTATAGACACAGGATCAAACCTGGCAAACATCAGAAGGATTTGTTGAACCGGAAAATAAGCATGGTTGAGAATCTACAGCACATTCTTTCACCATCTCAGTCGGCCTCATCCACTCAGAAACAACCTAAAAGAGCACGCAATAATTAGCTATATCTAATTGGTGCAAAAGATATAGCAATGAGTGTCTCGGCATCACCGGCATTCACCTGCAACTTCAGACACGGTTTTTCTGGATCCACAAATAATGATTGGCTGTTGGGAGGAAATTCCTGATCCGTAAAATGTTTCTCTCCTCTGGCAGCTAGGGCTTCCTTAATAGCCAATTCAACTGACAACATCCGCTGATTTATTTCATGCTCTGTCTCCATTTTTGGTCTCCTCAACTTTCTAGAAAAAGAATCAATATCAAGAGCCACACTTTCACGATCTAATCTTCTTTTTCTTCCACTAGAATATTGTCCATCAAAGTCTACGTCATCTCTGTCATACAGATCCACATCTGCAGGATCACTGTCCCAGTCATCAACCTACACAAGCACAAGCACCTTTTCCATTAGTCAAAATAATCGCTTCTACCCCACAGCAGACAGGGAAACCCAAACCTAATACTGAACAAAATACAAGTCAAAATACTGTGAGACATACTCTTGAAGGAGAATCATTCCACTGCCAATTATCTTCCAGATGATCAACCATATTATTGTCAGCAAAACCCACATTACTATGAAGAGAAGCAATCTCATCTTCACTCAAGCACCTTCCCCACAGAAAAACATCCATCACATTCATTTTTGATTCAGCTCCTTCACTATCTGACCGACCAAATGTGTCCATGTCTGTTGGTGGTCTAATACCAATCCAAACTTCTGTTCCTTGCTCCCAAATTCCATTTATTACTTGCAGCGGTAATCCAGTCATGTATCCATCAAAGCCACCATCAACAAAGCATGTTGCTTCACCCAAGTCAGCATCTATTGTCATAGTTACCAAATGCCACCTTCAGATGAAAAAAGATGACAGTGCTTCAGTAATCAATATGCACTTATAGGAAGAGCATAATGACAAAAAGGTCAAAATCCAGGCAAATAGGAAAATATAGTAAAACACATTGGCGGTCGAATGTACGCAATAATTCATGACAAGGAGTACGGAGCGAGGATAAAGAAATCTCACAAAGCAATACTGCTGATGTACAACACAAATCTCTACTAGTTCATTACCTAATTCAAAATCAAAACTATTTGCTAAAGCAAGTCCATCACTTAGGAATTACGTGTGTATATGTTTGGACCTGATTATGACAACATTGTTCATCAAACTTGTGTTTGGATTCAATGTGGAATCCAAGTAATAACGCTTTGCGGAGATCAATCTTACACTGCAGCACTGAATATTTTTACGTAATATGAATGTGAATATTTGTACTTCCAAACAATGATTGCAGATCCACTTATGGGGGACTATAATTCACCACCAAAACCGTTCCGTTCACCAACTATAGTTAGAAAATGACTTAGACTAGCCCAAATTTATCAAACCCTGTCACGCAAGCAAAGAAACAAAAGCGATGTAACCCCGTCTCACAATTGCACAACAGAAACTGCAGGCAGCTAGAGAGAGGGGTGGTGGAGGGAAAGAAGAAAGACGAGAAGAGTCTTTGAGAAACAATCATTGCAGAGGTCAGAAACTAACCCAACCACACAAAGTATCACCTCTGTTGATGGTGAAGAGCTGGATGTCAAAACACAGAGCCTTGAGCTCAGTCTCAGGTAGAAAAGCAACGCAACATCTGCTGGGGAATGTTTAGATTAATGGTAATGATGCACAAGCATGTGGATGGCAGTGATAATTCGAGGTCTGTATATGAGTAACTCCCCTGGCAATCTATATTATCAGGGCACCTTGACTGAAAATTTCACCTTGGTTTGCGTTAGATCTAATTGATTCAGCCAGCCACATTCAGCAACTAGCTATGTTACAGGCACAAGGCCAAGTGTCCAACACAAGTGTCATGTCCGACTGCGCAATTTTCTAAAAACTTTTGTACATTTGTGTTAAAAAATAAAATGAAGAGCCAAATATTCATACCCATGTATGAGTGGCAAGTGTCCCAACACTGGTAGTTAAGACATTTTTATTTTTTTATTAAGGAAAAGAGAATTATATATTATACAATCAAAAGGATGGATGCAAAGTTAGCATCCTACAAAAGGACTATATGCATCCAATATGGGGACTATCCACAAAATCTACAATATCAAAAGAAAATTAGCGAAAGATTCCACTATCCCAAAAGTAGAGAGTCTTGATAAGATTATCCTCAAAGCATTGAATATATGTCTTCACTCCCTTGAAGACTCATGCTTTCTTCTGTTTAGCTTTTCTCCCTGAAGATGGTTCCTAATAGAGCTAGAAGTAACCAAAGAACACCCAAACAACCAAAGGCAAGCTCTCAAAGAGCTCTTGCAAAAGAACAATGCAACAGCAAATGATTAGAAAATTCCAAATCACCTCTGCACATAGAACTTGAGACAAAATTAAGAGTCTGTGTAAAATAGCTAACTAGGTACCCAACCTAGTCACGGATAATGATTTGAAATTACACATTTGTGTTTTGTTATTCAAATTTTCCACTTGAATTAAGGAAATGTCCTGAATGAGTTTGGAATTGATAGTCAGAAGAAATTAACCTTTATGCCTGACGCATATCTATTTTGGTAAAATTTGCTTGCAAATAATTTCATTTGGGATAATGGACTAAAATCATTTAAAAAAAAGGGATATTAATCACAGCATTGAAAAAGGATTTCATGCCTTACCCTAGGACTTGGCAGGTGGATAAGGGCAGTTGGTAGATTATTCTAATTTGTATCAGGTATACAAGTAGAACGCTCGATCACTTGTCAAGAGGGCCACCTAAGGCGTCTTGCTCAACATAGCCATAAAAACAATAGCAATAACACAAAAATAAACAAAAAACTTAGAAGCCCCGGGCCTTCAAAAGCTATGGCCATAGGCCATAGCACTGTTCCTCAAAAGGAATCAAAAATTATTTTGCCTCAAGGAAATATTAACAATACATACTTACTATGAGCATATGAACTAATAATATGTCTGATTTGAACATGATCAAGCACATATGCTTCCCAAGTGACTCTCAAGAAAAACAATGTTTAGTTGGCTCTACACTCTTCTAAACTTCAGTGAAGACATAAGATTTAGAGGACATGATTGCTTTGGGACAATTAGGAATGTAGTAACAAACTAATGGTTGAGTCATGTGAGAAAAGAGATCGCAAGAACTCAGTGTCATAATCATACTGCTAAATACTGTTTGCTTTCCCAAATTATCTTCAATTATATGTCAATCTATGAATATATTCTCTTTTTTGAAGAGGAAAAAAATAGTATGCTAATATAATGATAAAATATTGGATGCACAACTAGCATCCTGCAAAAGACTATATTCATCCAAAATACAAACTATCCACGAAGTCGGCCACATCAAAAGAGGAAGAACATTACTTCTTGGTTTATCTGCGTGATATCTGCCTACCGTACATGCGAAAGCATGAAAATAACCAGTTAATGTTCAAAATATAACAAAGATGGTGGTGAATTATTCCACATACTTCTAGAATTTGCGAAATTACACTTAGACAAAAAGTGAAGGACATTTAGGACAATTAGTGGTTAGCAGCATGTAAAAGTTGGGTCACATTTTGCATTTAGCAGTTCTTGTCATCAGTATGTACATAAAAGTAGACATGTCTATTATTGCAAGTACACAAGTACTATATTTTCAAATTTCTTATGAACATAGATTGCACAAGTAATTATATGCATAGGTTAGATATGTTTGGCTGGACCTACATAGGTTTATGAGATTCCAACAATATCAAGAAATGAGTTAGAATCTATCAAAGCCCTTTGAAAGTCATGAATTGTCCAAATGGAGATATGCTGGGTATCACAAAAATGAATCTTCTCAACTAATGGAGGCCAATAAATGACATTGTGCAAGGAATACCCTAATCAAAGTTGTTGACATCCTTGTTTACTAGTATTGTTTTCATGACATGGTATAACATTATCTCATCAATGGCTTAAACCAGGTTTTGACATCAGCAATCATCCCATTTACTGCAAGAATCAGATTTCCCTCGTGTAGTAGAACCAATATTAAGATCGCAATCAACAAGACACATATATAGGTAATGAACTGCCATGCATATATACCTGCTCGCCAGAGGTTATTTTTTAATTTTTAATTTTTCTTTTTTCGGGGGATGGGGAGGGTTCACCTACTCTGATTCGTAAGAATAGTTCCAAGAGATTGATGGACAAACCTTCCATCTGCAATACATGTCCCACTGATGCTCCACTCTTTTGTCACAATTGTTTGCTTATCACCTTTGGTTATCAATCTAAGCCCAACTTGACCTGCCTCAATTCCTTGCTCAGAACCAGCTACCAGGAATTCCCAACAGAGCCTTTTCTGGAATTCTGTACCTAAGAGGCAAACTGGCCCAGAATCTGGCTGAATCATCACTGCAACTGAGAAGGTAACCTTCTGAGTATAACATATACTTGGATCCAGCTGCCCACAATGCTTGCCATTTGCTCTTGGTTCATCATCAAGAACGCAAATAGCACCCGACACTCCAGTCTGTCAATACCATTATGAATTAAAGGGTCTTGGATATAACACTCAACCAACCTTTTATTAAATCAAGGGAAAATTACATTACGAGACATAGTACTGAGTTTATAGCATAGAGGGCTAGGAATCTGCTAAGTGAACCAATCTATAGAGACTGGGAGCCAATCATGATAACTGAAAAATGAATCCATTGAAAGGTCCCATCTGCATGAATGCAGCTTGGTTGTTTCTGACTGCGTACAGGTTATGTGCAGTGTCCCAAAACTGAACTTTCATTTTTGGATGAGCAATAAAAATATATTAGAAAAGTTCCAGAACCGAACTTATCCTCATATTATGTATATAACCAATATGGAATATAACACTTTACCGTCACCGCCAACTTCTGGCTTGAAAATAGTTCAAGCAAGAACCAGAGCATGGAGGAAGGAAAAACACTACCTGAAGTGCCCTGCGAGCCAACTGAGCCGCACGTATGCGATGGGCAATATTCGAAACCCTTTCCCGTGCAAAGGAATCATCAAGAACAGAGTCACCACCAACAGCACGCACTGCAGCAGCCATGGCAGCAGCCTCGCGGCTTCCAGCATCAGGAATAGAAGATAGAAGTGAGGCTTCTATTTCCTTCCATTTGCGCTCTTCCTTCTCCAAAAGGGCTTTCCTCCTCTCTTTGCCACGCCCCTCTTCTTCACGTCTTTGCATGAATATTTCTTCTTCCATTTCCTTTTCTCTAATATAGCTATTTACACAATAGCAGAGTTAGGAAAAAGAATTTCCTCTGAAAGAACTCAAAATATGGACAAATTCAAAGATATAACTATCCACCTGTCTTGAATAAGTTCAAACTGTCTTCGATCCTCCGGCATCCACTTTTTTATTTTTTGGCACTTAAGTCCGAGCACCCTATACTATCAAGAAAAAGACGCAAGCGAACTTCATCCTGTCATAGCAGGATTCAATTTCAGAAACTCAGCAATTAAGTCACACACGACGGCCCAACAAATTACAACAGAAAGAACATAAATTATGATGATTTGAGCAAGGAAAAATAGAACACTACCTGGACTCGCTCTGCCTTTGCAGTCAGACCAAGCAAAAGTAATAGATAACCACCAAACTTATCCCACATACACACCCATTCCGTATCAATTGCCTCTTCTAAAGCTAATATACGAGCATGAGCACACAATTCCCTCCGGTGCCCCATATCACCAGTAGATTCACCCTGCAAATTCAGACACCTTCTGAATCTAGCTAAGTATGAGCCTGCTGCTAGCTCTTCATTTCTTAAGCGATCTCTTAATTTCAAGACATCTGCTCTTGGAAGCACAAAATTCCCTGCCCTATCACGCATAATCGTAGGATCGCCAACTAAAAGTGCAGCAGAACTAGCAGACCTTTGTGGGGCTGAATAAGTTCCAGAAATAGCATTTCTGGTCTGCAGAACAAGTGCAAAAAAGGTCAGGGATGACATAACCACTTGAACTTCATGTAGTGATGTTCTCTTGACAAGTATAATAAATCTAGGAACATATCAGAACAAAGGGAAAACAGTAGCACTATCAATAGATTTGCAAGCTCAGTTCATTAATGAAATATAATGAGCAGCATTACATTGTCTAGAAACCTACTTGATATTCGTAAGCCATGGACAAATGTGCTCACACAAACATTGAAACGTAAATTCAAGTCTTAGACTCTACCGCAACAATTCCTGGTGTGAATCCCGCTCTCACGAGGTCTGAGCAGATCCAAAGGCAGCCTTACCCTTGCAAGTATTTCTAGAAGCAAAGAGACTCTTAAGAGCGCGCACGCACCAGGGGGGTTCAGCCTCCCACATGAATGGTTGTCCACCTTTTCGAAAATCCAAAAATCCATTTTTGGGCAACTTTTCAACTGTCGATTATAGTAGTCTCAAGTAAAACAGGTCATAAACCCATAATTCTTTTGTTGCAAAGTAGAAAGCAATCGATGCTTTTAAAATATACCACCCAACAAACATAGCCTCTCTACAATTTAGAGGTTGGGTGTGTATATCTCAACCCTCTCCAGTCAAGCAAGTCCTCAAGGTATTCATTCCATTTTTTTTTTTATCAAAGGTATTCATCCCATTAGACTTACTTTTCTTTTTGTAAGACGTAAAGGATAGTCGCACTGCAATTTCAATGCAACATGCAAAATTTAAAATGTCATTGCATTTGAGTTTCCTAATGTCTTTTTCAGAAGGTTTAATAACAAGAAGCAAAACACTGCGTTTTCGAGCACATTACTTCTCCCAAAGTATTATTATTCAATCCTTTTCACTGGGTAATTCAAGAATAGTTAGTGGCAAAATTGTTTACGTAAATGGTTAAATTACAAGAAAAGTTAGAGAGATATCTGTATCTATGTTCACAGTATGCATGGATAAAAATTAAGGTCATTCCATGGTTGAACAGCATCCGAAAGGTTTTGAAGTAGGGTGAACAGCATCACTCAACAATAACCGTGATATGCTACAAAATTGCCACTAAGATACCAACCCATTTAACACAAAAGTGACCAAAATCACATTTTGAATCCTAGACATTATGTCTACACTTTCTACAATGTAATCACGATGACACTGAATCTATGGTGAGCAGGTAGAGTGAAGGTTTAAATTCTATTTGAGCTTTATGCTATAATTAAAGATTCGGCCAAATTAATGAAACCCTGTCCTTGGCATTCCTTAGAAGCACACCAACATAAAGATCTCAAAAGTTACAGCATAGCCTGGTTGAATGAGTAATTAAAGACTAGACTGGAAGTATTAATACTGCAAAATTTTATTAATCTTAAAGGTAAGAGTATGGAATACTACTGCCCAGATTACAATAGCATCTGGTATTGGAAGAAACTTGTTTGGTATAAGCGGTAAGTTTCTTACTATTATCTATTAAAAAAGCTGCAAGTTTAGCCAAAAGCAGCATTTGGCCTGTGTCAAGCATTGATGTATGTCAAAACAGAATTTTTGGACATAGAATTTCCTAAATCGTCATCAAATTCATCTAATATTATTCAAAAGTAAGAATTTTACAAGAGCCACAAGGACCAGTTTCAAGGGCCAACCATGTTTTTCTACAGCATGATATGGTTGCAGGATACACATTCGAAACCAAAATCTTGTGTTTGGACTGAGAAACAATTATAGTCATTAACTGAAATGACAACCTCGGGAGACATGCAAAGGCGCTCCTGTTTATTTATTATCCATTAGCACATGTCACATCAAACATAGAATGAGTGTGACTTTATCAAAGGAAGCCGCAAAACATTCTTGACCTGAAATATAGCAGAACCCCAAAGATCCAGGAATCATCTATTACAAATCTTCAATGGATTAGAGAGCGATGGAACATCGTCACACAATGAGAAATAAAACCTTCATAAATGCCAAAATGGGGTCCAGCACACCGTTGCATAGAGTATAATAATATCATTGAAATATGATCTATCCTTCTGAAGATACAGTTTACGCTTATACACACCTTGGTGGCAGACCGGGCAATTGCCTGAACAATAGTTTCCTTGCTTAGGAAATGAACGGCATCCTCCATCATCTGCTCATAAAGAATTTTCAGAAATAGATAAGCACACAAACTAACAGATAATTAAAAGAAGATGTTGAAATCATATGCCATGCCTCGAGAGTTAAGCAGGGGCGAGACACAGCAAATCCAAAGGCTACAACAAGGGTAATCGCCGAAACCGCGGCACCAGCAAAAGGTGGATAAATATTCAAACTAGCAACAACACCCCAGCCTTCTGTGGCCAAAGCAATGCCATAAAGCATAAGGAAAGCACCGCTGCCAAGGAAATGAAAAGCAAACTTAGCAGGTGCAATAAAAATTTAACGAAAAATACCTCCACATATTTGTAGGGAACAAGTAATATCAAGCAGCAGATGACAAACCTAACGTTTTTGCCACAATCTGCATGAGCATCATACACATACACAGGAAGCACTCTTGGAGAATAGACAACTATGGGAGGTGAAAGGAGAACCTGGATACACCAAAAAGTAGGAAACTGAAACAGAAAACCACCAGTAGAGAAGAAAAGATGGGGCGGTGCAAAACAGGAGAAAACGAGAGAACACAGGGTGGAGATAGCTCCAAAACCTGAATCATAAAGAGCAAAGAGACTTACAGTTAATGCTCTACCAGCAAGGATGAACAAGAATGAAAAATAACCAACTGAGGCTCCTATGAAAGGCTTGTCTGAAAAATAAATCAATAAATAAGAAAATCAATTCTACAATCACATATCCAAAGTCATATCATATCACACAGCATACAAATCTGCAACCAAAATCTGTAAACTTCACCTTCAAACCATCCAACCAGAAAAGCTGCCACAGCCAAGAGAAATGCAAGAAAACAAACAAAGAACATTTGTGCCCTGGTTAAATAGAAGTTGTTTGAAGCCCAATGGTGGATGGCACCAATAGCCAGCACAATCAATAGAAGAACCAAAAGAAATGCCACCCCCACCTGTGAAACAGAACAATAATGTGAGTCAATCAATTATGTCAAAGCTAAAGACTAAATTTCTTCCTTTTTATTTTCTTTTTCCTGCTTTGTGTTTCTTTAAAAGGCTAGCACTATGAGAAGGATGCAACTTACAGTCCATGGTTTGATTATAACTATAACAGCTGATATAGCACAAAGCAGAAGAAGAAGACCAGTAGCAATGAACATATAAACACCCCGAGATAGTTTCCATTCATCATCTTTCCTACAAGATAGACAAACAAATATCAAATACATTTTCCAATAACCTCATAATTCTCTAGAAAAAGTCACTTATGTTGACTCCCACTCACCATTTATGCAAGCCAGTACATAAGGATAATAATGCTGGGATACACAGCATAGGAAGCAAAGCAGCAAGAAAATCGACGTTTGTTGGAACGTGATCAATCCTAGAATTCATCACTTCCATGAAAGACATACCACAGAACGCCACGAGGATGGCTGTCGCAGATGGCACGAAATTAAAACAAAAAAACATCAGAATTCTGGGCCAGAAACAGAATGCTAACCAACAGCAAGTTAATTATTAAAAGGCCAAGAGTAGAAGACAACTTACAGGCGAACAGAACCAAGCATATTGCTGAAGAAGCAGAAAATCGATATGTTGAGAACCAGGATTTTACTGGAAGCACTCCAGTAATTGTTAATGCAATAGCAGAAGTCATTGCCCAGCCAAGGTACACACATGATGCATAGGGAGATGCATAGGCTTTCTCATCGGCATTCCATCCCTTGTAAGATAACTCATCCAATGGCGCATGAGAGACAATGACACCGAGAGATATCAGAGATAACACAAATACAATCACACAGACAAGAAACATGATACCCTGAAAAATAGCCACAACAAAATGTTGTAAACAAAATCAGAACCAAGTCAACCAAATATAACATCAGCCATCTAGAGTTTTCCATGGGAAAACAGAGTACATAAATCACAAAATATTTGAAAAGTAGAAATACATAGAGAATAATTACAGCCAGGAAAAAAGAAAATAGTGAGTTGTGAGCTCTATTTTAATGGCCTTCCCCATGAAAAATAGATTTCCACCGAGTCTAGGTCTACAATGCGACTACATTTCATCTAAAAACATACCAAAGATCCCTCCCTCAATTTACCCTTTCATCGTCTTCTTTCTCTCTAACCAAACCACACTGCATGTCTCCGCCTCAGAATACAATTAAATCAGTAACGAGTAAGAAACAAATGAACATAAAAATAAAAATAAATACACTGATTTAATGAATATCATTGCCGAGGAAAAGGTGCCAACAACAGAAAAAAATACTTCCCATGGACAAACCCCAGTCAGGAATTTTAGTGAGTAAAAGGCAGATGTTGAAAACCAAAATTTAAATCCAACAAAACATTGTGACAATTAGCAGCTAATACTAATCAACTTCCGTCTCATGGACAAAGATCTTAAATCATCGTCACAATCAAAACTCTAGCACATGCTTCCCATGTTTGATGAAGGGTTTAGTGTCAGAGATTTGAAGATCTTTTACGAGGAGTGGTTATGGAGATTCATGAACGAAAAGGCTGGCCTTTGGAGAAGGGTGACTTGCATTAAAATTGGTGAGTGGCTAGGACGGTATCCTTTACAACCAAATTGTCCTTATCGGTTTCGCCTTTGAAGGGACAAAAGTAAAGGATGGGGAAGATTTATCCCTTGAGAGACCTTTCTACCCTCTCTTTATGTTCTTCTAGCTATTGTTGCTGCTTATTCTAAGAAGTCTCTAGCACTTCTGTCTGGTAACCTGTTTTTATCTGGGATGCCTTTGTGGATGATGTCATTCCTGTCTTTTGTTAGCATTCCCACTAAGCTTAAAGCGGTTACTGTCAGGGATTCTTCTCCTGATTCAGTTAGATGGGATCTTCAATCTAAAGGGATATTTACTGTCAAGTCTCACAATATGAAGCTCATCATTTTGCTTTCTTCAATAATGCAGTAACTTTTTTTTGATAAAAATAAATATATTCATTTCTCTTTGAATCAGGATCAAGAAAACATATCACAAGCTCACGGTATTTACAAAGCAAACTCCTTATAGAGCTATAAAATTGATCCACCTTCTAGGAAGGGTTGTCAAGCTTTTATAGCCCTTAAAACTCACTCATCCCTTTCTTGCAATAAAGCCTCGATGCTATCTCTATCTTCAGCCTTAAGATTTCTGCTGAGTATGCCTCTAATTCTTTGCTGAGTCTCCCATACAATCTGTTTATACATGTTGTCCAACGTGGTTGTTGGCCTGAGAAAACTCTTGCATATCTAGCACACCATATATGATATATAGTAGCCGCATAGACAGCAAAAATCAACTGTTTTTTGAGCTTGGTTCCCCTGGTCTTTATCCTATCTTGCCAGTCACTGCTATAAAACTTCAATCCAGCCCATAAGCATATTTTTACTTCTTGACTGACAGCAAAAATCAACTGTTTTTTGAGCTTGGTTCCTCTTGTCTTTACTATCCTGTCTTGCCAGTCACAGCTATAAAACTTCAATCCAGCCCATAAGCATATTTTCTTCAATATTTCTTGACTGACCCTGCATTCTAAAAAACAGATGTTTGCTGCTTTCCTCCATTTCTTGGCATAGGGGGCAATTTATGTCCTCAATTAGCATCCCCATTCTATCCAATCTGTCTCTTGTCAGCAATCTTCCCTTCATCAATATCCAGAGTATAAACTTATGTTTTGGCATTGTAATGGGTGACCAAACCATCCTCTAGTAATTCCATTTCACCTCCTGTCCTAACAGCCATTTATAGCGTTTCTTGACAGTGTATTCCATCCCTTTGATGTTCTGCCATATCCCCAAATCATACCCTTGCTTGAATTGTATCTTGAGCTTGTTGATTTTACTCCAGTACCAAGGCAAACCAGTTGGAGGTTTGTATTTCAAAAAATCTGCCCCATTAAGATACATCTCATGCACCCATTTAACCCATAAAGATTCTGCATCATTGGAGACAGCCCAGAGAAGCTTACCAGTGACTGCCATGTTCCAGATCCTACAGTTGTGAATATTAAGGCCCCCTGCCTTCTTTGGTTTGTAAAATTCAGTATGAAACCAAATGTAAACCTCTTCTATCTCATTTCCCCCACAAAAAATTACTATAAAGTTGTTCAATCTTCTTGATAAATATTTGAGGCAGAATAAACACAGGAGCCCAATATGTCATCATATATAAGAGGAGGGTGTTTATGATGAGAAGTGTCTAGTTGCCAATGTATGCAATCGAGTAGCAATCTTATCCACAAGTTTTTGACACTTCACATTACTCCATTTAGTTGGGGACAATGGCATTCCCAAATATTTTATAGGGAAGGAACCTTTCACATCCTCGACCTCCTTACCAACCCAATTCATGTAGATGTGTGACTTGTTGAGATTTTCTTGGAGTCCAGTGACTTTTGTGAAATGTCCCTTGGCCATAAGTGCAACTGATTCAACATTACCTTTGCAAAATATCATCAGTCATTTGCAAAACATAGATTAACCAATTGCAATTTCTTGTCTGAAGCTATGGTGTTTGGCTTTAAGTTCTTGCAATGAAGCTAGGAATTTAAAAGCCTCTAGAATACCTTGCAGCCTAACCAAGAGATGGAATCATAGGCTTTCTGCATATCCACTTTCATTAGACATCTAGGGGATGCTTGTTTTCTACTATGTAGCTGAATAAGATCTTGGCTTATCAGAATATTATCCACTATCTGCCTTCCTTCAACAAAAGCTCCTTGGTGAAATGTTACCTTGTGGTGTCGAACAGCATGGATTCGGGCTGGCTTGTTTTACAGAGTTTGATGCGTGCTTAGCTCCACGCCGGTCTTCTTTGCCATGGTGTCACGTCAGCAGCAGAAGGCTAGCATGCGCCGAGCGTTCATCCATTCATCTCCCCTTAAGGATCATTATTAGGATATTTGTTTCACATGAAAGATTATTTGGAAATCTTTGGCTCCAATTAGAGATTCTTTTTTGTTTGGGAAGCTTCCCACGAGAGTATTTTGACTTGCGAACTGCAATAATTAGCAAATGAGGGGTAAGAGCTTGGTGACTAGGTGCTTCATGTGTACAGCAGAAGTGGAATCTCCAGACCACATGCTGGTTCATTGTCTGTTTGAAAAAGCCCTTACAGATATAGCCTTTAGTTGATTGGGAGTTTCTTGGGTTGCTTCTAACTCTATTAGGAGCCATCTCTTCGCTTGGGGGCTTCTTTGGTAGGAAAGCTGAAAAAAAGAATGTTGTTTTATTCCTTCACGCAAATTTTTGGGAGCATTTGGCGTGAAAGAAGAAGGGTGTAGAAATGCCCCTTCAGCACTTTAAAGATAATTTCATCAAGACTATTTTTGGGAAAAGGAAAACATTAGTCATTCTTCTTTTGATCTTGTAGATTTCGTGGATAGTTTCCATATTGGATATGTATGTCCTTATTTTCTTTTTCAAAACAAAAATCATTGTTCCCTCTCTCTATATATATCTAGCTTAGGGATGGCAACGGCGCGGGTCGGGGTCGGGGCCGGGAGCCGGCCTCCCACCCCCGCCCCGCTTCTCAGGCCCTACCTCGTCCCCGTCTCCGATGCAAGGAACAAATCTTCTCCACGGCCCCGACTCCGGCGGGTCCCGATCCCGACGAGGAAAATTCCCGGTCTAAAAAATCAATTTTAAAACAAAATCTAAAAGCCTAGAACCTTTCTTTCTACCACCGCCCTCTTGGCCGCCACCAAGTCCGAGACCGTCTTCGATATGGTCACCTTCGCCGAGATTGCACTGGTATCTCTCGATGCCCATATCTTCAAGGATCTAAAAAATGACTGAGCGAAAGAGAGATTGAGATCGAGATGTGAGAGAGAGAGATGGACGGAGAAGAGAGCGAGCGAGATGAGAGAGAAAGATGAGGCGAGGATGTAGAGAGGACAGTGTGAACAAGAGGGAAGTAGTGAAAGGGATGAGCGAGAGGGCGAGAGGGATGTGAGAGGAGAGAGAAAGGAGATGGAAGAAGGATTGAGAACGAAAGGATGACTCGAGAGGATGAGAGGAGAGAGAGAGTAATTGAAGCGGTGAGGGTGAGAAAAGTGGAAGATTAGTTTTTATACTTAGGTTTAAAAGTGATAATATTACAAAAATGCCACTCGATATATTTACAATTTTTTTATAAAACGGGGGACCGAGGCGGGGAACGGGGCCAAATTTTTCCCCGTCCCCGCCCCGCTCCCCATTCGGGCGGGGATTTTCCCCGTTTTGGGTCGGGTCCCCGTCGGGCGGGGATTCCC
Organism: Talinum fruticosum; assembly: GCA_021018815.1. NCBI lineage: Eukaryota > Viridiplantae > Streptophyta > Magnoliopsida > Caryophyllales > Talinaceae > Talinum > Talinum fruticosum. The sequence continues at coordinate 1,637,085 of JAITYX010000103.1, forward strand.
GCCCGTTGCCATCCCTAATCTCGCTTATTGTACCCATTGATTTCCTCTTCAACTCCCCATATTAGATATGTATGTCCTTATTTTCTTTTTCAAAACAAAAAATCATTGTTCCCTCTCTCTATATATATCTCGCTTATTGTACCCATTGATTTCCTCTTCAACTCTTCATCATCATTTTCCCTCCAATTTCACAGTAATATCTGCTTCGTCTCCCTCAATCCTTGTTCCCTCTTCTACATAGCATCCATCTCTTCCTTTCATAACCTCTATCAATTGATCGAAAGCTTCCATCCACTAATGTTGGAATGGTAGAGCTCAAAAATACTACTTCTCATGGAACAGATATTTACAAATTAGGAGTTTAGTTTATCCAGGATGCAGCATCTAATCTCTTGGAGGGCTTGACTGACAGAGGACCTATTTTATTTTTAGTAAGAGCTTGAATCAATTAAATTAACAGAACGATCAACTTTTTCTAGAATTCCTATTCTGGTAAGGAGCTTTTTCTGGATTTCCTACAGTTGGAGAAGAAATAGTTACCAACTATTGATGCACAAAAGTTATGTCAACTTGAAGGTGATATCTGATTGTTGAGGCTACATGATAAAGCAGTCTGTTTTTCAGCTCAGATTGCAGTTGGCTAGAAGGCCTAATTTTACAGAGTTCCCTGCCAGGGCTACATGGAAATCGCAACTACATCTCTAGCTCTTTCTAGTTCATGAACATATCAAAGAAAAATCCAATAGATTGCTTAAAAGAATAAAGTTCTAGTCTAACAAGCAGATGCAGTCTTTATGAAGATAAAGATGGATCAGCCAAAGATTACATGTAAGCTTGGAAATGAGAAACGGTTAATTAGCCTATACAAAGGACATAGCAGCCTTATGCAAACTGATTTGTGTGAAAGGAAAGAGCACAGAAGAATTGTGGAGAAGCTTCAAGAACTGGAACCAGTCCTTATTCGTCAAAAAGATTGGAACTACTGCATGTCTTTATGTAGTTAGAACCGAGTTCTTTACAAGAGGCATTGGTCCCTTCCTATTTCAGAGGATAAATCAAGCAGGACTCCTTCGCCTAAGCACAAAACTTCCATTCCATCTGCCCATGGAAGATGACCTCCCCTCCCCCTCTTCCTCTTTTCCTTTCCCTGGTGTTCTTCTGTCACTTGGCAGGGATTATGGTGATTGAACTCCAACCCTTGTAATTAGCATCAAACAAGGATCCAAAATGTGGTTTCAGTCACGGTACAGTAAATTCGCTTAAATGCAGCAATCTTGTCGCATATCACAGTGTCACAGGTTAAAATGCAGTTCCTGCAACTTCAAAACATTTTTGATGTGGCCGTTTCATCGCAGAATGGCAAGATTTTCTATTCACAACAAAAATAGATTAAACCTCATATTTTTTTAAGCATAAGGACTCTTCTTCAACCTAGTTTTAGTTTGTTACTACGTTGTTTATAAATAGCCTCTGTTAAGGTTTTAATTAATTGGTGGAATGCATAGTGGATGCTAGCTCGACATCCTTGTCTATCATCTCCAATAACTTATCCTTTCTCCTTATCACCTAAAAAATGTCCATGTATGTACGAGGTACAAATTGCAATCACTAAGGACAGGGACATATTGACCCAAACATCTTTAATTAGGCAATAGTCACATTTTCATTCTTAGTAACAATAACGCATCATAGGATTCTTGTAGCACAAACAATTAAGTCTTCCGGGAGCTGAGTTCCTGAAACACAAGATGGATTTTATTTATGACTTAAAAATGAAGTAGGAACCTCTTTTCTTCCAAGGGCTTGATGATCTCCACTATGACTAGAGTCTTCTTGTGCAACCCAGAACTGATAGCCGTTGCGAATCCACAAGGGCATAGCCACAGAAAGGCATGCCAACATAAGTGGGACAGTCAATGATAATCCAAGAAGAACAGACGATTTGCTGCAGGAAAAAAAAAAAAACATGTACAAGGTCAAATGCTAAAGTTACATAAAACTTATTTGACCTGAAGAAACAATTTTCGACCTTGAAAATAGGCGACGTTGAGATAAGCAATAATTTCATATTTCCATATAACTGAAAATAACATATGGCATTTACAGAGACATTCATAAATATTTCTCTAGAAACATGGATGCTCAGCAACTCCCCCTCCCCATAAAACAGGGATCATGCCATGCTGGGGTTTTATAAAACGTGGAAATAGCGAAAGAAGCAAAAAATATAGAAAAGAAAATATGATAAAATAAAATTATACCTGAACATCCCCCTAACCACACCTCTCCCCCAAAAAAAAAAAAAAATAGGGGGATTACACTCAAAAAATCATTTTACGATACACCATACACTTTTATTCACTCTATCCCTCAAAAACTAATCCCACACTAGAAGTGCAATTTTTTAGGAACGTCATCTCAGCATAGAGTGTCAGGTCAGGTCATATTTGCGCAGATGGGATTTCAGTTCAGACTTGGTTTGGATAGAGTAAATTTCATTTGAAGTCGACTTATGCTAAATCTATGTTTGATCAAATAAAGTTGTCACATAAAACCAACCTTGGGGGAAAAAGCTAGGGTTCGACTCAGTTTGGTTCGGGTTAATTAAGCTTTGGGTTCAAATCAGATTAGTTGTTTCGAGCAATTTGCATATCAGTTTGAGCTTCGGGTCAGTTTTGCCAAATCTCATTTTAATGCATTGTCTCCTATTGATTTAGAGAAAGAAAGAGAGTGAGCGAGAGAGACAGAGACTACTCAAAAGTGATTGGAAAAATTGTCCTTTTAGGATTCCCTAGCAGGAAAACTGAACTTCTAGATGCAGGAAATAAAACACAAAAACGCCAGACTTTGTTGATGTGTCATAGCCCATAAGATACAGAAATGGATTGCCACCAAACCATAAATTATATCAGAATTATCAAATCCCAGCCTAAAGCATTGTATTTTCCTTTTCTATGTTATAAAAAATTTCACTAGGGAGAAGGAATTCGAAGCATACATGACCAAAAGTAAGGCCGCAAGAACAGATGAAATGAAAGAAAGAGAACACCAATCTTGTTCATATCTGAATATGTAACAAAGTACACTTCAGGAATGCCACAGAAGCATAAAACCAGACAAAGGCTAGGAGAAAAACTATAAAGTGGAAATCAAGCCAAGAGTTGTGGTCTTCCTAATCTCAGATATCAAACTTAGAACCCGGAATCATCCAAAGCATACATTTAATTGTTTCTATCTTCCAGGTAATGCAGTGAAATACCTCAAGAAAGACAGCAGCAGCCCAACACAAGTGCTCAGCAGCCAAGCAACAAAACCGTACTGAAATTGAAAACTAACAGAATTAGATGTAACTCAAGTTAAAATTAACAAACCTGCAAGTTCCAAATACCCAAAATATAATGGCAAATTTGCAACCAATGATCCCAGTTAACATACATGTACAATAGAGCACGACATAATAGGTCTTGGATGAGACCGTCTCACCTAAAAGATATTGTGAGACCAATGCTCCCTAGGTGACTTTTAATGAATACAGGGTAACAAATTATTCATTTAGAGGTGACTTACTAAAGCCACCCAATGGATTTTATTTTGAGAGAAATTAAAAACATATTAATGAGACACCGAAGGGTGTAATTATATAAATCATCATGCCCATTAAATAGATTACTAGTCACCTCTAAACTAATAAGTCATTCTGATATGAACACTAGTCATCTCAATCCATTGGAAAGTTGCCCCTAAAGCAGCCCATTTCACCGTATCTCCTATGTGACACAGTCTCGCCCAAAAATATGAAAGCACATTAAACATCAACAATATACACACTAGACAAATTACTCCAACCGACACAGTACACATGAACAAGCAATCTGAAATATTACACACACACATATTATATATATATCAGATAAAGAAAGAGAATTATTTCTAAGAGGAAGAATGAACAAAGACTTAAAGTCTTACTCTATGCGTAACAGAATAGCACATAAAAATCAAAGAATAATGCGTTTGGATCGTGTCAAAATATTTATTAATCCTTTTCAATTTAAAATCTATCTAATATTGCATTTGCATGTCCATTCCAGACATATTTGCATCGACATTTACATTTTTTTTTGACAAATTTCTTATCCAACTCAATGCAATACAATGCAAGTTACAAAGAAATGGAAAGTTGAATCAACATCATTGATGATATAAGCACCAGGAATTTCTGAATAGTTCCACTTCAACAAGGTTGGGGCACAGTTTGAGGATGTATGTACATATATTTAACCTTGATATGCTCAGGACATTGATTCCTGATTCTTTAACCAAAATGCAAACTGCAAAGCAGGTAATTACAATATCCCTGGGGACAGTAACCAATGTTTTCATACATGAAAATTAATAGTTAATAAAGTATTAGCCTAAAGTTCAATAAAAGACCACTGGAGCTGCATGCTCAGTACACACAAGGATGTTAGAAAAAATCAGCAAGTCAAAATGGACGCAAGATAAGTAGATCAAAACTCTAAACCTTCATTCACGAAGCAACAATCGTTACAGGCTAAGAAGATGCAAACAACCTTATCGACAATATTTCTGTTTAACAAATTTACCAAAAAAAAAAAAAAAAAAAACCTTGTTTGATGCTTGTCACCCTCTAGTGTGTGTGTGTGTGTAAATCATGATCAAAAGATTGGACGCAAAGCAAGCATCCTACTAAGGACTACGTACATCCAAAGTAGAACCTATCAGACAAAATCTACGAGTATCAAAAGAAGATAGGCAAAGGTTCCCATTATCCCAAAAAAATAGTCTTTGATCATATTATCTTTGACACACTGAAGTGGTGTCTCCACTCCCTCAAAGACTCTTTTGTTTCTCTCACGCCAAATACACCAAAAATTGCATGTGGTATTAACATGGCATTCTTTTATTTTCTTTTTTTTATAAGAAAAAAAAATATATATATATATATAAATGAAAAAGATGGATGCAAAGCAAGCATCCTACAAAAGGACTATGTACAACCAAAATGTAGACTATCCACAAAAGCTACAATATCAAAAGAAGATTGGCAAAAATTGCCACAATCTCAAAAGTAGAGAGTCTTAAGAATCTTATCCTTAAAGCAATTAAGAGAAGGTACCACTCCCTCGAAGACTCACCTATTTCTCTCACACCAAATGCTCCAAAAATGACATGTGGGATAAGCAAGGCTTTCTTCTCTTTAGCTTTTATCCCAAAGTAGCCTTCCTAAGCCACAAGATGTTCCTTAGTATTAACATGGCATTCTTTTCTTTAGCTTTCTGACTGAAGAAACCCTCCTAAAGATGATTCCTCACAAAGTAAGAAGCAACCCAAGATACTACAGAGGCTACCTCCCAAAGAGCCTTTGCAAAATGACAACGTAGCAGTAAATAATCAGGCGACTCTAAATCCCCTTTTCGCATAACGCATCCATTCACCAAAATCTTTCCCTTCTTATGCAAAATATCACAAGTCAAAAGTCTCCCATAAGATGCTTCCCAAACAAAAAATGAAACCTTAAGGAGCCAAAGACTTCTATATAATCTCCCAAGAGACTTCATCAGCTGATCTCAACTGTATGGCGGAACAAGAAAGAGATACGAGTCTATCCTGTTGAATGACACATTTTCCCTTTCAGTGGAAAAACAGGTAAGAACATTTATCATATCCCAAGGTTCAGCCCATAACAGAATAACTAGCAATCAGTCAACAGTCCTAGAATTTCACAACTGTGAACTAAACGACTAAACTCACACTATTACACTCACACTACTGCGGTAGAAAGAGAGTCCAACTCCTGAGAGAACTACTTTTGTAGCTTTGCAATCTAACCACCATTAGGAATATACAGTTTTGATTCATTTCTAGCAAAAGATGGACATAATAACATAAAAATCATCCCTAATCAGCATCCACCAAAGGACAAAAACACAGCATAAAAGAATTCAAGAACATATGATTACCATAGAGAGTTCGAGGGCATGATGTTTTATTGTTATTGCCTTGTTTTGTACATGGGTGACATCCCCTTGGTATAGTTTTTTAATACATATTTTTTATTGCGATTGCCTCATTTTGTTCATAGGTGAATTCAAGAACATACTATCTGAGATGAGCAAGTGATGTTAAACGGACATCTGGACTCCACACTATCTAAGTAATAACATTTAAGTTTCACGCCTGAGCAATATTTAATGTAATGTGAAATGAATTGGCGAGGTTTACCTTCCGGGGCTTAGATGTCATGGCCATATCTTCGGCTTGTAAAGACCGCAGGTAAGCCATAATCGAGCAGATAACAGGTGACAGCAGCAGCACACAGATTCCAAATTCAAACTAGAAAGTATTCAAGCATATATTTCAGAGAAGAAAGTTTTTAAGTAACAAAAGGAAGCAATCAAAGAGTGAGTAGCATCTCACCTGTTGATGGCTAGCACTGATAATTTTGATCATCTTTGGACGAAAGACGGCCACAACCACTGTCTCAAGGATGAATATTAGAGTAAAAAGAACCCATGCCCTTTCAGGAGTACCTGCTGCATGATTCCAAAACAGTCTTGAGAGTTGCAGCCACTTCTCCAAACCACGAAGCCTCAGCTCCTCAGATAAAGAAATTTGGTTGGGCAAAGCATTGTCAGCACTATTTGCATCAATTATAGTAATATCTGTATTATCACAATGATCCCTATCAGCATCCAAACTACTCCTTTGCAACAGTGCTAGAATTGTTGGATCCAAACTCTTCTCTTTCAACATCATTGCGAAATTCGGATCTAATCCTTTATTCTGTAATAAATTTGTCAATTCACGATCCCCTTGTTTTGCCCTCTTCTTCAGGATGGCCGCAATCCTAGGATCATTCAGCTTTTCCTGATATGCAAGAGCTATATTAAGATCTGGAAGGTGATTTACAGAAGTAGATGCACTTGACTCATAGCCCTGACTTTCAAGACCACCACTGAAATATCCAACCACAGAATTGTGATCAAAGCTCTTCTCAGCAAAGGATGGACCAACGTCAGGATCTTGAACAACAGAGCGACATGAACTACTACGTAAAGCTAAACTTGGCCGTCCACTATCCATACTCTTATCACTGTTTATGCCCTCATGGGAGCTTGCGGTTTGGTACATACTAACATTGTTCCAGCCACCAGCATCACCAGTGCAGTGTCCCACATTTCTGCTGATAGGTTCAATTCCATGTCCCAGGTGACCTGCCTCAGCACTGCTACTTCGCTTCATACTGGAACCACATCCTTCAGAAGAACTGGATGAAGTATTATGCTCTTTTCGACGAAACCCCTCCCTGAGGCGAATTACAGTGCTCTGTAAGGCATCTCTTCTAGCAGCAGAAGGATTTGTAACCAAGAGATGACGGCAGACAGCAGCTCCTAAAAGTACGGAAGCCATAACCACATAACTTATGCAATGTCCCAAATACCTGAGAGAAAGACCGAACTTGTGATAATGGACAAAACAAGTCAATTCCAAACCAGTACCAAATACAAGCAGAAGCAAACCAGTAATGCACTCCAAAGCAGATGAGGAAAACACGTGATGCACCAGCAATAAACAGTGCAGTGACAGGACTTTCAAAAAGCCGAAAGCTGTACAAGCAAGCACCCATGTTCCAATCTGCATTAATGTTTACATTTCATGAATTAAAGACGGCATATTAAAGAATTAAACATATTCAAAGCACATATACAGGGGAAAGCTGGGAGGGAGTGGGAGTGAGCAAGAAAGAAAGAAAGACAGAATGTTAACAAACTATTGCTCACATACCAAGGATAATCACTGCAGCTGAAGTAATAGCTCCCAACCAATGTGCCTCCTTTGCTGTCAAGCCATACAAGAGTGAATACACAAGAAGCACCACCAGTGACCCGAGGTAAAGACTCCCTAGATGTGAAGCTCTGCAGATGAAAATTCACATTAGATAAAAATCCAAACCCTGACAGCATGGCAGATTCAACAAAGCAGAAGAGACAAGGACACTAGTCACAATGCAGCAAAAACGAAAGGCAAAATTAGACGCCACTCACAAGTATGGCCATTTTAAGCAAGCAATGAACTGGCAAATCAAGAAAACTGTACCACTAACAAAGTATAACCACTTTTTTTTTGGGGGAGGCAAAAGCTGCACACATTTAGAAGTCCAGCAGCCTATATGGTATCAAGCTGTGAAATGAATAGGTAGACTAAATTCAGCATGAGCTTAGAAGAGCTTACAGCAAAATAACTCAGATTGCTACCACAGAAAGTAAACCTAAACAGGGAAGGTCAGAGCTTGCCTACTAGATTGACGAGGATATAACTCATTTGGATCGGGTGGTTCTGGCGAGCAAGCAACGGGGCCCACCTCTATACAATCAGAGTAAGCATATTTATAAGCCCTCCTAACGTATTCGTCCACATCCAAACCATTTCCTGCAAGGATTTTGCAAATAAAAACATGAGAAATGAGGACCACTAATAGAAAGGTCAATTTGAGTCAGCAAAATAGAAGTACATCCCCAGGATTTATCCACGCAAGTTACCATTAAACAGCATTCGGCAAATAAAAAGCATATTGATCGCCAAGGCAATAGCAGATACGCCAAAAAAGAATCCAGACGGAGAATATCGTTCTGATGCACTAGAACCTGCTGTAACGTACACAGCACAGAGTTCGTACGCGCAGAGCAACGCAACAGCAGAAAGAAGTAGTAAAGCAACAGCCCCTGTTAATGCAAACCAAAAGAAACAGCGTCAACTTACTGAGAACAGTTAGTTATTTCCAGAATAAGAGATGCCATTGAGGAAGACATCTCTAGCATAAGAAAAAAAATCACGATTTAACATGAATTTCAGCCTACCAAAGACGGGGATTTGAATGAAATAAACATAAATAAATGAACAAGTCAATTGACCACAAATATCTAAGCACATATTGAACGACTAATCAGCTCCCAAATCTCCTAGTCTTTCCGTTCCCTGCTTCTGTGGAGCTATCTTTCTCTTTAAGCACGTCCTTGGAAAGCATTCAAATGATTTAAGCTGATGAACATCCAGACTTTTCATTCAAAACTCCGCACACTTTTCCTTCTTCAGCAACCTAATAGTTTTCATTCACCAAACCAAGTCACAGTCTTCTAACAAGGGTTAGCTAGCAAAAACCGGTGCCCTCTGTGGTCACGATGGGAGAGTCCAGTGTGGGTTGCATGGGGAGAAATGGCCACATGGAATGGGTGCAAGTGGGTGAAAACATGTCAACCCCTGGAGCTCGATACAAGGAACAAGGCTAGCTTGGGGAGTTAGGCAAAAGACTTTGAAGATTAGGCTGAGTTTGGACCCTGCATTAAATATAAAAGTCGCCCACCATTATGAGTCCTAAATTGAACTCTCTCTCTCTTTCTCTCTCTTAATCCCGCTAATAAAGTGGTTGGCAGCTACCCGCCATTGGTGATGTTGCCAGATGAAACTCTATGGTTAGTGTTGCAAAAGGGCTTCCCACATGTGACAGGCTTATCAACATGAATTTGTGCAGTCAAAATCTTTGTATGTTGCATGAAGTGGAAGACGTCAAGAGCACTTTTTTTCAAGTGTGCTTTTGCAAAAGAACTATGGAGGGGCCTGTGTACTTGGTTGAAGATTAAACCCATAGGAATGGAACGATTGGCAAAATTGCACATTAGCCAAAGGAAATACTCAAGCAAAAATAAAGTATGGCTAAACTGCTAAAGCAACCCTTGCAGCAGCTGTAAATGGCATTTGGACAGAAAGAAACAGCACATTATTTCAGCAACAAAGCAGCCACCTGGGTATATTTTGAAACATATTATCCAGTCATCCATGTGAGGGAATATTACAGAATGCAAAAAGGCATCGCACAATTCTGTCATCATTTTTTAAATTGTTACAGAGAGTGTTTTTGGGTAGGCTACATTAGCGCCAACAAAAATCTGTCCAAACCGATTGTCCGAATTTGTCCAACCCGAAGAAAACCGGGTCCGGTCAGATTATTTTTGTCCGAATTTTGAATTCGGACAATCAGTCATGTCCGAAATGAATTCCGGTCTGATTCGGGTTTGGCAATTCGACCAGGTTGTCCAAATTTTGTGACTGATTTAGGTTCGGACAAATTTTGAACAATCAAACAACCGGGTTCGAACATTTAGTCATTCGGGTTTAGATATAATTGAGTCCAAAATCTACAAAATTTAAATAAAAAATTCAAATATTCAGGTTCAGACATCAAAAATTCGGGTAGAGATTCAGTCACAAACATAATTTCAGTAGAATTTCCGAAAGTTCATATCACAAACTTTCAGGTTTGGACATCAATCGGGCTTTGGTTCGGTCTGGTCAGGGTGTCCGAGCAATTCAAACAGGGTCAAAGTATGGTGTTTTTGTTCGAGTGTCCCAATTGTCCGGACTCGAATTGGCTTGATCCTGGATTTTTGCAAGCGCTCGGCTACATACGCACAATGGATTTTGTGTGTGTGTGTGTGTGTGTAAAGCCTTGTTGTCTTATCTTGGACAGAATAGGGTGTGTATACCATATTGTATTGTGATGCCAATTCGGAAGTCATAAAAATATTTACTTCCTAAACCAAACAAACGAAACCAAAAAAAAAAAAAAAAAAAAGAGAATCCAGTGCTTAATAGAGATTTGAGGTAGAAATTGACCTGTTTCAATTTTGTAGATAATACTATGCATGAAAGCATGATAAGTTTTGTAAGCTTTTAGAGTAATCAAAAATTATATGAAAAGCACACCATGGGGGTGTCACCCATATACAAAGGGGCAAGCACAAAAACACATTATGCCCTCGAGCTCTCTTGCATAACGTTATCTACAAAATCCAAAAGTGAAAGGTTATACCAAAGTAAAGCACATGACTCCAACTATACAAAACTTTCAAAGCATGATACTTTTTGTAATGACCCTTTTTGTACATGGGTAACATCCCTTGGTGCCTTCTAAATAAAATTTTGACAAACTCATCAAAAAAACAAATTAAGAATGAGAAATTAAACTTATATGCTTCCCACTCCAAAGATAGAATTCTTATCCATCATACAATTAATGAGCCGCCACCATGAAGAATGTTGTCACAGAGTAACTTGATAGTGAGTAGTGACTAAATATACGGGTTTGGGAAGAAAGGAGAGAGAAAAGAATGTTTTGGTTTCGATTTGGCCCAATGACTAAAATCTAATTCTCATCTTTGACTTTTCTAAGCTAAAGATACACTCCTAACCTGAGGATGAAGACTCTTTAGTTAAGATCATAGTTACCAAGAAGGCTTCCTAGACCAAATCACTTAGTTTGAGAACATAGATTGCAGCTAAGTACCACTTATTCCAGGAACGCGAATTAAAGGAGTATGGAATGTTTCCGGAAACTATGGCCAAGATTACTTAATGGTACTTAGTGGACAGGGTCAGATTTTATTTTGGGGGGAAGGGGTGCTTTACCTACCCTGTAACCAACTTAGATCAAACTGGTATACTTTGCCATCTGTCAGAAAAAGAAAAACGATACTGGCATATAAACCATTATAAACCCCGATGCGCACAAAGAAAAAAATAACTCAACTCTCCATCTCTACCCACCCAATTCTCTCACGTGTGAACACTTCTAGCTCACAATACTGTCAGCAGTGTTGGCGATACTTGGCATCAGTCCGTTGGCAGTTCAGTTGCATCAATGCCCCCTCTCTCAAACCATCCCCTTTACAGATCACTTTTTTGGCCTCTGCTGTATGATCCAGCACTCTTCCACTCCTTGCCATCTGGTAACCTGACAGCAGCAATGAGCCGCACCAGTAGTTTGGTAACCACCCCCCAAAAAAATTTAATTAAATTAAAAACCTTCTCTCTCTCCCTGTCACCTTCAATTGATTTCCTCCACCAGACCTTCTTTAATCAATCTATTGATACGCCCTCTCTCAGCATGTTAAGTTCGTATTACCCTTCTCTATTGTCCAATAATAACTTTTAACCTCCCATCTAATCCCATTGGGGCCTCCTCTAGTCTGATTTGCTTGCAGTTTCTCTCTCCCCACAGTTTATCATTGATATGTTAAGCCTCTTCATCCTCAATGTTTTTTCAACATCTAACGATTGCTTTTGATATCTTTCCTTATTTGAAGTTGTTTTCACATTATGAATTTATTCCCTTTTTTTCAACAGGAGCGATGTGAATTGGTTGAAGGAAATCTGGAGGTACAATGATGGAAGCGAAATTTTATTGGTTTATTGTTCATGTCAAAGATTGTTCTCATAGTTTATAGGTACTTCGAGTTTTTTTGGACAAGGAAAAGGATACATTATAAAAGAGGCATTTACAAGAAGAAATGCTGAAAAAGCATCCCACAAAAGCTAATTACAACAGGAAAACAGGCTATCCACAAAATCAATCACATCAATCGAAGAAGAGCAAAGAATCTCCTCCTCCCAAAAGAATAAACACTTGAGCCACTTGTTATTTAACCACTCCATTATAGTTTCAAACCCATCAAAAACTCTCCTGTTTCTCCTCCACAAAATCCATAATATAACATGGCGAATTGCTCGGAGAATTTTATACTTAACCTTCTCCCAAAAAGACCTTTCCACGCCAGTAATAGAAGTCTCCAAGAACTAGGCATCACCCAATGAAGGCCCAAGCAACTGAAAGCTAACTCCCAAAGCTTCCTACAATCGGGCAATGAAAAAGTAGATGGCCAATAGTTTCTAAATCTTCTTTGCACATAAAGCACCTGTTGGCCAAAATTTTACCTCTCTTTTGTAAGTTGGTTAAGATCTTCATTTCATAGGAAAAGATAAGACATATTCATTAATAGAAAGGATGCTGAAAAAGTATCCCACAAATAATTACAACCTAAAAATAAGCTATCCACAAAATTAAGTACATCAATCGAAGAGGAAGGAAAAAAACCTCCTCCTCCCAAAAGAATAAAGTTTTGATCTACATTTAAACAGACACTATAAATGGGGCTGATCCAAATAATATTCCATAGAAATCCACAATCAGAAAACAAAGAATATGGAAAACCCAGAGGGGGAGAGAGGTAAAGAAAATAAGATTTAACTTCCCAGAGACAGTTTGGTTTCATCTAATCATGTCAAGTAGGGAATCCTTTACGGAAAGCCTATCCAAGCATACTAAAGAACTTGGTGACACTGTCCTTCTCTGGGAAGGCCTCAGGAACAAAAGCATAGACCAGACAATCAAAGAAGAAATGCACCAAATAATCTGAGATGAGAGCATTCCTATCTGCTGCCAGCACATTGATAAAAGGAAAGCGATCCCTTCAAAACAAAAAACACCCTCACACCATCTGTTTACGCCAAAATAAATGGAGGAACCATCACCCACCTCAAAAATAATCAGATAGAAGAAATGGTCCAAACCTTTGGTAATGAAATTCTAAAGACCACACACAACACTTGCAGACTTTTTTTTAATTACAATAGAACTTGGAGATGCAGATTGATGAAAGGAGAAAAGTAGTAGTTTGAAAAATGAACATTGGTTTGCTTTAGCTGCTTTGCCATTAATTACTCAGTTTGAAACCCCAATGTTCCGATCTCTGATTACGAGTATGGCATTAGTGCTTTATTTCTTTCATATCACGTTTGGGCTGGTTTCACAGAATTTGATGTATATTGACATCAAAAGTCAATGGTAACCTAAAGTTGTTAATCTTGAATTTTATGATTTTGTTTGTGCATCCTATATTATTGATTCCCCCCAGATTCCCATGTATACATATCCATTATACCAGTAATTGAAATTTAAAACGGCTCAAACTGCAACTTTCTGATTATTTGGATGCAAAATCCATATGGAGAGAAACACCTGCTCCCAGGTCCTGATGTAGGGAATATTCCAAACTCCTTGAATCAGACAAGGGTACCTTGGTCCACAAATAAGATAACTTGGGCGAGATACAAACAAAGCACTTTGAAACCAATCATCTTGTTGATTCTAGAATTCATAATGGCAATAAGAAGCTACCATCATCATATGGAACCGAAGGGATCATGGGAAAATTTTCTATAAGTAGAATTGTTGGTCAGGCAAGAGTGGCGCTTCAAATTTCAACGACCATATGGCCAGATGTATGAAAGTGAACAGAAATGAAGTAGATCTAGGCAACCAGCCATTAAAAGCAAGTGTTTACAATAATACAAAATCTAAATTGTTCCCAATGTGGGGGACTGAGTCAACTGCCTACCATGAGGAGTGGAAAGAGGGGGCAACCATAGAGCTTCCAAGATTACATCTGAGATACCATGCTTGATATGCATGCTCTTCCAAAAAGTTGACGTAGAATAAACAAAAGAAGAAATCTAAGATTTTAGTGATGCAATCCTAGAAGAAAGAAGAAAAGGGGATTCTTCAAGGTATGTTCTCTTCAAGAGGAAAAGACGAAATGCCAAGCCTCCAGTACTATTAAACAATTAGGTTTTAAGTTAAGGTGACACCATATCAACAGACATCTTTGTGATTTGTCCAAGTGACAGAACTTCAACAACTTTTCACAACTACGATTCACATAACTCCATAGTTCTCCAGTTAAAATGGTTTCCAATGGAATTGTTTAGTTGCTTCACAGTGTAGCGTCGCTTCAATGGTATTCCTTTGTCATGTAGCCAAGATGATTTCTAGTTCCTTTTATTCTGTGTACATTAGGAGTCCCAAGCACATCACAACCTCCCCACTAGTGAGTACCTCCAGTTCCTTTTTACCCTGGGCAACCAACGGTCTCTGGCTCTTCCGACCACCACCTTCCACACAAAAAAAGAACCCCCCTTCCCAAAAGAAAAAGAGTGGGAAGGCGAGCCTCCAACTTTGTATTTCTCTATCCTTCATAAGTGAACATTTTTTTGGGGAGGGGAGGGAATATTATATATTTGATCTCTGAAATAAACATAATAAAAGCCAAACATGAACAGCTCATTAATAGGAATGAAAAGTAAGGAAAAGTAAACACATACTGGAGCTTTGCCATTGTGTTCTCCACCAGAGCATGATAGAATAAAATGCCAAGAGCAAAGCACTGCCTGCCATTATCACTGCCAATCCAATCAAATCTCGCCCTAAAATTACAAGTAACCAGGATCCCCATGCAACAAGCACCATGAGGGGTGATACAACAACTGTCCACGCAAACAGAGTGAGTGCACCACAAATGACACCAAGTTGAGGTCCCTGGAAAATGTCTGGCCATTTTCTGGCAAATATCCAACTACAAAAATGGAAGAGAAGATTGTGTCATATGTCAAAATTTTGCACCAACAGACATGCTAGGACCAGATAATAATCAATAGCATTTAGCAACAAAAGCTCGATAAGCATGATCAATAGCAAAGATCCAACTACGAAAATGGAATATCATGTCTGGCCATTTTGGTTGACTTCAGAAACATAAAACTGAAACCTAAACAAGGTTAGTACTATTATTGTTTACTATGGTAAGAAATCAGAGAATTTTTTGGACAAGTAATCCAATTTATTACATTTTTTATAAGTAACCAAAACATAATTAAAGAGACAGCAATGGGGTGCCACCCATTTGGAGAAAGGGCAAATACAATAACCATAATGACACCAAGTTCTCGTGTGTAATATTATCTACAAAATCAAAAAGAGATTACTTTCTGCAACAATAAAGTGCTCGCTCCAACTTGAAATCCTAAAGAAGAAAGTTTTTCCCTAAAAATCAGTCAATTCCTTTCCTTCCATGTACATTCATCACCACAGAGCCACAAGAATCAACTTCCAAATTCTCATGTCCAAAACTTTGCCCTCAAGAGGAATAGTAAAAGGATACTTAAAAGGACGCCAAAAGGATATTAACCGTGCACAAAATGGGCAAAAAGAAAAGTCACCATGGCCTTGAGTTATCTTTCATGATATCATTTACAAAATCCAGAGAAGTCGCACATTACCCATAATTAATTATTTTTTAATAATAATCAAAATGTGTATTAATAAGACACCAATAGGATGACATATCACCTATTGTACAAAAGGGCCATCACTCCTAATTAGTCAATTGAGTCCAACTAAAAAAGGTTTACAATGTTGTTTGACATTTTGATAAGACATAGCTTTTCCCTTATAAATCCATCAATCCTTTTCTCCCCATACTTTCAAAAGGATGAATAGGATGTCACCCATTGTACAAAAGGGCCATCACCCCTGATTAGTCAATTGAGTCCAACTAAAAAGGTTACAATGCAGTTTCACATTTTGATAAGACATAGCTTTTCCCTTATAAATCCATCAATCCTTTTCTCCCCATACTTTCAAAAGGATGAATAGGATGTCACCCATTGTACAAAAGGGCCATCACCCCTAATTAATCAATTGAGTCCAACTTAAAAAGGTTTACGATGTAGTTTGACATTTTGATAAGACATAGATTTTCCATTATAAATCCACCAATCCTTTACTCTCCCATACTTTCAATTAAAAAATCTATCAAACATTAAAACTCTTATTCATCCTTGTTTTCCAAGTCACCAACACATTTTGACATCCCAAACCCATATAACCCCCATGAAGAGCCAGACAAATGCCAAAATTCAAAAATAAGGAAAGCCCAAGGCAATTGACATGGAGATGGAGATGGTTAATTGACCCTTCCTCCTCTACTCTAGGCACATAGAACACTCGTTGCTAAACAAAGCTTCTTCTTTTAGCATGACCCCATTCGAAAGCTTACCTTTCATGGCCACTCAACACCCCCTTTTCTTCAAAAAGGAGGAAAAACTCTTGGTGGGGGAGACTTCCATATGGCCTTAAAACTTTAGTAATAAGACCAATACATGAAGCAGGGCTAGGATTCTGTTAGACCCTACCACTAAAGAGGTATTTCAACACTAGCTAAGGCTAATTTATTTCCATATTAAATATAACCTTGTAAGCGGACATGTTTTGTTTGCCAAATTAAGCAACAACCGTACAGAATCGAAAGCTACTTCCAAAGATCACTAGCTATGGATAGTATGAACCAATTGTACCAGCAGACTCCAAATCCCCTTTGCACATGAAAAATGAAGTCGCCAAGATTGGAGGAGACGTCCATAAGGCCTTGAAAGGTTAGTAATAAACCAACACATGAAGCAAGACCAAGATTCTCTTAGCCCCTACCGCTAAAGAGGTATTTCAAAACTAGCTAAGGCAAATTTATTCCCATACCCAAACAATCCGAAGGAAGCACAAGAATATCCCCAGTGACCATTTACTTGTGCTTTTTAACAAAAGATAACCCCGAAGCACGCATTTCATTTGCCAAATTGAGCAACCATTCCAAATGATTGCGTACCTTCTTTTTTTGGATAACTAACCAAAAAATTATAAGACACCAAGGGGATGTCACCTATGTACAAAAGGAGGCAATCACAAAATATCATGTAGCCCTCAAGCTCTCTACACTAATCTTATCGACCAAATCCAAAGACGTTAACTTTGTACCATGATCGAGAACTAGACTCCAACTATACAAAATTCACAAAAAGTAAAGTTTGAACTCATGAACAGACCTAGCCTTACCTCTAATAATCCAGGCAATTCCTCTACTTCCAAGTACCCACCAAATAGCTAAAAGCATTAACTTCTAAACTCCAACTACCCAACGTTTCTTCAGCCATCTTCTCCATGCCACCAAAACATCTCTTATAGTATGAGGTTGCACCCAACAAACTCCCATCAAAGAAAATTACAAATGCCATAATACAAAGACCCACCAACAACGGAAAAAAGGTGGTCACCTGACTCTTCCTCCACAAAACACATGGAACACCTACTGGCCATCTGAAGATTCCAAAGATCACTAGCTATAAATTAATTGTACCAACTATACCAATGAACTCCAACTCCCTTTTCCACACGAAAAATAAAGTCACCAAGATTCTTCTTCGATAAATTGTAGACAAAATTTCACTTCTTGCAACTTTACAAACATAAATTGTCCAAACAAACATCCAAGGAAATAAATCATCTAGATTCAAAGGAGCGTATTATTATTATTGTTATTGTTTTAATAGTTCTCAATTCCAAGAGAGTTTTGGATTCTCACGAATATTATTGGTGAACTGCTAAGTGATTTAAGTGCTTCAAAATAATTGAAGACTTTCCTTACCAAAATAAATAAAAGCAGTTGAAGACCTTTAACAACATTGATTCAAAGGAATATTTATTACATTTTCCCTTTTGAAGATCAATCAAGGAAGCCATAGATGTCTGTGTTGCATGGTTCCCCATCAATCAAGCAATGAAATAAGGCATGTTTCAAGTCTATGCAGGCAGTCATATTGAGATACATTATGGTTGAAAATAAGGAAGAACTCTAAAATCCAAGAGCACGGAATACTTTGATTTGGTAATTACCTATTTATTTCATTGTCCCAAGTTCTAATTTTTCTCATCTTGGATTGTTCGGATCTATGTAATAATGGCCTAAACCCCTGAAGGCACATGCATTTTCTAAATTTCAAATTTGTGCTTGTGTCAAGTTAACTAGGGATTTCATCCAACCTTTAATGCTAAAGCCTAGCATTATAGGGCACCTATAGAGCGACTTCAGCAGCACATAGAATAAACAAATATTTACATATAGGGGCAAGAGAACAGGTCAGAAACATACGGTATCACCATCACGACATAAAATGGAGGCACGTAACATTAATAGAGAAAAAGAAGGTGAAACAACACTAAAATCAAAAATCCTGAAATACCTCTATAACTACTCTGACACAGCTAAGACTGTATTTGGCAAACACAATATAGATGGGACAAAAACATTAGCTTGTCTAGGAGGTAATAACACTAACTACTCCACTTATTGTTGTTTGGGAGCCATTAGAGGAAAACTACTCCTTTTACCCTAGTGTCTCGACAAAGAGGTTTGAGGTGTCATCAACTGTAAGTTACCCTTGTACTCTTATTAAACTCCCACACATGGGTAGAATATCTGCCGCTTATTAGCAGAGGAAGGCGGCTGTCATTATCACACCCAGTTTGAGGAGTCAACAACTGTAAGTTACTCTTGTCCTAAACTCCCACACATGGATAGAATATCTAATACTGATTAGCAGAGCAAGGCGGTTGTCATCTTAATAATGAGCGGCAAAAGAAGAAGATCCTTAAAAAGTATGGTTACCTTAATAGTAGTAATTAGTAAAAGTCTAAAACAAACGTCTTGGGATACTAACAAACATAAAACAAGACAGGAAACGCAGAAACGGCAAGGATGTAAGGAAGGAGGGGAGTCAGATAGAGAAGTACCTGTAAAGACGCCAAGGGCGCCAATTGACGGCCCAAAGAATGGAGAATGATGAAGAACCAAGAAGGGCAAAAAGGGCGCCTGATATTACACAAGCCAACATAATGTCATGCTCCTCCCCTCCATGGTCGTATCAGCTCTCCACCTGGTCTCCCTTCAACTACAATCTACGGTCCACAGGCATAAACAAAGGAATAAGATACAGATCAATCCCCCAAAAAAAAATGCAGAATCCAAAACGAACCAAAATGTGAACAATTCAATTCAAGTAGATAAAACGAGAACAATTGCCGAGAACCGGAAAGCCATACCTCGTCATGAGAATGAGCTGGGAAACAAAATTGATAAGAGCTTTTCTGTACAACACTTCAGAGATTTAGATAACCCTCTAGGGTTTCCACGTAAAATTTCACACACACGCAGAGATTGGCAACCGATAAATTAAGCGCTCCACTCCCGCTTCTCTCCGTAAAAAGGAAGGAGAAATCAATCGAATTGCTGTTCAAGGCTCCAATGAAGATTAGGGCTTTAGCAAAAGAACTGCTCTGCGACTCCAGAGTAACTTCAGCAGCATACGCAGAGGGAGAAAAGGTAAAGACTCTGAAGAGATTTTTATCTACTACCTACCAAGTTCAGCTCTACTAAAGCACAGTACAGTGCAGGTGACCAAGGGTACCTTTGAAATTTGACAAAATCAATTTTTATATTTATTATTTATTTGACAAAAAAACGGATCAAATATTTTTAACAAATTCATACACGTGTATGTGTATATATATAAATTAATTTTCGTTTTCTATTGTATATTTTTAAAAATCTTTTTCGTGTCTATATTGATTTTTATTATGTATTTGACATAATCTTTTTGTATGAAATATTTTTGACAAAATTATACACATATGTGTGTGAGTATGTATGTGGATGTGTGTGCCTACGTATGCATAAATCAAATCATAACAAAAGGTTTAAATAAGAATGAAAATTACTAATTTATATTGTTAAATCTAATACAATAGTTAAAATTATGTTTAACCACATTCTAATCATTCTTTTATTTCCCTATAGGAGTCCCCAACCACCGTAATTACCAAGTATACCTAATGCTACGCACCGGAATGTTCACCAACAAACAACTCAACTATTGGCTCGTTGATTGCTAATGAGCCTCTTGGTGGTCATTACTTCTTCAATCACACTTCTTTTTCCTCGCTCAATTATCTCTCTCTCAACCTTACAACCATCTTACTTTTTAAATTTTCATGCATTATGCCTCTAGGGTTCACTTTACTCTAATTTTCGTCCATTTATCCTCAACTTTTTAACTTTTACCAATCTCACTTATTGTTGCCAATAATAGTCTTAAATTTGGTGTACTTAGTCAAGTCAAAAGGAAAATAAGTGGTGAAAACAATGGGTACAAAGCAAGACTCGTCGTCACCCAACAAGGTGTCATGTCTGGTTGTTGATTATCCCGAATAAGGTGGCTTATGGTTGTACCATTATGAGCAGCAACACCATCATAGGAAGATGAAGGGATGGAATGAGGTTGTGGGAGTGAGGTTGTTCAATTAGGTAATTTGGATTTGGAATTGATTGCTCATATTTAAAGTTTCTAATGCTTATTGTAATAGTTAGGTTTTTAGTGGTTATATTATCTTCCCAATGTTCACTCTCCCTCTCTTTTGTGTGTGTATGTGTGTATGCACGTTCATACACACACTTTTGTTCTTTAATAAATATGTATATGTGAGTTTAAATTTATATCTAGTTAACTATGAAAGTCTATGTTTACTACGTAAAAACAACCTAATGATAATATGTTCACGTGATACAAAAATTATATATGGAATAACAAAACATGAAAAATAAATTAAAAATAAGTTATTTACAAAATTTTTATCCTATAATAAATACATATATTTGAGTACAAACTTTTGAAAAAAATTGTAGACTAAAAGGTTTGTTCTAAATTACTTAACAAGTAGATAATTGTTAGCTATAGTATGTTCTTATCATTACTGGTTTGGATAGGAAAATATAATTAACGATAATTACTTTCTTATATAGTGTTATTATTTTTATTTCATCATAATCTATGATTTTTATTAACACTAAAAAGTCTTTACATAATTAATACGAGTCTATACAAAACAGAGAAATCACAAAAATATTTTGCACTCATTCAGGACATCTCAAATATGTAACTATTGACCTCTTTAATAGGTTTAATAGATGTATTATTTCTTGATGATTTCTTCATGGAGATAATCCAGTTCATATGTATCCAAAGTCCAACAAACATAGCCAACATTCTAAATATAACCAAATTATTAAAAATTTTAGGTTTCTTCAAACTTCTAAGCCACCTCATTATCGGATCATTGAACTATTTGGTTTAAATGTAATTTTCGGACAATTGGACAAAACTATTCTAACCCTTAAACATAATAAAAAAGCAAACAATCTTAGGTTTCCTCATGACCTGTATATAACGAACTCTTTTAGCAATATGCTAATATGTAGTTTGTTGTAACACAACAACCACACAATTATAGCGTGCCTTGAAACATTGATTATATTGAATAAAACAATCGTCTCTCGTACTTTCTACGAACTGTTATGCAATCAAACATAATCATTCCTTAAAAATAAAAATAAAAAACACCATTATAGAATGTTAACAAGACATTGTACTTGAAATTAGATCTCTACACTATATCTAAGTTTGAACAACTTCTTTTTCAAATTGGTACGTGTCATATGGGAAACAATTCGACCGAGTTACTACTCATCAAATATTGAGTATGAATCTATTTAACCCACAAAGTATCCTATTTTATAAGCAACAATCCAAATATGTTTTCTCACTAAAGCTTAACTCCACTCTTGCAAGTTCTTGACCTTATATCACCTATACATTTAGATTGATAAAATATCAAATATACATATAGATTGATACATATCAAAATGTGCAATATAAGATAACTTATAGTAAGATAGTGGCACCGCACAAGAAATTACCGCACGTAATTTCAACGGGTTTAGTAACTCTCGAGGGAGGATATAATTAGTACAATTATTATACCATGTAAGCATAGATACATACAGGAGCATTGTACACCCTCGGTTCAAGCCTAAGGTCATAAAATACAAATAGTTCTTATACCATGCCGGTATGGGTACATGAATATCGTACACGATCAGTCCGGGCCCAAACCTAAGTGTAGGAAATACAAAAATAATTTTTATACCATGCAAGCATAGGTACAAAACATTCCTTCCCAAGCCCAAGCACATCAAACACAAAGCTCGTCCCTAGCATCAGCAATCCCCCTCTCATTTCCCCATCTCATCTCTCTCTCACCAGCCTTCTTCCCCCTATATTATTTCTCTCTCATCAGCCCCCACAATCCCATCTCCCTATTTTTACATCACCCACCCAATGTTGTTGTTGTGCCGAAGAGAAATTCGAGCATGGCAACCACAGAGTACCACAAGGGAGTGTGGGGTGGGTGGGTGGTTAGGGCGATTCATTGTTCACACGAAGGAAAAAGGAATATCTCTGTTGCAATGAGCTTCTTTAACCCCCTTTCTCTCTCTCTCTCTCTCTCTCTATTACATCTCCTATACCTCATGCTCACTTAATCATGACCAAACCAAGGGAAGAAAGAAGAACAATTCCGCTTGGACCGTGGTTTGACTGGTTCATCCGAGTAGCCGGATCGATCGGGGTTGACCGAGTGTTTTCGGTTTGTAGCCCAAGTGAGTTTATTTCTTCTCTGGACCAAATTGTCGAGCGGTTCCCGGTCGAACCGGTTCAACCAGCCAATCCAGATCCGGTTTTAGTAACATAACCTAACACAAAACAAGCAAATATGAATATGAATATGAATATATATAGCGCATGGCACCACCTAGTGAAACAAGTGAATATTAATAAATGATAATTAGGAATATAATTGTAAAGTTACTTTATCTATATTTGTTATATATACAACATCAAACTCCCATAATTAGGTGAGCCATTATCGCACAAATCTCACATGTTATCGGAGGTACAAAGAGGTTTTTAACTTTTATTTTTATAAAAAATAATTATTTAGTTTCTTCTTTGTCCTTTTTCCTTTCCGTTGACCCGGGGTTTCTTTAGGGTTATTCTACCGTGTTGCAACGCCGCCCAGCCAGCCACCCTTTCTCGATGGCTTTGTCTTCTCCGACCGCAACGTCGACCACCGTCATGTCCAGTTCTCCGCAGCGCCGACCACCGTACCGTGCCAACCGATTCCTTCTTTGTGCCCGCTTCTCCCATTGTTGGCTCCACAGCGCTCCCCATGTCTCCTCTTTTCCCTTCTTGCTGCTGGTTACACCGCCCTTGGCCTACCTTAAGAGTTCATCGCTAGTGTCGTCTTTCCGGAGTCGTTCATCGCAACTTCCATGTGGACGTGGTCTAGGTCCCTACAGCCTCTTGCCTCATTGACCTCCCCTTTGCGGTCGTGGATCGGTGTTGATTCCTCTTGGTCGGCCACTATGGCTCCTCCTTTGGACATTCCAGGCGGTCTCCCACGGCTTCCATCCACAATCTGGACCGTCAATATCAACAATTACGTCACCAATTCCTTAGCGTCCGTTAATGACCTCCTCTCCTGGTGCACACAATTCACTTCATTCGTTGCATGACTTTTTGGACGATTCGATTCCTCAACCACATACTTATATCACCCTCTCGAACCGATCATCTCATCCTAATTCGGGCTATGCCTTTTGGTTCTCGTATCGATCAACTAGTTTGTGTCCGGCTCTTTGCAACAATCTCACATGATACTTTCAATGAGGTACGTAATCTACAACATGTTATTCAAGTTTAAAAGCACATTGTTGCATTTTAATACGACTAATCTTGCCCGTGCCTCGAATTTCAAACGGATGTTGACTAACATTAGTATGGATGATTACTTACGATCGATAAAGACGATTGCCGATGCTTTAGCCGCTATTCGATCTCATATCTCTTTTTAGAATTTATTCATATAAGTATTGTTGGGTTACTTGATGATTATATTGTTTTTGTGACCACTTTTTCTATGCTTCCCGGGTCTACCTCGTTTGATGATTTATACTCTATATTAATTTTTATGAGCAACGTTTAAATTACAAACGAGATCGCAACCTTGTCGTTCATCAAACCTTTGTTGCAACTAATGGGGATACTTCAGCGCAATGGGGCGCCTCATCGACGTCCAAATCGGCGGCAAATTTCATGAGAAACACGATAATCGGAGAAATAGAGGGGCATGGACGTAACAATCACAATAACAAAGGTTCCAATAAGTCGAACCAGCCACAACACACTTATACTCTTAATTTTACAATTATATTACCAATTATCCTCTATTATATATATATATATATATATATATATCTCGTGTGTGTGTGTGGGAAGATATCCCCTAAGAATTAGGATTTAAAATAAGAACTAGGATCTTTTAATATAGACCATTATTTTTATATTTAAGGGACTTGATTTTGCCACGTCATCCCCTTTAATAAACCCCCTAATCTCCACTATCTTCCTTCTCCATGACGATCTGCGAACCTCAAGCTTTCTACAATGGCAGTTGTGGTTTCTAATAATTGCGATCAATCGAAGCCCCTAAAACCACGTCATGATGGTGATCATTGGAAGCCGCCAAACCTCGAGGCAAAGCTTTCGACGCCGGTGATCAACGTCATAGCCCCCAATTCGGTAATAATATTGCCTCTCAAAATTAACCATTGCGAATTTCGCTAATTTTAAGGGTTTTTCGACGACCTATAAGAAAGCAAGTAAAATTGGGCAACATCAACCCTTCGGTCGGAAAAGCATGAAATTTATAGAGAAATTTGAAATTTTCGGCAATGAAACTCGTGATTTGTGTAGAGATTCGGAAATTGACTGACGACGGCCACCGTTGATCCGGGTTCATTGGCCGCTAGTCAATCATGGGTGGTGGTGCTAACCATTAGTGTCGGCGATCGTGGGCAGGTTGTGCAAGTGGTGGAATTGAGGGATAGAGGGATAGAGGTTTGGGTAGATGGTTAAGGAAGATGATGATGTGTCAAATTTTATACCTTTAGAATAGATTTTAATGGTTTAGATTAATAGTTCTTAGTTCTTATTTTAACTATCAGTTCTCTCTCTCTCTCTCTCTCTCTCTCTCTCTCTCTCTCTCTCTCTCTCTCTATATATATATATATATATATATATATATATATATATATATATATATATATATATATATATATATGTATATATAACGTATCGAGTGAGAACTACTAGTTAAAATAAGAATTAAGAACTATTAATCTCAACCATTAAAATTTAGTCTAAAAGTATAAATTTCCCTACATCATCATCAACTTTAACCAACAAATCCCACAACCCCCACCCCCAAAACCACCGCCGCCAAGAGCAACGCCCAACACTACCAGCCAATGGCTAATCAGGTGGACAACGAACCCAAAATGAGGGTCGTTGTTCACCGGCGAATTCCATGGTGGTTGTCATCGGTCAATTTCATGAACAATTCGGGCCTCAATCGAGCAAACAACATCAAAAGTTGCCACCAAGCTTGTCGAAAATTCGTGCTTCTCCTGTGGTGGGTTCACCTTGCCTTCTTTGTCACTTCCCCCTCTAGATTTTCATTTGAATTCTAGTGGTGAAATCGTCGGAAAACCCATAAAATTAGCAAAATTTGAAATGGATAATCTTTGGGAGGTAAGATTATTAGCGAATGGAAGGGCTATGATGTTGGTTGCCGACGTCGGAAAAGTTTGCTTGAGGTTCGCCGCCTTCTAATGTCACTATCACAACGGATGCGGCCAAGCGTCAACAGCGGTGATGGGGCTTTTCCGGTATGACAATGGTGATTTGTGGGAAATGGAGGAGAGAGAGAAAGGAAGTGGAGAGGGATAAATTTGGTAATTAATAACTAGATGACGTGGCATAATCATGTACCTTGGTTGAGATATCAATGACTTAGATTTAAAGTTATTAGTTCCTAATTTAGATAGTACGTAGTTCTCATTAGATATCTTCTATATATATATATATATATATATATATATATATATATATATATATATATATATATATATATATATATATATATATATATATAAACGGAAAATTCTAATGTACTCCGGGAGGTCATATTGTCGTGTACTCCTGGGGTAATTTTATCATTTTGCTTGCTCTTTTTTTCACGTAATTTTTTCATCACTCTTCCTTTCCCACTTACTCTCTCTCTCTCTCTCCTCCCCTCTTCCCTTTCCTGCCACACACCCTTTCTCTCTCTCCTTACTTGTTCGGAGAATGGCGGACAAGAGAAAGCATTGTCGCGCTGACCACTACCTCTTCGACTCCGACACCAACGGGAGGCCTCCGCTTCCACCTCCATCAAAACCTTCACAACCTCAAAGTCCCTTCCATTCCATAATGCCTCAAACTCGATGTTGTAATCCTCTAATCCTTCAAGAGCTTGCCGATTCAGTCCGAAACCGTAAGTAAACCCCTTCGAAGAAACCCATGACTCTCGCCGACCTCTCTCCGTCTCTCTCCTCCACATGCCGCGACGTCGCCGAGTTTTCTCTATTCTTTGTCTAGTCCTCCATCGAAACCCTAGTTCTTTCTCTCACCAAGTCCATCCTCGCGGGAATGGCTTTTCTTTTATGAACTAGTGTACAAACGGATATTAATTGGTGTACAAATGGTTATGAATTGGTGTACAAATGGTTATGAATTGTTTTACTAGTAAGAATTCGTGTACAATCTATTAATAATTTCATGTCCAAAAGGTTTAAAAATTTGTGTACAAGTGGGTATGAATTGGTGTATAAATGATTATGAATTGGTGTAAAATGTGTAAGAATTCGTGTACAATTGTTATGAATTTCGTTTACAAAAGAGATAAGAATTTATATACAAATGGTTATGAATTGGTGTATCTGTAACACCCTAGACCCACCCTAGGAGTATTACATGCCGGGGTTCCCCGAGAGTAACCCCTAAGGCTGCTTAAGGTCTCAACTTGGGACTACTAACCCTTTCTTAGATTGGCGGAAGCGCGATTCTGGGTTTTCAAAGGGTTTTCCGGAAATTTCGGCAGAATTTCCTCCGTAAGCTGGCTAAACCCATAGGCTTAAAGCCCTAACCCCGCACGAAACACAATCTTAAACTCAACGAGCCACACGCTCGGAGAAACACAACACAACTCAACGAGCCACACGCTCGAGTAACACAACACAACTCAACGAGCCACACGCTCGGAGTATTCACATGGGGATTTTACATTCATAATCAAAACTTAAGTTCACATACAACAGTCTTTACAATATCTTTATAAACAAAAGGCAGAAAAACATGCAGTAAGTCCGGCATCTCCTATTCGTCTACTATTTCCAAAAGCCAAAGGCAACTCCCGCGGTCTTAACTTCGTACTGAAATATTGGTGATGTCATGAGCTCACTAGCCCAGTGAATAACCCAAACCCAACCCCGAGTTTCACTTTGCACATTAATTCATTAATAAACACACGTAAGTTCTCAATTCATTCATAACATGCGATTAAGATCAAATAAGCTTAAGACATGCGAGATTCTAAACTTACCAACTTGCCGAGAGACATAAAGACATCATTTGCTTATGAATTCAATCAAACATGCTTCATTCATCTTTCTACGCAAGTAAGTCATAGAATCATTCATCATGCGAATTATTCATCACGTAAATCATATCTTAGTTCTTATCGCACACATTTCTCATGAAATCAAGATTTGTTCTTCTTCTTATTCTTCTTCTTGAGTCCAATCATGCATTTCATAAATCATCGATTTGTTCTTTCTTGTTCGGTATGCACGATCATTCGTTTCTTCATATCATAATTCTTTTAAGTCTTCTTAGTTTCGAAAGGAAAGAAGATTTATGCTCGCTCTAAAGACCCAGTTCTTAGAGCCAAAACAATTCGTGGGCTCGGTTCACGGAGGCATACACTTCGTGGCCTCGAGGCATAACAATTCGTGGCCTCGAGGCGGCCTCCCTTCCCCGAAGGACGCATACTCGTCAATTCTTCATGGAAGCAAGTCAATTCGTGGCTTCGGGTTGACAGACACTTCTATGACCATAGCTTCGAGAGGGTTCTTTAATTCGTGGGGTCTTAGATCAATAACACAATCTTTTCTCCCTTCTTTAGTTCTTTATGATTCTTATCTTCTTATTACTTATACATAAGATACACTTAATTCGTATAATTCATGCTCAACACGTTCATGCGTAACTTCTTCAAAACAAGCAATTCACATAAGCAAGTTCCAACTCAATCAATTCATTTCACATACGCATGCTTATGTCATTTATAATCAATGTAATTCAAGATAAGCACATAATCGCATAAACATGCCAACTAGGATTCGTAATCAATGAACTTATCGTTTTCATGATCGCGTATAAGTGGTTAATGGTTCTATAACTTTCCTTAATTGATATATATCTTTTAATCTAGCCACATAGCTTCTTAAATTTCAGTTCTTAACTCAGTTACTCATTTAGGTGCGATTTTGCTCAAAACAGGACATTTTCACTTAAAATTGCATATCTCCCAATCTACTCATCCAATGCATATCAAATTTTACAGGAAATTCTCATAAATTATCAGGAAGCTGTAGTAAAAATTTCAGGAATTTCGGGCTACACATGACAGCACAATAATGCAGACAGCGAGACTTTATTCACCGAAAAATCTGCACTAAATCATGAACTCAATTTTCTGGTTTTTCTCACTAAACCTATTCAAGCTATTCTTATCCAATTCTCAATAATCATGCTCGATAATGCTTAAACATCACAAATTCAGAACTAGGCATCACATAATCACAACATGCTCTTTGATTCGTGAGTTGCTAATTTAGTGAATTTAAGCCTTCAACTTCTTCGATTAGACCTAGGGTTTCCAATTTCATACTTGAATTCATGCTCAATCCACACCTAATTCATTTTATTTTAGAGGATGGATTCAGATTACTCACCTTAGATTCTTAGAGGTTCTAAGAATTCAGTTTTGGAAGGTTTCGAATTGGGTTTCGATTTGGGTTTTGCTTCCTCTTCTTCCTCCTTTCGCTGCCCTCGTTGTTCTCTCGCTTCGTCTCTCCTTCTTTCGCCCTCTGCTTCTTTTTCCTTTCCCCTTCATCTGCTACCTGTTCTCGGGCTCGCCGTGCCCGCCGGCTGCCGGTTTCCGGCGTTCCTCTTGCTCCGCTCCCGCTCGCTCTTCCTCTCTCCCGTGCGTTATGCTCCTTCTCACTTTCCCTGCTCCGCGTTCTTTCGTTCCCCTTTCTTCTTTTGCTCTGCTCGGCCTCCCGAGCCCTCGCCCTCCCTTCGCTCACCGGCGGTGGCGTCCTCGCCGTTCAGGCGGCTCTCGCGCCTTCTCCCTCTCTCGCTCCGCCTCTGCTCCCTCTCGTTTCCCTGTTTCGCTTTCCCCATTCTTTTCTTTCCACTGCTTGCTTCTTTGTTCCTCCTCTTTTGTTCTCAATCCCAATTTCTCTCTCCTCTTCTCCTAATCACAGCTAATGGCTTTGCTTGCCTAATTCCAATTGGACCCTTAATTCTTTACTTCTTTCTTTGCCAACACAATGCCACTAATCTCCATTTTTCATTCCTTTTTCTTTTTATTTTAATTGGGCCCAAGTAGCTTCACAAGGCCCAATTTAGCTAGCTCACGCTCGGGTTTCGGTTCTCGGGTTTCTAATTCCGACTCGAAAAATTCTAATTCACTTAATTTAATAATTTCGAATTTTTCACTTAACTTTTAATAATTTAATTTACTAGCAAGCAAACGCCTGAAATTTCGAAGTCTCACATGTACAAATGGTCATGAATTAGTGTATAAATAGTTATACACTAATTATTATATAATTATACACTAATCGATATGTAATTGTACAGTAATTAATTCCGAGAGTACATGATGGTCTCTACTCCCATAAGGACCATATACTAATTATATATAAACACATTTGCAGCGTAGGGAAGCAAACGTGTAATTTGGAAAGATGGTAAGTAACTTAGCATAATTGAAATGTAAAATATTTGTGAAGGGAGTTTTTCATTTTTTTAATATTTACCTTTTTAATGTTTTTTACTAAAAATTTCCAACATTTTCTATATTTTTTATTTTCTAAAATAAAGATATTATGTGATTTGTTTTTCAACATTTACTTAGTTTTAATACAATTTATTTAACAATTACGTTAAATTAATGTAATACCAATTTTTTATGCCTAATAATTCGGTAGACTAGGGTTATATGTACACCTTTGTTATGCAAGGGCATTAATTAAATTTTTAATAATTTTTTATTTTTAATTTTATTGGGTTTAATTAATTTATAACAATAAAAATTAATTATAAATTAAAAATAGTTATTTTTTAAATAACAATAATAAATTGATATATTAGATTATATAATTTATTAATATACTTTTTGTTCTTTATTTTTTCTATTTTAATTAATATATTTTTATTCTTAATTTCCATTACATTTAATGTTAATGTGAATAATCCCAACATTGAATTGAATTAAAATTAATGAATAATGACGAAATCACCAAATATTCCTATTTTCCATTATTTCAATTAAATCCATTGGAATGGAAAGATTCAAATCTCGGTCAACTGAAATATGTATTATCCATATAGTGTAACTTTTTAATTATTCAATCAAACCAATGATTCGTTAAAATGACGGGAAGTGTTTCAAAAAGGTGGGCATTCAAGTTAAATAACTTTGAAATAGTTTCAAAGAAAATCCTTTGGCTCTTAAAGAATTAGATGGCCTAGTATACTGTAATGTGTGATTTGATCAAAATTCGATTTTACTGATTCGGACTGAGAAACTGTCATCTCATTCAATCTAATCCGGTAAGATATGCATTTCCTCGGAATGAAAAAAGCTGATCTACTTTCATTTGGTATTTTGGTCGAAATTCTTTGACTCCTCTTGTTGATACTTGTTGTGCGAACATAAGATGCTTCTTCCTTTCGGGAAGGGAGGATTAGGGAAATCCTATTGATTGCAGACTTTCTCCGGACCTTTGGGAAAACATTAAAAAAGGCTCGAATGGTACGATCTTTCCGATCACCCCTATTGAATCAATTTAAAAAGACCTAAAGTTAGGGATTTATTAATACGTAATGTTTCTCCAATACCTAACCAAAGGGCCACCGCAGTACTAACTAAAATGACAGATTGTCAGCTCTTGGACTGACGAAATGGATTTTGGAATTTATTAACATTCTCCAAAAAGGAACTTTTAATAATCCCGTAGGTACTCGAAACCATTAAAAGAACGCATGTGTGGCATCCTACGTGTCGCTCATATATTATTTCAACTCAACTATATATATATATATATATATATATATATATATATATACACACATACATACATACATACATACATATATGATATTATATTTTGAATGTTTTATTAGTCTAATTGTCAAGTTCTATACCTCTAACCTTCTATTACAATGCACATCTGATCTATAATACAATTTACGTCGTTTTAATATACACTAAGAACTAAAAACACGGTATTGTTGATTTAAAACTCAACACTAAAAACATATCTATTATACACTAAACAACATTATGGTATACACCAAAACTAAAAACGAAAATCACAATATCGTTGATTTATAAAACATGTTAACATTTTATCCAAAACAAGTAAATATTGATCTATAATACACTAAGTGGGTGTTTGACCCATATTTAAAAAGTCTTTTTGGACTCTAACAACTAAAATTAGGTAAAATATTTTTATTTCTATTTCTAATTTTTGAAAAAACTCCCTTAATAATAGGAGTAACTACCCACAACTCCATTCAGCCTCTCTCATCTTTTTCTACGTTTTTTATCTCCTTTCTCTCTTTCTCTTCTCTCTCTCTCACACTCTGTTGTTTTGTTTTATCTCTCTCTCTCTTTCTAAATAGTTTGGCCAAATAAATTAATTATTTGAAAAACGGTTATATAAAATTTAGCCCAAATATTTTAGTTTTTCTCCAAAAATATTTTTTTAAAAACATGCTCTAAAACATCGTTCTACTATACACTAATAACAAAAACCACAATATTGTTGGAGAGTCTAAGTCATCCTAGAGGAGGGTGAATAGGGTGACGAGAAAATTTGAACAAACTTAGAAACTTTTTGCTTGGAAAAGATAAACCGAGTCCGAGTCTAGATTACACTCGGAAATGTAGACACTCGTAAATACGTGGAAACCCTCATCGGGCAGAAAACCATGGGCAATGCTAATCTAAGCACCAAGTCAAATCCACTATTTTGAACCCTCAAAATACAAAGGATCGATTCTACCGAATTGCTTCCTTAGACAATTCCTTATAATGTTTTCCTAGACTCAATAGTTCCTTTATTTGATCTAGTACTTCCTGAATGAGATAACCTTTACAATTAGGGACAACTGAGCTGACTTAACCCTTACAACTCAGTCAAGGGACCTTACTCGGAAAGTAAGAGAAGTATGTAACCGATTACAAGACTTTACAACTCGGAAAAATATTAATTACAAACTGGGAGTTGTAAACGGAAGATTGAGTATGAAAACAATGACTTTTGCTTAAGTAATGTGTTTTGCAATGATGTTCAACAATCTTCAAGTCTTGTGAAGTGGCTTCTATTTATAGATGACCAAGCAGAGTGACCGTTGTGTCTTGGTACTCGAACAAAAGTCTTTATCGGCTGTTGTAACGGCTCTTCCGAGTCACTCGGAAAAGATCCATTGGGATGTGAAAGTTGTGCAACGGCTCTTGGCTCCAAAAGGTGTTCCAGTCAACTGGTGATGTCCGAAAAGTAAGGTGGAAACCACCGTTGAGCCTAGTGTTGGAGTTTTCCACTTTTGGAAACAAACAACCCCGACACGATGTCCGAGCCCTATTTAGAAGTCGATAAAGCTTGTCTGCTGGTGATTTGACAGCTAAAAGTCGGCTACTTTTGTATTTAAAAAGAGTTAGCCTCGTTTGAATAACCTACAAAAGTAAACCACTTTGGTTCAAAATTAGGCATAGATAATAATTAAATTAAGACAGTTAAGTATATAATTATCTTAGGCCTAAAAGAATAGAATTTTTGAGTCTAATATTCAATATACTCAAATTTCATCGGAGTCAATCCCAAGGATGATCAAGTAAAAAGAATAGAACATTAGAGTATAACAACTTGATCTGGACAAATAATTCTCAAACAAACAAGTCGACTTAGAAAAAGGAATTAACACTGTAATTCACTTTGCGTAGAAATATGTCGTCGAACTCAAAATAAAAGTGTCGGAGACATTATTTGAAAACACAATAATTTTGAGTAACATCCGAGTGAGTCGAAGTATGAGTGTAGAAGATATACAATAATGTGATTTTTGAGTCGATCTGAAATGAATGAAAACTTATACGAGAGTTTCTATAATACTCAGAATGTCTTGAAATCAAAACTTAGAAGAGATGAGATTTATACCTGAATCTTCATATGGTACTCAAAATGACTTAGAGTTAGAATCGAGTATTCAAGCATCAAATGGAGCCATATAGATCAATGATTCAATTTCCGGCTTTGGATTTTGTTTTTGGCATTTTCGAGCTTGATTTGGTGAATGTGAGGGTGGTGGATTGATTGATTGTAGCTACTCGTTTTCGAATTTGGATCATCGGGGTTTCTCTTTTCCCGTTTGTATGTGTTTTTAGAAGGATAGAATTGGCAACAATGGAGATAGAGTTGTGCAAAAATCTCTCTCAAGCGAGGAGGAAGAGAAATTGCTGTGTGAGAAAGGATGGAGAGAGACATAGAAAGAGTTGAACAGGGAGGGAGGACGACGAAGTCTCGAGCAAAAGGATGGCGTCGAATGATGGAGATTGCAAAGAGAGAAAGAGATAGAGAGAGAGAGAGAAAAGTGAAGGTGGTGTCGAGCACGCAAAAGGAAAACACACAACTTTCTCCTTCTCACAAGGAAAAATATTTTCCTCTTTTAGGGGAAAACTCATCTTCCTTGAACATCATTTTCCAAAATTATTGGTACCAAACAGACAAAAATTTTAAAATTGTTTTCCGAGAAAATGATTTTTCCTCCAACCAAACGCGCCCTAAATAATATTCCGATTTACACTAAAATTAAAACTAAAATCATAGTATCATAATATAAGGTTGACCACTTGAATTCTATTTCGCAATACACTAAACAATATTCTAATATACTCTAAAGCTTATATAAATTCAGTACTAATATTGTATGCTTTAACTATATATTTATAAAATTAATCTCATGGCATAATTATTGTACTTCTTTTGATAAATATCTAAATTTAATTTAGGAAATTTAATGTATAACTAACCTTATCTCAAATTAATTTATTTTAGCGAATATTACACATTTTTATATTGTGTAAACCAACTTTTGCTCAAATTAATTTAACTTAGTCAATATTATATATATATCTTTAAGATTTAAATTGACCTTAGCTCAAATTAATTTAATTTAGTGAACATTATATGTTTAAAAAAATAGTAAACATTGTAATGTTAACGTTTCAATATATGGAGTAGTGTTCCAGATATTCTTGTCCAATTTTGCCCTTCCTCGTCGTCGAATTGTATACCCCATTGGCAGTAACTTAATTTGTTGGTGCACACTGCCCTTAGGCCATTGGTAATGGGAGCATATGTGGAGGAAAGAGAGACCTTTTTAAAAAAGGGGTGGGACAAAGTTGCAAAAATTAGTTTAAAGTGACTACGATTTTGTGGAAACTAAAACAGACCCTAAAATTTTAAAAATTTACTATTAGGTACTATTTATTCTGTAATTAATTTAGGATAGGCATTTTTTGAGAATTTTATGAATTTTCAACTTAGAATAGATCTCTAAAATTATCGAAAATTCATAAAATTTCTTTAGATTGTCTCCCTAAATTAATTATATATAATAAACAGTACCTAATAGTAAAGTTTTAAAAATTTAGGCATGTAAATATTTTTTTACAAAATTGTAGCTATTTCAGACTAATTTTTTAGGCAAAGTTGCGTCAATTCTTTTAAATTGCTATAGGAAGGGGAGAGAGACAGATAGGGAAATAAAAGAGGAAAGAGGGAGGAGCGATGAAATTCATGAAAACTATACGTGGAACCTATTTATAGTATAAATTATTATGGAGTAACTAGGATGTATTGCTCGCATTACGATTGTGAAGCTTAGGGAGCAATTTTCTTGCCTGTGTGGCATATGAAGAAACTCACTTGAGTTGCTTTTGTTAAAGATAGTCTTAGCCACGTCAAGGTCATCACAATTTTTTATAGAAAGCATATCATAATCTTACTTACAAATTCCACATGATTTTTTTGAGTAATTTTTCCCAAGTCTAATATTGGTATTGATAAGGGTGAGCGATTCATGGTACCTCGTCCAAAAATTGGGAACTTGAACTCGTTTGTTCGATTCTCGAATTTTAGGAATCTTAACTCGAACCTAAACTCGAACTCGAACTCGAACCAGCTTCGAATTTCAAAAACTCGAACCTATTCGGAAATTAGTCCTACTCTAAACCTCGCTTTGTATATAAAATTTATAACAACGATGCAAAAGTAAATTTAGGATGATAAACAATATCAAGAATGAAATAAGATTAATAAACAAAAACGAGAAAAGAATTTTAACGTGGAAACTCAAACCTGGAAAAAAGAAAAACCACTGGACGACACAAACAATCGATTCACTATTTTAAGAGAGTACAAAAACGATCTCAAACTTGAAACATTCCCAAAATCCGAGATAAACCAATCTTATTACACTCTCCACTCAATTGAACACATCAAATGGATACTGTTCCAATTCCCCTTACTTAGAATCATCTCTAATTAAAACTCACTATTTTGATGATATTTACTACGAGACGCCCCCAAGGGATCTTACTCGAGTGATTCACTCACCCAACTTATGTGTGCCCCCTTACATTTTCCCACACACTCTACTTAAGGTGTACACAAGTTTCCTTTAAATAGAAAAGAAACCAACTTTAGACTTGCATTGACTTTCCTTGCATTTACATAACAATAAACCGAGCAATCAAAGAAGAAAAACCGACGAAAACGGACGTAAACAAGTACTGGGTGAAGGGATACGACCAACAAGGTCGTGCCCATTGACGTAGGCTACCTGTGTCACTCGCTGCCTTCATTTTGCTTCTTGGCGGTTTTCCCATCTGACCGAAACATTCATGCTTTTTGTCCCTTCGGTCATGCTAGTTGTTTCGTGCCTTTAAATTGATTTTGGGTCATCACCCAACAACCTCATATTGATCAATTGTGGGGTTTTTAATCAATTTTTGACTGGGCCTCATATTAAAAATTGCAAAGTGAAAATTACTCGAATCTCATATTAAAAATTAAAAATTAAAAAGGTTAAAAATTTATAACATTGTTGACGGTTTTGTATACCCAAGGTTTCAAGAAATTGAACTTGTCTAACAGTTTCAAATTACAATTTTAGAGTTTGATTATTGGAACCAGAATCGTAACTTATTTAACTGGTTCCTAAATTTTAGAAACCTTACCGGAATTGGTCAAACAGTTCCGGCTTTGAAACCTTACTGTTAGACGGGTTCCGATCAGGTTCCAAGGTACTCGTCAAAGGTGCTCACCCCTAGTTATTGAGCCATGTTGTGTAATTTTCCCATATGGTAGAGATAATAAATTTACTGCATAATAATAATAATAATAATAATAATAATAATAATAATAATAATAATAATAATAATAATAATAATAATAATAATAATGTCATGTCCTTTTACGTTATTTTATATTTATCAGCTAATTTCAACAAATAATTTAACCGAATATATGCTTATAAACAACTAATTAGATAACTAAAATACAACAACTATTTGTTATCATAATAACTCATTATGGCAAAGAGAACCTAAAGGCTAAATCGAACAAGGTCTAAGAATCGAACTCTAAATCTAATCCATAAATTTCCCATCTAACGACCTTAATCACGCTACGTCACTGCCACACACCACCCTACCTTCCATTCCCTTATCCACTATGGCCTATTCTATTTAAGTGAAAGGAGATGTAAGGTTGTAAGAAGGTATAAGGAAAGATGTAAGGAGGTGTAAGTAATTGTAAGAAGGTGTAAGAAAAGATGTAAGCAGCTATAAGGACGTGTAAGTAATCGTAAGAAGGTGTAAGGAGTTGTAAGAAGGTGTAAGGAATATAAAATATTTTACATGACTTGATAAAAATGTTTAATATATGTTTATATTTATGTATAACATATTTGTATTTTTATTTATGAATTTAATGTAAATTATAAAATTTATATATTTATAATGGTAAATGCAATATATTAGTTTGATGATTTAATTTCTTCTTTTTATTTAAAAAAATTATGTTTGATACTTATGAAAAGAATTTTTATAGATGTATTAATGACTTTCATATGATAAATAGTTAAAAATGACCTTAATTTTGCAAGTTTGAAATAAATGTTCTCAACTAATAAAATTAGTAATTGAGGACATTTATTTCAAACATATAAAATTAAGGTCATTTTCAACTACATATTACATGAAAATTATTTATGTATCTATAAAAACTTTTTCATAAGTATTAAATATAATTTCTTTTTTCTTAAAAAATAAATCATTAAACATGACATATATGCATTTGGCATCACAATTATATAAGTTTTATTATTCTATTACGTAGAATTCATAAATAAAAATACAAATATATTGCACATAAGTATAAAAATACACATATGAATACATTAAACATTTTTATCGAATCATATACAACATTTATATTTATTCCATCTCTTTTCAACTTCTTACAGACTCCTTATATCGTTTTACATATCTTTACAACTTATACTAAATGGAACAAGGTTGAAATAGTCTAAATGCTTTTGTCACATTCAACTGGACTATTCAGGTTATAATCTTAAACTAACAAAATATGTATAATATTATTCATGATAACTACCTTAAATGAACATGATACTTTTAAAATTAATTATTCGTTGGAATTTGTTTGTGAATTTATTAAGAAATAAACTAAATTAATGTATCCAATGAGTATTAATTATCAAAATCCTTACACATCTATACAAATAAATCGATATACTTGAAATACCCGATGGGAGTATGAGTATAGAAATGGTGTAGGTATAGTTATATCATTCATGTACATATGTCACGACCATTCCTATTAGACACCTTTACCTACATAAATATTCACCAACCAAAAATTGTAAGGAGTTGTAAAGAGTTGTAAGAAGGTGTAAGGAGTTGTAAGAAATTATAAGTAAAGCCGTAAGATCGTAAGCTAAAGTTAAATGGAACCAGGCATATGCGACATGTTCTGCCGAACGACAAAACCATCGTTCACCGTCACTCCGGATAAATGGCATCTTAGATTTTCGGTAGCTCTGTGAACGCCGATCGAGCTTTTCGGCCACCGGTGTGCCCCGTTGTGGCTGTCATCGGTCTATTCCCACCGTCATTTTCCCTCTCGATTTGCCGCTAATAGATGCTAAACAAATTGGTTGTGCTTGAATGACCACCCGGCCGCTACCGATCTCCCTCCTCCGCCCAAGCCCAGCCGCCACCCGATCCGTACAATTTTCGAGCGGCTACCTAAGAAAGGCGAGAAAAGAAGGGCCAACATCAACCCAAGTCGAGAAAAGCTTAATTTCCGGCGAGCATGGTGGTCCGGGTGCCAAGTGAAAATTCGGTGCTCGAAAACACATCGACCAACTCCGATCTGCATATGGTGTTTGACGATGTCTCATTACGGTGGCGTATGGTTGATTAATGTGGAAGAGATGGTCGGTTTTTGGGCCATGGATGCACACTTGGGCCTCCAAGGGTAAGAAATTCGGTGGTTAATTTGGGGTTGATGCGACAACTTCTTAATCCTTGGGTCACATTTTTCAACTGTTTCAATGTACAGTTTTTGGTTCACAATATAAATGCTGGCTCTTAATTAATACATCGTGTTATAATGTATAATTCTTAGTTCTCAACATTTGAATACGGGCGCTCGCGCGTAAGTGTATATATAATGCTTTAGGTTTTCACGTATATTGGCCTAAAGGAAACCCTCTGAAAGAAAAAGGAAAACACAAATTGGAAAACTCGCTTCTTTGGAACAGGTCAGGCTTGATTCTCTCTCTAGGAAAAGTAAAGAAAGGCAGGCAGCGGCTGGCCCACTGTCACTGAAAAGAAAAGTAAGTGTGGCGTTGGCATCCATTCATATTCACATGCGGCCCTTCCCCTACTACTCATTCGGTCACTTGCCCTAACAGTTACTAAAATAATACTCCCACTATAATAATGCCATATCTTTTCAAATGACAAGTCCTGTCCTCATTTTCTCACCACCTTTTTGACAAATGTCCGCAATTACCTCCCCCATCCTCCCTTTAGAAAAGTGCCCAATGCATTGCCCACCAACCAAACTGGCAAACTACATAATAGAATAGAAATTACAAAGAAACTAAGGGGAAAGGACGCTGGTTTAAAACAAGAATTCATAAGCTATACAAATTTAACAATAAATTTTAACAGTTGACGCAAAGCAAAAACAAACACATCTTCGAAATGCTACAATTGGAACATTACAAAATATGAGCAGATTCGAGCATTTTGAAAGCACGCCTGCTCCTTCCAAGTCTTCTAAAACATACCCAGGTCACTTCCCCTTCACTTAGATGGAGGAGACATCATCTCAAACCATAAGAATAAAATAAACATGAAATCAAAACCCACAAATAATAGACAGATCAAAACTCAATAATACTACAAAATAAAATTGCTAACTCTACTTGCACCACCCCACACATTGAAAGGGGGCATACATGAAAAGATGACACAGAAATGCACCGGACAGAATGAGAGGGGGAGGGAGAACAGAGATTCAATACACCGAATAATACAGAGCGGCACAAAGGGGCTAATCCCTCTGGGGTGCCTCCACCTTGACGTTTCGCTTTTGTACTTCTTTCCTTTTCAAATTGTTTTTTTAGGTTAATATAATAATCTACTTTGGTTTAGATATGTTCAGTTTAATTTGAAGCTTAAAGGCAGTTAGGGTTTCTGCCAGGGCCTCCATAGTAAAAAAAGTGACCCCAATCTCCATTGTTGCCAAGTTGAACATCATAGCAGTTGGACTGCTCAGTGAACGTGCCAAGGTCTTTTGGGGCCTTGAGATTGTTAGACTCATCAACCACCTGAATGTTCCTGAAATAACTTGCCTTGCCGAAGCCTTCCTCAGGGAAATGACCACTCCCCATTTGAGTGTTAGTGTGCTGCCCATCTGGTTCTGAGTTCACCACTTCCCCGCCCCACTCGATCATCGATGCACTGTCTGTCAAGTATGAGAACAAGAACGACGGCCAGTATCCCAACACATAGTCATTGCCAAACTGCATCCACCAGTTCCCTTCTTTTGGATCCTATACCATCATGTTTCCAAAGTAATTTAACCAAAGATTTTTTCATTATTATTGCACCACACTCCACCATATTAAAAGCAGGCTAAACCACATCAAATCAAATCAATCAACGCATTCACATAATGCATAGACAATACAAGGTGGTTAGTTCCTCTGGACACCCACCCACCACTTTCTTTCAGACAAAGGGGGCACCACAGGCCAGGTATAAGTCAAAAAGAGTTTTGGATTGTTTTTGGTTCTCATATTATATACAGATAACACTACATGTGATCATTTTTGTCCTCATTTCTGAATCAATCAAAAGGTTAATAGTAATAACTTTTCCTTGTCCTGATTGAAATGGAGGAGGTAGGTGTTG
The DNA here is from genome assembly GCA_021018815.1 of Talinum fruticosum. Classification (NCBI taxonomy): domain Eukaryota; kingdom Viridiplantae; phylum Streptophyta; class Magnoliopsida; order Caryophyllales; family Talinaceae; genus Talinum; species Talinum fruticosum. The sequence continues at coordinate 1,678,309 of JAITYX010000103.1, forward strand.
AGGTGGATTCCATACCACATATGCATAGATTTAAAAATTTTTAAAAGTTTTTCTTTTTTGGAATGGTGTTTACTTTTCTTTTTTGTGTTTTTGTGGGCCATTCTCATACACAAGGCCAAAGCCAGTACTCCCATTATCAACATTTCGAAAGATTCTCACCCCTTATAAGCATCTGATCCGCAGCCCTGTCCCTTTGCCCCTTTCCCTAATACTTTTTAAATATGATTATCCTGAGAATACTAAAACCTCCTTTTCTAATTCTTATTTACCTTTCTTTTTAAAGGAGACATGTAAGGGAATAACTCTTTTTGATAATCGAAAAGGGACAATTTTCCATGGGGAAATGCATCAACTTGCCAGCAAAATCCATGATTTTTTCTCTTTTTATTTTTTAATTTACTATTCACTGCGAGAAGGTGGAAGAAATGCTATGTTAATGCAGAATATGCAAAAACAGGGTTTCAATCAATTAAAAAGGGATTTCACACACACCAAGGCTGAGTGAGAATTTTGGCAGTCACCTTCCAGACAAGGATACTGATATCATATTGGGAGCTTCGATAACCAGAGACGGGAGAGATGCTTGCTCCCATTGCAATTTCACTATTGATCTGTATGAATCCAGAGCATAACAGGTTGTAGCAACCTGTGGCTTGATATGCATCGCTCTGCAGATTTTTAGTTTCAATCAGAGGCTAGCACAAGTTACCACGGCCCTTCACAACACACATTAACTTGCGCTTATGGACAACAGTACAGGACAAATGTAGACGGGGAAATGAGAGAAAGGGAGAGCTTACAGTCCAGTATGTGAAAAGCCGAGTGTTGTTATCCCCATACAGATCAGGGCTGACCTATAGTTGCATCCACACAATCAGTAAAGACTTCAGCTCCATCAATAATATAATAACAGCCATTTACAATAACATAAGAACAGAGAAAAAGGGGGGTGGTGGTGTTGAATGTTGATAATGATCAAAAATAAGACGAGAACTAATTTGGCTGGAGAAAGTTATGCAAAATTGTCATCTTCCATTTAACTGAAAATCAGCAACATATACCTGCCAACCAGCTTCGATGCTGTTAAGATCCTCGCCAAACGAACCACCCAGAACCCATATCTGTGACAGGCTAAACTCATTCGGCTGCTGAATCTTAGGTTCCCAAACATTTATAGTTGCTTTAGCTCCATAGTATTTCTCTCCTTCAACATATGCGATCGCATGCTGTCCACCAATGAAACGATCAAAACAAATGTCTACCTTAGGTGGTAGGAGGAGGGAGGAAAATTAAAGAAAATGGGAAAAATCAATAGGGAGACGGAAGAATTTATTTTCTAATCCATCTCTTTCTAATCCATCTCTTTTAGCTGCAAAAAAAAGGGCATAAGAATAAATGTTAAGTCACCTGATGGCCGCTTTCATTCACAAGGTCTGGATCTGCAGACCTGGGTTTGGGGATGCTCCTGTGTTTCTTTCTTCCGTATCTCTTAATGGAGCTTGCTCTCAAGATGTCGTCTTCCTTGGTCCTCCTAATGGGGATAGTGCCTTCTGGGCATTTACCATTCTGATGCCAAAGTTGCTTAATTGGATTGGTTCTTTCTATAGGTTTTGCAGCAACTTTGCTCCCATCAAATAGCCCCTCGGGGTGGTAATTAGGCCTCATCTATATCAACCAAAAACCAACAAGCCAGAGACTGTGAGCACAGCTCTGAAACCCCCTCCCCTCCTTCAGTACCATAGCCCCAGGCACATTGGTAACCAGGGAAGGAAAGCCGCATGTTGAAATTGAAAGGAATCAAGAAAGCGAACCTGAATTGTATGGTTCTTGAGGAAAGGATGATCAAAGGCTGGCTGATGATTAATGTGAACACAATCTATAATATCACCATCCGGGCTCTGCAAATCACAAACATACCATTTAACGTAATTCCTAGCATAATCGGAAATTGGCTGAAACCCTAAAATCCCCCCAAACACACACACACAATCCTGTCTTCAAAGAAGCCTAAAATCAAAGAACTAAAACGGAAAGGGGTGACAGCGACAGCAATAGCAACCCCATCTCAAGAGGACTACATCTACATCTGCATTTGCATTTGAAATTAAACAACGAGGTGGTAGCTAACAGGAACAATGTAAAAGAGCCTTCTATTCTACCGAGAAGAAGACTGCATCTGCATTTGCATTTGAAAATAATAATTAAACAAATGAAGCACGGAGGGTTCTCCCGTTTTCTCACAGTAGCAAAGACTGAGGAAGGTTGTAACAAATCCATAAAAGGCACAGTACTACAGTAAACTGTTCAAAGGCAGAAGAATAATGAAAATGAAAAGGGCTTTCCTCTCCACAACTCAAATCCAGCAAAAAAAAATACAAAAAATGGCGGACTGCTTAGTGAATCGGAAACGAGAAAGCCTTTAAAAGTTAATAGGTCGCGGCTGCATTCTACTCACGTTACTAACACTGCAACTAAACGGAACATTAATTTTTTTTAGAGAGAGATATGAAAACCTGAATGGTTTTGACTGGAGATTTGTTCAATCGGTTCAAATGCTTCTGGACTTGAAGTTTCTGGCGAGAAGGTGAAGGTAATCTAGCAGCCGAAACCAATGAGCTGAAAGCCCAGAGTAAGATCATCAGGGCCACTGCCCTTCTTCCAAGCATCACGGTCATGGCTTTTTCTAGTAGATGACCAGCCCCTAAACCACAGCCACTCTTAGGAGCAGGTGAGAGATTGAAGGCGTTAAACCTAAATTTCTGTACGATAAACCCTTCAAATATTGAGATTCGGACCACTTACAGACAGCAAATACACCTATATCTCCGAACTCCGCTTTCTCCACTCAGTTCACCGCCCTCGTTTATTCTCTCTCCTGTGCTTCTTTCTTCCCAGTTTGTGGTATTTCTTTCAAGACGATAGTGGGTTTTGAACTGTGGTTTTCTGGTTTCCGCAAAAATCCAACTAACGGACGTTTCGCGGACTCCGTCTCTTTTGTGGACTCCGTCACTTTCTGCTTCCAAATTTGACAAGTTAATTACCACCAACTTCCCTGCCCCTTAGTTTTAACAAATGTTTGAATTAAAATGTTATTATAATATCTCAAAAAATTAAAAATGCCATTAATTAATTTTATATTCAACAATTGTCAAATTATTATTAAATGTTCAAATATTATATTATTTATTCCTTATTTAGTTAGTTTTTGACTTGTGAAATAATATATTTTGATGATTTTTACTCTTTTGTAGGTAATAAGTTGAATCGAGTTAATAGGAAAAAGTTTGAGCAAAAAAAGAATCAAAACAAGCAAAGCAACTGTACAATTTCGCATGGTTGTACAAGTTGACCGGAAGACTTGCACAAACAACAATGTGAAATTGTATAATTATGCGGACTCGCATGGACATCCGTGCAAACTTGTACGACCATGTGACGACCTAGTTTCTTTTTGTTTGATTTTTATGTGACTCTTTGATTTTACATAAAAAAATATTTATTTATGTTTTATATTTGTTTATATCCATTTATATTCGATTATGTTCGTTTCAGTTGTAAGTCATTATTATTATTATTATTATTATTATTATTATTATTATTATTATTATTATTATTATTATTATTATTATTATTGTTGTTGTTATTTTTATGAAACGGATCACTAAAATGATCATATATGAAGTGTTAAGAGTGTGGATATTATAAACGTACACAAAACTTACTAATATAATATTAAAAGTTACAAGCTGTATAAGTTATTGGAGAACATCCCCAACTACACCACTATCATATACGCTACTTCATTCCTAACGACATTCATTGTTTATCTGTTACAAGGATCGTGCAACACTTATATTGTAACATCACGAACCCCATCCTAGGAGTATTACGCTAGGGTTTCCCAAAAGGAGCCCTTAAGACTAATTAAGGAGTCATGTTTGGTTTTCTAATCCTAATCTTAATGGTATTAGAGGTGATTTTTCATTTTGGTTTGAATTTTTTAAAAAATTTCAACAGAGTTCCTTTTATAATATGACTTATCCCTTAGGCTAAAAGCCTTATAACATGCACTAAAACCACAATAAAACTCAACACGTAATCGTGCGGTTTTGTAATATGCAAGCTCCCGAAACTTTCAGAGATTTGCACAAGCACCCATGTATGTATGTGTATATATACATACATATACATGGATCAGAATAAGGCAAATTATCTATTTAAAAAATTTATCGATTTTATTAGTGACTGAGAAAAAAATTACAAAGAAAAGAAAATATGTGGATTAAATTTAGCCATTTATATATGGTTTAAAAATTAAGCATGCTATACTATTTATTTAAGATAAGCTTGAATCAAATGTTAATTAGACAAAAAGATAATAATAATAACAATAATAATAATAATAATAATAATAATAATAATAATAATAATAATAATAATAATAATAAAATGAACAACAACAACAAAATCCCCAAACCTAATAATAATAATAATAATAATAATAATAATAATAATAATAATAATAATAATAATAATAATAATAATAATAATAATATAGAAAATAGGATAATTTTTCTTTTTTAATAATTATAAACCGATCTCCGAGAGATTGAGAATTGATCCCCTTCTATTTAGGGGATTCAAATTTCCTTGTTTTAAGGAAAATTTAAAACCTGTAAATTTCAAGTTCCACCTTCAAAATACTCAACCAAATAATTAAAAAGGAATTTGAAACTAGAGGAATCAAGTTTCATTCCAGTTTAGCTCAACTAAACAGGACCTTAATATAACACCCCATCCTCCAATCCACAATTAACTCGACCAACATTTGCTTAATAACCATAACGACTTATGGTAATGAAAATTAAGATCAAGGTGGAGGCATTACTGCCGTCTCCGGATAACGAGACAAGGCTAAGACACTCAATTAATTAATAATATTTTTTTGTACGACATAAATGATAACATGAAAGTTATGTTTATACAAACAAGTAAATAGGATGACTCTATTTCCATAATCGAGTTCATACATGACCCAAAAACTTAAACTTATTCTAGTGTAACCCATAATAGCAAAGACATGCAAGAGGGGCGGTCAATAGGTCATTGCCCGACCTTGTCGAACCCTTCTCGTCGGACTCCTCTACTTTCCGATTCTCCTGTTTAACCCTTGTCTGTTTCTCCTTTCCTAAAACAAAATTTAAAGAAACAGGAAAAACTAAAAGTGAGCGGTTGGCTCAATACGTTACCCTTGTACTTGTAAAAGCACTTGTGGTGAGCCGGTGAGCGCACGCTATTTCAAAAATTCATTTAAAAGATATCATTAGGCAAAAACTCGATTTTTTTTGTAGACTTTTCGGTTAAAAATTTCGTTTTCGTAAACATTTTAGCTTCCGGCTAACACTAGGACCCCCAATTCATATGCAATTGCAGCCATGGCTTCGGCTATACGATTCGCTTAAAATTCCCGTTTACGGGAAGGGCCCAATTCGATTAATTCGCTATCGGACAATTGAGAACGGTTAACGATGAACCGATCAACGATTAACGATTAATTGGGTCCTAAAATGTTAGGCCATTTTAAAACAAGTACGGTAAAGCCTTTCATAACAATTAAAAATTTAACTATTTTAGAAGGGTACAAGCAATAACGTACCTCGGTTAGGAAGTTTGCTTTGAACTAATTTTTGATTTGTTTTGCTTTCGACGTTTCCGATAACCTTCGTTTGCAAAGAAATTTTTCCCTTTTACTTTAATATAATTATTATATGTATATATAGATATTTCCTCATGCCCCTTATCTCTTTTTTTTTTTCCAAAATTACTATCTAATTCTTGAATTTGTTTTCAAACAATAAACACGCATGTATATGCATGTACATACATATATATCTTCCTTTTAACTTTATTTCTCCAAATAAATTCCTCAATTCCTCAACACCTAAAGCTATATTAATTCTTTTCTTCTTTGTATCTATTTATTTTTCATTATAAATAATTAAATTTAGTCTAGAGAAAAGAATTATTACCTTAGTAATCAAGGTGTTAACAAAAAGAGGGTGAGGAAGGGCAATTGGTGGCTGGCCGGAATCCGGCGGCCGGTGGACGGCGGCAGGCGGCAGCCGGTGGACGGCAGGTGGTCAGGCGGCGTGGGCTGGAGGCTGGCAATGGAAGGAGTGTTTTGGGCTTCTGGCTTCCTCCCTTTCTTTGTTTTCAGCTTGCTTCTTTTTTTTTTTTTGGCCCAGCAGCACCCACCCTCCCTTCTATTTATAATGGGCTCTGCAGCCCAAATCTTATCCTCTTCCATTACCCTATCCATTTTAGATTTGTTTTTATCCAAATAATCATTTTACAACACATGCTAAAATATTTTAACCACACATTTGTATAAAAATTATTTGCTATAAATTATTTATCTATTTATTTATTTATTTATTTTATTTTATTTTATTTTATTTATCTATTTTATTGTTTGAACATTTTATAAATATTTAAGCATGAATTGATATTTCTAAGTCAATTATTTCTCATTTCCATTTTGACATTTATGCGCGGCTCACTGCTTCTTAAATATTGAAACAGTAAAAATGCAATAATTAGATACAATTAAATTTTTGGGGCCTTACACTTAATGAGGCCTTGGAAAAATCAACAATTGACATGAGAATAGAGTTTCTCAAAATTAAACTAAAAATATGAATTTTGTCAATCTTTGATGAAAAATAAAGTCAATGGTATAGTTGAAGGAAAGAGTTCATTAGCATAGTATAAATATTTGAATTAGTCAAATGAAGCCGAAGTGTTTAACTTTTAAGAGAAATTTGCAATAGTTCATAAGATTTAAGAGAAATTTGCAATAGTTCATAAGATATTGAACTCAAGGAAGAATATGATAATACTAAAATACAAAGGCTAATAAAAGTAATTTTTCATGAAAGTAAAACAACATTATTGTTTGTACCTTTATGAAAATGTTTCACAATTGTGATCGTTAGCACGTACTTCACAACTTAGAGTAAATAGTTCACGGTAAGTTGACCAAATATACAAATACGGTTATAATCACGATTACAGTTCATAGGAGTTGATCGATCGAGGCTAAATGAATTGATTTATATACATATATGATGATATCATAAAATCGTCATGGCAGCCACATGTATATTGGATCATAAACTAGGCTTAGAATGAATGTTTAATATTTGTTTTTTGTTATAACTTTGCACATGAATAACTTTTGAAACCAACTTTCACTATATGTGCACACCCATTAACTCTTAAAAATATATTTTTACAGTATATGCATGGGTAGTGTATTGACTTATAGGTCATTCTTTATTTTATTATTTTATTTTTTAAATTGTTTTTAGGAAAAGAAAAATATACTAATATTTTGAAAGAAGTGACATTGGCAACGCTAGCTCAGGACAGTTATCGTAGTTTAACTTTTGCTCTTAAGGGCGTGTTAGTTAAAATTAGTCTGTTTTAGTAGTGTTTAACTGTTTTAGTAGATGTTAAGCTGTTTAATTAGGGATTATCTCATTACTTGACTAGTGGTTAGTGGTTAAATGTTTAACTAGTGATTTAAAATAAGCGTGTTTGGTAATATTAGTTGTTTAAGTAGTAGATTTGTATAAAATGACTTAAAAGGAAATAATTGATAAAAGTTTTTAGAAAATAAAAAGGAAAATTTCGGAAATTATGTGCAAACACTAGGTAGTGTTTTTCAAGTAACTTTTCGAAAATACTACCTAAAACTCTAATCAATATGTCAAACACTATGTCGCCAAACACTTATATTTTTAGATAAGTAGGGTTTTACCTCCTCTAAAACACTAACCACTACCTCAAAAACTACTGCCGAACACACCCTAAATATGATATAATTAGTTTTTGAGGCTTTGACTTTTGCTCCAGAAACTTCTATGAAATCAATTAGCGCTGTATCCAAGCTATTGAGTTTTGTTTAGAATGTAAATAATCTTTTATTGGAGAAAAATTTATATTTAGTGGTTTAAGTTAGTAAATGTTCACGCTAATGTTATGAAGCTTTAAGTTGTAGTGTTTCATGTCAATTAGAAGGATAATCGTGTTATCTAATGCCATTTATGCTTAATCTAGTCTCTGGAAGAGTGATAGCGGTAATGCTCCTAACATGGTTTGATTTTCTGCTGTCTTGTTATAGTGTGAATATCTATCTAATCATTAGGTTTTAATAATGGTTATGTTCGGGACATTAATTATAATTACTGGGCTAATAACAAACATTGGTAAACCCCCTATTTTGACTTCTCCAATCAAATTTATATCTAGTAGTATGATTGTTATGATTGTTTTATTAATTTTCTATCATTTTTTTGTAAGAGTTATTTCATCTCCTTCTTGTGATAGTCATAAATTTTGTCTTTCTTGTGAGATTAGGGTTTCCCTTTCTAGGATTTTGTTTTTTTACCTTTTCTGTGTTATTTCTCTTGCCTATTTTGTGAAAGCTTTATTAGGGTTGTTAATTTATAATTAGAGGATATATTTATAATATTTACATATCTCAATCACGGTGATATTTTTTTTGAGTTGGATTTATTATGCCATATAGATATAGATTTTATGAAATTATGATATAGTTTGCCGACGTTTAGAAAAGCATATTGAAGTTTAAAGATGTAATCTGTGACCATAATGATGTTGCAAGTATAGAATCGGACAAAAGTTTATTTTCAATTAATTTTATTGAAACATAGATGTATTTTAATATTTTAGATCTATTTGTTGTGAGGAAATTGTCGGTATCGTATGGCTTTGTTAAATATTTTAGGAATATGGCATGAATAAGAACCATGCATAGTATATGGTTAAAAATGAAGTTTAACTCTAATAAATCATCAATTTAGAAAAAAAAATCCTCAAATTGAAACAAAACAAAATAGAAGGTTAGAGAACAAAATAGAAGAAGGGATCGCACCAACACATACATATTTAATATAAAAAGTAAGCGAGCTGCAATTTTACATAGTTACAAGTCAGAGCCAAACAATATTGAGAGAGTATAAGCAAGAATAAAAAAGTTGTCTAACTCTCATCTGTCTGGGAAGCTGCCCTTGCCTCGCCTACAGATGAAGGGGAGGAAGAAGAAGTTGATGGCATGAGAGATGAGTCTCTACTAGTGGTCGAAGATTCAAATGAAGATAATAATGTGCTAAAAGGCCAAGGCAACGCAACCCTCCTATTGTCATTGTCACTCCTGTATACCCTTTCACCTCTTTCACCACTACCTATAATGCTTCGGCTTTCATCAACATTGATGCTATTTCTGGAACCTTCAAAAGCACATTTTGGCTCACTGGCAGGCAGCTGAAATCTACAAACTGGACAAGAACTATGCAACTCAAGCCATGGTAAAAGGCATATAGTATGAAACTTGTGTTTACAAGGCATTTCTTTTGCTTCACCACCAAGATCAAAATCGTCCAGACACACTGAACATCGCAAACTTTCCTTAACTTTTACTATGGGTAGTGCTTCAATGACCTCCTTTTGTGCTGGTGGGGTCCCATATCTATTAGGATCATTATCTGCTAAATGTTGGAGCAACATGTCCAAACCTGGGCCTATCAAATAATCACCAAATGAGCCAAAAGTGTTATGATTTTGATTATGGTTTCGGCTTTCGTTAAAACTAGCGGAGCCCTGCACTATTATGGTTTGATGAAATGGATTTATGAAAATGAAACGCTCCCTTTCTTCAGCACTAATATTTCTGGAGTGATTTTCTGTGTCAGTCACCATTCCTGCTCTGATACCTTGCAATAACTGAAGGATAGTGGTCGAGGTTCTTCTTCGGCGTTGAATGATTGAGTCAAGCTCCCTATCCAATTCAACATCCATTCCACGCGATCTGCCCCTTATAATGTTGTTGTCAATGTGATTGCCTTCGTCATGGTCATCATTCAAGACATGTAACCTTTGACGACGACGAGGATTGCCTATGATGCCAAGCAGGATAGGAGCCCAAAGAGATAAAGCACGATCTGTTGCCAAGTTAGATTCACCCAATCCTCTTGATATGGCATTTGTGGAATCAATTTCTTCCACAAATCCACTAAGACAAATTGAACACTTAGGCTCTGCTTCTATAATAGGATTCACTACTTGGGAGCACATATGACACCAATGCCTCATTATAGGCATTTCGTCTGCCATTAACTTTTTGTTATTTTTATATATTTTACTAAGCGAACAAATCTAATTTCTTCTTGATTTTTGCCTTTGTATAATCAATTGCCGAAATTCTTCTTGCATACACACATCCTTATATTATTAAGGAGGAAAGGGGATTATTTTACCATCCCCTCTCATTTTATTGGGGGGAAGGAGGAAGGGATGAGAATCCTAGACCATGTATGAATTGTTTCAAAGATCTAGCAAAAACCCATCACAAACTCCATCAATACCATAGGCACATACAAATAAGGAGGGGTGGGAGACAAAAGGTAACCTTCCCCTTCCCATTTTATTAATTAGCGCAAAGGAATGAAAGGGTTGATGAACAAAGGAATACATTGGAGGTTGCAATTACAACTAATTTGTGAAGCAGACAAATCAGGCATTCCCTTCAGATTCTCAACCGAAATAAAAGGTGGAGGTGAGAGAGTGAAAGCATGAAAAACATCCAAAAAATAGAAAATCAATAATCATATTTTGAAAAGGTCAATAAATATCTCCAATCAAGGTAAGCATGCGAACATCGTGTAATAATAATACGCATAATCCTATAAAAAAAAATGTGTACCATCTACTTATATTAATGGGAGTAACAAATAAAAATTTGAACTATTTATTTTAAGCCTAAAATGAAAGTTGTTTTCATAAAAAAAAAAAGAAGAAGAAGAAAGTCGTTATGTTTCTAAAATTAGAAAATCTTGGGATCAAAGTATACAAAATTCTTTTGAGACGCTAGCTTGGCATACATAATTCAATTAATCTACAATAGATAAAATTTATAGTGTAAAAAAGAGACAAAAAGAAAGAACTAGAGCTTCTTACCCATACTCTATGGATACCTAGGTTTTTTTTAAATTTTTTTTTATCAACTATATGAAGGTTTGCTCTTGGAGAAGTTAAGTCATCCTAGAGGGAGGTGAATAGGACGATGGAAGATTTTGAAAAATCAAACTCTTTTGCAATTCGGCGCTGCTAGCCCGCATTATAACGACCTTGTTCAAATTGCTCAGACCAACATTTAATAGTAAATTAAGGTGGTTAATTAAAAAAAGACTTCGAGTACCACCCCCTTAGCTATATGTTTAACACATCTAATTCGATCAATCTGGTTCGGGAAAGCTGGGAGCAAGAAGAAGTCCATCTCAAAAGCGAGATTAGCGCTTTCTCTGATATAGTCTATTTGAGTGTCCGATCTCTCTTGGGAGATCGGGAAGTCAGGTCTGAGACAAAAAGTTCCCAGCCTGGTTATAGTAGAAGTTGTCCCCGGATCTTATATCACGCAATTTTGTGATGAGTTACACCGGAGTTGGAACCGGGAATGGATTAGCGATCAGAGTCTGTCGCGATCTCGATAGAGATTGTTAGAGAGGGACCTAAGCGGGGCCGATGAGTGATACGAACAAATGGGTTCCCTAAGTAATTGGAGGGACCATCGATTCTTTGGAAGTCAGCTGAGAGACCTAGGAGATTAGCTAAGCAAAGAGGAACCGAAGCCAATTGAAAGTAAGAGCCGTTTGATAGCCCTTTTCGCAAGCTCCCTTATCAATTGCTTTCTCCTATCATAATAAGGTGATTTACCCGATTAGATTAAGGCGCAGGATTCCCCACCCCTTGTCAAATAAGGGAAGTTTCCGTCCACACCTAGCTAGCATCGAAGAGCATTCATCCCGTATCCTCACTTATCCTATCCTACGTTCTTTCCGTTTTCGAAACGAAAGTAAAGAAAAGAAAAAGAAGAAAGCCCTTTCAAAAAGCCAAGCACAAGCAAAGGTGTTAGTCCAGTGGCAGCTAAAAAACGGATGAGAAAAATTGCCTGGAGAAGGAGTGAAAGAACCCGGGTCAAAGAGGTGGATCCGAATAAGGCCGATATGGGCCCTGAATGCTCGCCCCAAATAAGCTAAAACAAAATCGCTGAGACCTGGAGGGGGATAAAGGCTACTAGTACAAGACAAGTAAGCAAAGTGGATATTCAACGTACGTCCAAGAATGGCCTTGCCGCCATTCCTCAGCAAGACCAAATTTCAAGTCCAATAATGCCAAAAGTCAATCTGTCTTCGGCTATCCAGCAAGCGTGCCAGCTGGAACCGGATCCCGCTTTGAGGTCCTCCAATCTTTGAATGAGGAAAACACCATACGTGCCCAATGGGAACCAGCCAATTAAAAAAGGAAAAATTCTCTTCTCTTCAAAAAACCCTTCAAACAAGCTTTTCCAAAGCAATCGACTCGGGAACAAATAAGCCCAACTTAGGGGGAAGTGTGAGACCCCGAAATTTCGAGTGCTTGCTCGGTAGTGAATTATTAGAAATTTTCCGAGTCGGAATTAGAAACCCGAGAACCGAAACCGAGCATGGGCTAGCTTATTGGGCCTTGAGAAGCTAGTTGGGCCCAATTAAAAAAAAAAAAAGAAAAAAAGAAAAAGGGAATGAGAATGGGGATTCGTCGGCAGTGAGGAGGAGCTGTCAAATTAAGCAAAGAGAGCGAGGGGGGTCCAATTGGAATTAGGCATCAAGCCCATTGTGTGTAATTAGTTAAAGAGGAGAGAGAAGGGGGTCGAGACATTAGAAGAGGAACGAAGAAGCGTAAGCACGGAAAGAAAAAGGGACGGGAAAGAAGCAGAGCAAAGAGGAAGCGTAACGGAGCGAAGACAGAGGAGAGTAGAGAGACCGAGCGAGAGGGAGGCAAGAGCCAAGAGGCCCGGGGTCGGTGGCTACCCGAACGGCGAGGACACCGCCGCTGGTGGGCGAACAAGAGCTCGGGAGGCCGAGCGGAACGAAGAAAGGGAAGAGCAGAGAGGCCGAGCGAACGAGGGGACCGAAGGGGTTCCGCGGCCAGCGAACGCGAGGGCCGAGGAAGGCGGTCGGTGGGCACGGAACAGCGGCCGACGGCCGGTGAGCGCGAGGAGGGGGACGAAGGGGACCTGAATCGGACCGAAACAGGGAAGTCGGAGACCGGGACCGAGGCAGCGAGAGGAAGAAGCAGAGGGTGAGGGAAGAAGAAAGGTTGAAAGAGCAGGAGTTAGACTAGAAATTGAAAGGCGTAAGAGAAATCGAAACCCAATCCGAAACCCTGTAGAACTGAATTCTTAGAACCTCTAAGAATTTAAGGTGAGTAGTCTGAATTCATCCTCTCGAAATAAAATGAATTAGGTGGCTTGAACTCGAAATTGATGCATGAAATTGGAAACCCTAAGCTAATTGAAGAAGCTAGAGGCCTAAATTCACTAAATTAGCCACTCACGAATCAAGAGCATGTTGTGAATTTGTGATGTTTATCTAGTTCTGAAATTGTGATGTTTAAATACGATTGAGCATGATTAGTGAGAATTGAACGGGATTAGCTTGAACAGGATTAGGGAGAGAAATCAGGAAGTTAACTTCATGATTCGTATGCGATTTTTCAAGTAAATAAGCATGTCTGTCCGAATTTCTGTGAATTCATGTGTAGCCCGAAACTCCCGAAACTTTTACTGCAGCCTTCTCGATGATTTATGAGAAATTCCTGTAAATTTCGTATGCATTGGATGAGTAGATTAGGAGATATGCAATTTTAAGTGAAAAGGTTCTGTTTTGGGCTAAATCGCATATAAGTGAGTAACTGAATTAAGAACTGAGATGTAAGAAGCTTTACGTCTAGATTAAGAGATATATATCGATTAAGTAAAGTTATAGAACCATATACCACTTATACGCGATAATACGCGATCATGAAAACGATAAGTTCGTTGATTAGGAATCCTAGTTGGCATGTTTATGTGATTATGTGTTTATCCTGAATTCATCGATTATAAATGACATAAGCATGCGTATGTGAAATGAATTGATCGTACTTGAGTTGGAACTTACTTATGTGAATTGCTTGTTTTGAAGAAGTTACGCATGAACGTGCTAAGCATGAATTATATGAACTAAGTGTACCTTATGTATAAGTAATAAGAAAATAAGAAATTTAAAGAACTAAAGAAGGGAGAAAGGATTGTGTTATTGATCTTAGACCCCACGAATTAAAGAACCCTCTCGAAGCTATGGCCATAGAAGTGTCTCGTCAACCCGAAGCCACGAATTATTTTGCTTCTACGAATTATTGACGAGTATGCGTCCTTCGGGGAAGGGAGGCCGCCTCGAGGCCACGAATTATTTTGCCTCGAGGCCACGAATTAGCCTCCGTGAACCGAGCCCACGAATTATTTTGGCTCCAAGAACTGGGTCTTTAGAGCGGAACATAAATCTTCTTTCCATTCGAACTAAGAAAACTTAAAAGAAGTACGATATGAAGAAACGAATGATCGTGCATATCGAACCGAGAAAGAGCGAATCGATGATTTATGAAATGCACGATTGAACTCAAGAAGAAGAATAAGAAGAAGATCGGACCCTGTTTTCATAAGAAATGTGTGCCATAAGAACTAAGATATGATTTATGTGATGAATGAGTTGCATGATGAATGATTATATGATTTACTTGCGTAGAAAGACGAATGATGCATGTTTAATTGAATTCATGAATAAGTGATGTCATATGATTCTCGGCAAGTTGGTAAGTTTAGAATCTCGCATGTCTTAAGCGTATTTGATTTGAATCGCATGTCATGAATGAATTGTGAATTTACGTGTGTTTGTTAATGAATTAATGTGCAAAGTGAAACCCGGGGTTGAGTTTGGGTTATTCACTGGGCTAGTGAGCTCATGACATCACCAACATTTCAGGTGCGAAGTTAGGACTCCCTGGAATTGCTTTTGGCTATTAGAAGAAGCGAACCATCGGATAGGACTTCTCCGGACTTCTCTGTACTTTATGTTTTTCATGTTTGTAAAGACCGGTTGTACTTGAACTTAAGTTTGATTATGAATGTAAAAGCCCTATGTGAATACTCCGAGCGTGTGGCTCGTTGAGTTGTGTTGTGTTTCTCCGAGCGTGTGGCTCGTTGAGTTTTAGATTGTGTTTCGTGCGGGGTTAAGGCTTTAAGCCTATGGGTTTAGCCAGTTTACGGAGGAAACTCTGCCGAAATTTCCAGAAAACCCTTTGAAAACCTAGAATTACGCTTCCGCCAATCCAATAAAGGGTTATTAACCCCAAGTTGAGATCTTATGCAGCCTTAGGGGTTCCTCTCGGGAACCCCGGCATGTAATACTCCTAGGGTGGGTCTAGGGGTGTTACGAGGAAGAGTATAAGGAATCAATCTCTGACAACCCAACGAAATCCAAATTCCCCTTTTTTTGATGTGATGAGTCCCTTGTGGACTATGTGGTAAATTCAAGCTGCACCCTACCCAATTAACCTAAGGTCAAGGGCTTGTTGGTGTTCTACCATCCTTCTCTCCCCTGACAATTGCTACTCCCATCCACTTTTTGAATCTCGGGATTTGAGAAACTACTCAGCCAGCCACCCCTCTATGGGTTTATAGACCCTACAACCAGGAAAGAAAGTTCCAGCTACAGGAAACTCCCTCAGCCCAAGTTCTGGTTCTATACCAGACAACACCCCTTGCCGTCGGACTTGTCTTTCTCCTTGACTTGCGGGAGAAGAAGACTAGGGAAAAGCATTGTATGCCCGATAAAGCGCATTGACTAAACTAAACCAAAGAGTATGGACGTTAATTTGCCCTAAGGTGATTTAAGTAGAAGCTCTTGGTTGTCTAGTTGAGCAGGAGGCCCTTGAGAGGACTCGCCCCGAATCCCGGCTTTTCATACCTAAACCCTTTTTAAGCTATCAGGAAGAGCTAACCAGACTAATGACCGTGAGTGACTCAGGACTCGAACCTACCACCTAGGCGTAGGCCTATGTTCTACTAACTAAAAAACTAGGGCTGAGATTGGTGAGTAAACTTTACTAAAAAAGCATATAGAAGGACTCGATTTAGACTACCCTACGCTACAAAAGATAGGGTGCGTTCCCTCTAAAGCCCTTCGCTCCTCTTTCATTTTTTAAGTAAGAGTAATAGCCAAAAGTCAAATAGTAAAGGTAACTTCACTCTTCTCAGGTTAGTATCCTAGGGCCCTTCTTCGGGATATGAATATGCCTCCTATCTTCAATATACTAGACTAGTTAGATTCCCGTATAACCTGGTGTTGTGTTCGGCGAACTTTCGTCAAAATCTCGAAATGCGATTGTTTTTTTATCTCCGTTCGTTCCTGCTTCCTTGAAACCTTTTCCTTTGTCTGGGTTCGGCCGGAACTAGTGCTCTTCGACCTGCCTTTCCAACATAAGTGGTCCTTAGGCCTAAGCCTTACTCGGCTGGGTCTTCCCCTGCTTTAAAAAGGCCCTTGTGCTGACTGTCGGCCCTCGAACGAAGCTGCTCCGCATATGCGATCATCACACCTCTATGTACCTACAGATGAGGGCTCCAAGGCCTACTGTACAATAATGTGGGAAGTGCATCCTGCACACCAGAAAGTCAGTGGCGTACGCCACACCCCTGTATCTATGCCCATTGAAACGTATATTGTAATACAATCTCCGACGCGACGCGCAAGGCCCCATGCAAATCCCTACGTCGGTCGATCGTAGGGGCGGGCCGTATTAGCAAGCGTGACGTGCCGGACTGACCCAACACGTCTTTCTTCCTGGCAACAGAAGATGCACAAAGTGCTTTAAGTAGCACTACCGAGTTCGCATCAGCGATTTTCTCTGTATTATGAATAGAAGAAATGGGTTTGGTCTTGGAATTCATCAGGCTTTATGATCGGAGAAAAAGCGTTTGCACGTAAGAGAGACAGAAACAGATTCCGAGTCTAAATTGGACTCGAAAGTGTCAAACACAAAGAAATACGTGGAAACCCTCCCGGGGCGGAAAACCACGGACATTGTTAATCCGGACACCAAGTCAAATCCACTAATTGAATCCTCAATTACAATGAATATGATTACCCGATTTGTTCCAAACAAATCTATTATAATTTTTCCGGGCTCAAAATTTACTTTATCCGATCGACCTAGTACTTCCAAGTTGAAGTTACCTTATCAACTTGGGATCCTCCAATTTTTCTCGGGATTAGTCTAAATAAAGCATTTAATGACTAATTACCTTAATTTATTAATCGAAATATTTCAAGTCTAATATTCAATATACTCATATTCCGAGATATGTCAAAACTCATAAATAAATCATTCAATCTTAATGGGCACATGACTTATTTAGACATTTTACAATTACACATGATTAAACAAATAATAGCGTAGACAAACTAAATGTCCGAGTCCGACTTAGTGGGTCGAATCTTATATCCGAGTGGGTCGGACTTACTCGGTTTGTTATAACTAACTCGGATTCTACTTTATGAGTCTCGGATTTAGTCGGATAATCTTAATATACTTAAGTTTGAGTTCGATCAAGAATAAGTCATATTGAAATGATGAATTGTAAAGCATATGACTTAATTAAATGAATTACTTTTAGGATGCTTCTTGCTTTATCCTAAATTTAGATAAATGCATGAAATTAAAACACATCCAAAGGGTTAGTGAGTCATACCCGAGTCTTCACCATGGATTTCTAGTTCAAAAATACCTAACCTGAAAAAAAAAGACAATAGATGGATGGTAAAATTGTAGGATTTTTGGTGAAACTTTATTTCATCACTTGATTGTGTTTTGTTTGTTTGTTTGTTTTTTTATCATCACTTGATTGTTACTTGCTCATCTAACCATTCAATTCGATTTTTTTCATGCAAAAGAAAATCATATGAGATTTAGCAACAATAAAAAAAAGAGAGCCAATTATCTATTTCTTTTTGGAAAAAAATAGCCTTTAAGGTAAAAAAAATATCAATATAATGAAAACACTCCATAAGTCGGTTTTGGAACTCAATGATCTTTTATTTTTCTTTTTTACAGTGGAGAAAGGGGTAGAAGTTGATATATGCAACATCTAAATTGTTCAAATTAGTATGTACCATGCATAGATATCTAATTTTAAAATTAATATAAAAATTTAAAATATAAATATAACTATTTCTAATAGAAATACTATTTGTAATAATAATATCAAAACTAATACAACTTACGAAAGTATAACAAATGTACCTAACCTATTTTCTAAATTCTAACCATTTTATCCATTTATCATAAGTGACTTTGTATTAATACAACCTAAATCTATTATGCAATTATGTCCGTTTCCATTATTTTTTTTCATTATTTTTTTTCTTTATTTGAAGGGATGCAAAGGCCCTATTATCACTTAACCCCTATATCAAAGATAGTGGAAGGTCAAACAACGCTTTATAATTATGCTTAACAATATGTTATACCCATCTCTTCCATAACTATTTTCCAATTTCGGTCAATTCACCGATTAATTTGCATAAAGGCATTCATTTGTAAAAAGAATTTGGCCCTATTTGGCTGACAACCTTTTGCGGGGAAAAAGAATTATTTGGAGCAGTTTAATTATTTTGACCAAGTCAAATAGTTGAATGGGTGTTTGGTAAACAATTATTTGGAACAACTGTTTTACCCAAAATAACTCTTTCTCAAACAACTCTTCCCATTAGTTTTTTGGGAAGAGTTGTTTGTAAAAATGACACATTTGCCCAAACGTTTAGAGAAATTATGCTATATGCCATTAACCCTTATTATTATTATTATTATTATTATTATTATTATTATTATTATTATTATTATTATTATTATTATTATTGACACTCTCCTAAAAGGAAACTTTTTAAAATTAAATAACATTATACGATACCTCGGGGTATTAATTTATTATTTTCAATACCTAAAGGACTTTATTATTATTATTATTATTATTATTATTATTATTATTATTATTATTATTATTATTATTATTATTGCTACTACTACTACTACTATTAAAAGTTTTTGTCCGCACTCAAGCACGGAATATATTAATATGTAGAAATATTAAAGAGAATTTTTCAACATTTAATAGGCAAAATTTCAATTATAGTTGTTATATCAAAAAATAAATTCTAAATGATATAAAAATATTTTGCAATAATACTTTTAAAAGAATAATTCCAAAAACAAAAAAATGCGTAAATCCTACTTATTAATAAATTAATAAAAAATATCATCTCAAAACTGTTACTATTTATCCCTAATAACTCATAATAGGATGCATAATATTTCTTTTACAAAAAAATTTCCAATAATATAAACATAATCTTTAGGAGAAAAAATCTCATTATATGAGGCAAAAATCTAATCTAATTATATATATCATAACGTATTAAAATACTTATATACATAAACCAAAAATCTAATCGTCTAACTATACATATATCATAACCTATTAAAATCAAGGTTATTAGAATTGATATCCTAGTTAAAAATCGATTAAGGGAGGGGATAGTTACAATCAAAGTCTTAGAATTGGATTTAGGATCGTAAGATTCTAGTACTTATTTGTAATAATAAAATTATTTTTTATAAAAATAAAAATATTTAAAAAGTTTTATCAAGGTTGTTTGTAATAATTAAGGTTATTAGAATTTATAGGCACACATAAGGAGTACATTCCCATTAAAGTTTTGCATACATATAACTACTGTACCTTCATAGTCTAATTTAAAATGTAATTTAACGAGTTAGTTATATGCATCTTAACTATCAAAAAGTAATATAGTTTAATACTTAGTTACATGTAAAATGAGTGGGTTTAATTTTTTTAATTTAAATTTCTTTTAGAAAGATATATATATATATATATATATATATATATATATATATATATATATATATATATATATATATATATATATATATATATATATATATATATATATATATATATATATATATATATATACTTTAAAAAATATTCTAGTTTAAAAAAATTCACTAATAGTATAAAATTTAAAATCTTTAAATTATATTATATAATAATTTTATAATAACACTGTCATGCTAGCACAAGGGTTTAAACAACTTTTTCAAATGGAGTAGCTTGATTTTTGTTGAATTCTTAGTCCTTGAAATGATTGAGGGGTTAGATCATCCATTTGGGATTTGACAATTTAGGAAGTAAAGTCTTGAGTCTTGGCTGAGGTTACTGAATCTTTTGAATAGGGATAGAAAGTAAGAACTATCCACTAAATCATACACCTCTATAATTATCCTCCAATCATGGTGAAGAAAATTTGTAAAATAACCATATGAAAAGTTCCCTTTTACACATGCACCAGGAAGAATTTTCAGAAGGAAAAGCAATGTGTGAAGTCCAACGCAAGCTTAGCTCAGTTCTACTGGCGCAGCCGCAAAATTAGCTAGCATGACACTTGGAGGATGGCAGCAGGGTCCAAGCATAGCAACAACTACTCCACATAGAACCACAGTGACCCCTGTTAAAGACTAGATTAGCTCAAATGTAAAATGTCTCAAGTCAATAATTCTTCGGACCAGCTATGTAAGAGCCAAGTTTAAACTTGCAAGCCACAACACAGACGACTACAACATAGTCCATATTGTACAACAAGCAGCTCACTCGACAGAATCATAATTATTTAGCAAGAAATATGACCGGACATTACTTCTATGACTCGTTTGGTTGGATGTAATCAATTAGGTAATACAATCAAAATTGAAATACTAATTAAATTACCGTGTTTGGTTTAAGAAAAGCTAATGTAATCAGATTTAAATTGCAATCACATTTGCATAGAAACCTGTTTTTAAAATTACATGATGCAATGTAATCAAAAGCCCAACCTTGTTATCAAAACCCGATAAGTCCCAAATTCGGATTTGCTTGCTCGTTGACTTACTCCCTTTCTTCGAACATGGCAAGGGCACGGAAACCTCAGCCTTCTCTCTCCACTTTCTCTATCCTCTTTCTCTCTCCTCTCTCCTTCGCCTTCCTCATAGTTTTCTTCCATTTCTCTGTCTAAATTTTCCGAGAATGAGAGGCTGGTTGCTTCAATTTCAAGTGATAATTTCGAACCCTGAAGTTTGCAACGGGTTTCATTGTACAATGTGTAGTCTCCTCGTGTCTCTCTCTTTTGGTTCATTTGAATAGTAGTGAGAATTTGGTTTTGGTGTTGGAATTAAAAGCCTTTGATTTAATTTCAATTTGAATTATGAGTTCATTCCTTTTCCTTGTGGGTCATGCTAGGTTCGAATGTTTTTTTCCTTTTTGGGCATTTGGATTCTGCTATTTTGCCACACTGTCAAAGTATCAAGCTTGGTTTTACTCTGCTATTTACTGTTTTTTTTAAAATATTGATGCATTTTATCTCTTCGGCCATGGTGTTTAATTAAATGGTTCAACTACTAATATTAGTCTCTTGTGTTTTTTTTTTGGGTCTAAAGTCACTGGTGTTAGTTAATTATTTTAGTTTTTACACTCGGAATAATTTCTGATGTGAACTATGGCAGGAACCACGTAATTCCATTTTATATGCTTTTAACTTATTCAAAGTACTTAAGAGGCAAATTTTTTTTTGTCCATTTTTCTATTGCTAATTGCCAAAAAGGTGTAGTTCATTGGCCTCTTTCGATAGTTTAGTCTTATATTAACATTGTAAAGTTGATTTGTAAATCAAACAAGGTAACGTAACAGTTATTACATTACAACATATAATTGACTAAAGTCAACCAAATATGGTAATGTAATTACAATTAGGAGTGAACGGGATCGGGTACCCGATCATTTTGGCCGGACCGGTCCCGATTGGAATCGGGTCCATATTTTTGGACCCGATCCCGGTCCCGGTTTTGACCGGGTCTAAAAATCCGGGACCGAGTACCCGGTTGCTCTATTTTTTTAGTTTTTCATATATTATTTTTATTTTTATAATTTTTACATTTTTTTGGTAAAGTTTTTGCCAATAATTATTCTATATTTTAACTATTTTCTTTGCTTTACAACCCTGTAATTATAACTAATAATCCAACATTAACAATAAAAATTCACATACAAAACAAATAAAAAATTACAAGTTAGGGTTTGCTTGGGATTAATTTTTTTTTTTAATAAAACCGGGTAACTGAGTCCGGGTCCATGATTTTATTACCCGGTCCGAACCCGGTTATAACCGGGTCCCAAAATTTGGACCCGGTCCCGGTCCGGTTCCGGACCCGCCAGGTCCGGACCGGGTCCGGGTCCGAAGCTGGGTACCGGAATTTTTGCTCACCCCTAATTACAATGACATTGCATTTCATTCCCATTACATTACATCATTGATTGCATTACATCCTCGTTGATTGCATTCAACCAAATACCACATGTATGTACTTACCAAAACTCATGATAAACCAACATTGAAAATAGACTGTGTAAAAGTCAACCTTATTTGTTTCCCCAAATGAAAATCAAGACATCCTTACCATCCATTGGGAGAAGATTGAATTCGAACACCCTAGTCACATGCTTATAAAATTTTCGTTAAGAAAGAAAGACATTGAGATGAAATCATTCAACATCTTTGGGTAAATGTCAACCTTATTGGTTTCCGAGATGGACTTCAAGACATCCTTACCATCTCTGTCTCATGCTTATAACATTTTCGTTAAGAAAGAGACACATTGACATGAAATCATTCAACGTCTACCAAGGAATAAGTCACCAATAACAGGCAAATCCGTATTCCATAACATGCAACAACCAATTGTAGACATAACAAAAGAACGCATGCTGCTTGATCGTGACATGACATTGCATCTTTACCGAAGTGGAGAATGCTCATATTGTGCACCAGAACGTGGACAAGCTCTGGGATTAGCATCTCACTAAAACAATTGAATATATGGGTTGATACTATATGGTTAACAAGAGCACAAAAACAAGAACAAATCAAAAAAAAAAAAGAGCTGAACTTAAATTCAACAACAAATTTCAATACTAAAAACTTTCCCGTACAATGAGGGGGAGAATAGTTAAGGATATGAAGATACCACATATCGGAAACAAGCCCAATGTAAAGCCAAGAGCAAACGAAAATGCCAATTGCTTTGGCTCCGTGCCTCTGTAAACAAAAATGTTTATGTTAGGGCGAAATTAGGAAGCGGAGAGATAAATAAACGTCACCGAAATAGAGCGAACACAAAATGAGCTGAGGCAAGTCGGAAATCGAATAAAGACGGATAGATAGAGACATATAAACATGTAGAGAAGAGAGAGAGAGAGAGAAGAAGAAGACGACATGCGTAGCATCTCGAGAAGAGGTTCAACGATCTTGTTATTGAACCAACCAAGTGGTCATACCGAATATTGGAATTCGCATTCGTTGTCGTTCCAGGATCCAATCTGGAGAAGTGGGGAATTTCTTCACAGAATTGCAACCATTGCCTATTGATTACAACAAGAGGAAATGGAGAGATGGCAACGGGTCTTTCAATCCTATTGTTCTTCAAGTCCCTTATTTTTTGTTTTGGAGGGTATATTACGACAAAAATTAATACTCCCTCCGTTTCAACATATGTCATTTTAAGTAATTTTTTCCGTTTTATAATATTGATTACTTTATAATTTCAATGACATTAATTATTAGTTTATCAACTTTGCCCTTATTAGTTGCTTTATTTCTCTTCTTTTTTTATTGATTTCTTTCATTTTCAATAAAATATAGGGACAATTTAGTCTCTTAACGTAAAACTTGTCATGAATTTTGTGTTTTTTGGTATTTCTATATAACCTTAAAACGGCATGTATTTTTGAAACGGAGGGAGTGTTACTAATATTTCTCAAATATATAAAAATTTCATTTTACTTTCATTTATAAAAAAAAAAAGAAAAGTTTAACTTTTTTGTTTAGTTGTAAATGTCATTGAATTTGGTTAAAAATAATAAATATATTATTTAATTTTTTAAAAATATTAAAAAATTTCATCTTTTTAATGATATTTGAAATATTTTATAAGATTTAGTGATATTTTTTAACTAACAAAAAAATTAACAGACATTTTTATTGGAAAAGTTTAGTAGTAATTTTGAGCAAGAACGCTATTGTTCTCATTACTCTCATTTCCAGCCATTGAAAATTATAAGTGCAATTTTTTTCCTTAATTCCAATTAACATGAACATTTTAGCTTTTGCAAATTTACTACTTACCATCTTTGTTTATGGAATATTTAATCTTCACACCACAAATTTTCTGTTTTCCTTCTCCCTTTAAGTTATGTTTATGAGCAACTTATTTTACATCCCAATAATTTAGAGCAATACAAATATCCATCTCTAAATGTGTGTAAATTTTCCCTCACTGCTTACTAAATCACTCTTACCGCTTATTGCTGCTTTACTAAATCACTCTTACCGCTTATTGCTACTTGCCTGCTGTTCTCTACCCTCTGTTATCACTATACCTCTATTTTGTCACTATGTATCTATTTTGTTGCCTACTTGACCGCTTATTGCTACTTGCCTGCTGTTCTCTACCCTCTGTCACTGTACCTCTATTTTGTCACTATGTATCTATTTTGTTGCCTACTTGACCTCTTATTGCTACTTGCCTGT
Organism: Talinum fruticosum; assembly: GCA_021018815.1. Classification (NCBI taxonomy): domain Eukaryota; kingdom Viridiplantae; phylum Streptophyta; class Magnoliopsida; order Caryophyllales; family Talinaceae; genus Talinum; species Talinum fruticosum. The sequence continues at coordinate 1,702,941 of JAITYX010000103.1, forward strand.
TGTTCTCTACGCTCTGTCATCACTATACCTCTATTTTGTTGCCTACTTGACCGGAAAATAGTATAGGTTATCCCCCTCCATTAGATACGGCTCGCACGTCTTTGTTTCCTTCCGTATAGTCTCAACTATTCGTTTCTAGCACGTCCCCGTTCATTTGGCCGAGATTTCTTAGTCCTTTCGTTATTAAATAGAATAGGTAGATCTTCACCGATTTAATTTTCAGATTCAACTTTCACCATGATATTCTTGCACCAAATTTAAGAATTATTTCAAGATATTATCGTCTTCCTACCCTCTTTTCCTCCAAAGAAAAGAAAAACTCAAAAATATTAACTTTATCAACCCTTCTAAACACAAACATGGTAACACCCCGTTTTCCTCTAAAGAGACAAGAAAAAAAAACTCTATATTGTTTAATTTTATCAAAGCTTCCAAAAATAAACAAAACATGTAATGCACGGATTAAATTAAGGTAAAATATAAGGAATCATACTTGAGACCCAAATCACTTGTGATGAAATTTATGCAATTTTACGACAAACAAAATACTTCAGTAAAGTTGAGTATGAGTTTTCAGCCTGTCCGTAATGACCACAAAAGAAAATCCTCGCAATGACGCAGGCCAAGCATTAAGCACGAAAAGCAGAAAACACATGGTCTCCCTGAACATCTTCACAACAGACTTTCGCCCAGAATCCAGGCAACAAGATTGATACGTCAAGTAAGCGAAGTACAATTTCAATGCATGGCACCACTGCCATCACAGATGCCCCCTTCGCTAACACATGGCTCTGCTCCACTTCAATCTCATCGACCTTCCATCCACCACTTTTGTGTGTGTGTGTTGGCCCGGGTGGGGGCGGCGGGGGAGGGGGTCACAAAGATGAGGAACACGAGTCAGCAGTCTACCTGAATTCCATCATATTTCAAAAGCCACGGTTCTTACAACACATTGCAGACAGTATAAAATTTAAAGATGAAACTGGCGACAAGAACATTTCAAAATATTTTGAGACAGGACTCCCCCACAAAAGGATAATTTGAAACCATGTTTCTCACTTGTCGTGCTTCACCTATTCCATTCAGAATCCAACCTATGTGGACCTGCATTGGCTGAATTCTCCTCCAGTGTTGGCAACAGGTTTGAGTATCGATCCCAGCCCATGATGTGAGGCAGCGCAAACTACAAAAGCATACTATATTAGTTAAACAAGTATATGCAATAAAGTTCAAATATGTAACAGAACAGATGTGGTCTCGTTGTATAATTAGCTGTTTAATAAACAGTGCATTCCTTCAGAAACCAAGTACTGAAAACACTCAATAGGGCAAAAACAATGCTGCAGAGGTATATAATCACTCTTTCCCTTGTCCTCTTCAACCACCCTGATGGATGGGGGAGAGTCTGCCAACAATGTATGGAATGAAAATGACGGGCGCCCATGGCTGAAGGGCTGAAATCCTCAAAGGTTTAACTTATTCTGCCGTTCTATATATATAGATATATTCAGTTTCCTCTTTGACTAGGGATGTCAGTGTCACAAGCTCTGGGAAAATATATCTACCTCAATCTTTTGGCATCATGTTCGTTACCTCTCCAATTGACGCTGCCAACCCCCACCCCTGGGGGACCCAAAAGTAAAAGCAAAAGGTCTCACCTACCATTTTGGCCACCCATTTTTATTATTTGTTACTTGTGAATATTGGATTCAAAAATAAAATTTAAAAAGCGCTTTTGCTTGAAATTTCAAACAGCGTAAGGTACAAGATATGAAAATTTCTGCAATTTACCCACCTATGCTCTTTTTTTCCCTATACAGCCACTCAAACCAATCAGCTCCATAAATTGAAGCACCAAGCCCTAACCTATACTTTGTCCTACCTAACCTTACACCCCATACTGATGGGATCCCTGAACAACTTATCTCTGCAGGCATCCCCAGCTGCAGGCCTGTTTGGGAGGAGAGTAAGAATTAAGAAGAGTTAATATGAGTTCTTACTTCACTTAGTCTTACCTGGAAGATCATCACTAAGACTAAGGAACGGGTGTGGAAGTACTTAGCATATGTCCAGAAGGGACAAGACTTCTATAAGTCTAGGTGAAGTATTAGAGACTAATTCTTACTCCTCACCCTTTTTACTCTTTTCTACACTACAATTAGGGGTTTAAAAGATTGTAATCTATTTTTATTTAATAAAACTCAATTGATTTACCAATTATTATTTTATTCAAATAATATAAGGTTCAACAACACTTTTAATAATAATTATTAGCTAATACTTATTCTATTTTTCTTCACTCTTTCTTTTATTTTTATAAGGAATATATATGTACACTAACACACGCACGCACGCGCATGCACACACCAATAGCCAATATGATCCCACTATATATATACACATATAGTGAACAAAATTTGGACGTATAATAAACATCCTACAAAGGACGATGACCTTGTTCTTTTCAACCATAAGCATCAACTATAAGCTTTCAAAAGTTATAAGGAACTATAAGGTAGTTGCAAGTCTAATTGTCAGAAGTTGTAAAGAGGAGTTGTTTTTGTAAGCTAGTTGTAAGATTAAAGATAAAAAGAACAGCGCCTATAACATCACAGAATAAAACCTATCTAGAAAATCAATCACATCAAAAGTAAATTGGCAAAAGTTCCCTCTATCCCAAACAAAGTCTCATTCATATTCTTTGATATGGTGAAGTGGTGTTCCATCCCCTTGGAGACTTGTTTCTCTTACACCAAATATTCTAAAATATCTCAAGAGATTAATAACACATTCATTTCTTTATTTTTCCTACTAAAGAAAATCTTGCAAGTTGAAAGATTGTTTCTCATAAAGTTAGAAGCAACCCAAGAAACTTCCACACAACTAAAGGCTATCTCGGAAGCAGCACATGCACATTGACAATCAAGGAGAAGCTTAGATTTAAAAAACACAAGGTGCAAAAAGCGCATAGGGTCTTGGAGCCCGGGGCGGGCTTCGAGGCGAAGGCAAGGGCTTTTTGGCTCGAGGTGCACTTTTTACATAAAAATATTTGAAATTGATTCCCAACGCATATTTTTTGATAAGTAAGATAGCACATAAAAAGTGTTTAGACAACTTTCTTCCGGGGTCTAAAGCTCGACGGAGGGAGATTGAATCCGAATCTGAACCTGTACCAGGTTGATCCTCTATTTAAATCACAATAATCAACACAATTCACAACAATTATCACAATTAAAACAATTAAAACATAATCAACCTGACTGACTGACATGGAGACAAAAAAACAGAGAGACAGGAAAAAAGGAGAAGAGATCAGTCACTTTTTTGGTAGTCGAAAACAGAGCAGAAAAGGAATAAAAAGAAGGAATAACACGGGAAAAAAAAAAAGGAAACACGGAAAACGAACAAAAAGAAGAAGCCAGAAGAGCCCGAAACCATAGGAAGAAAAAGAAGAGCTCCAAACCAGAGCACAAGGAAGAGAAAAAAGAAGAAGAAGAAGAAGAAGGAAGAAGAAAACGGAAACAGAAGAAGAAAGGAGGAAAAAGAAGAAGAAGGAAGAAGAAAACAGAAACAAAAGAAGAAAAGAGGAAATATGAAAAAGGAAAAAGAAGAAGAAGAAGAAGAGGACCAAAGAAGAAGAAAGGAGGTAAGTATAAGCTTTTTCTAAAATTAAACAAACGGTAACTTCTTCAACCCGGTAACTTCTTCAACCCAGAAAGCCCGCACCCCAGCCCAAAGCGCGCCCTAACAAAAAGCCCAAAGAAGGCCCCCAAAAAGCCCAGAGAGTGAGCCCGTGCTTTTTTGCACCTAAGCGTATCCGGGCGCGCTTTTTATACTAAGACTAGAAGATGACCAGGTGACTGCAAATCCCCTTGGCACATTGAGCATCTATTCACCAAGATCCTTCTCTGATTTTGCAAATTATCACAAGTAAATACTTCCATAGGAAGCTTCCCAAACAAAAAAATGAAACCTTTAAGGTAGGCAAAGACTTTTAGAAAATCGTCCACAGGAACCAATCAACTGAATTCGACGAAATGGCAGAAGAAGAAAGTTATAGGATCTTTCAATTTGACAGTGAAAACACCCTTTAGAGTTGAGATCCCATTTGACCAAATCAAGTGAAGAGTCTCTAAGTATATTCCCATTCATCTTTTTGAAAGCTCAAAACAATTATCATCAACAAATGTATCACGGACAAAACTTGGAGAGCACACGCAAATACCCAACTCATTCACCGAAAGCAAGTAACAAGAGGGAAAAGATCTTGCAAGCGAGTACTATCACACCACCCAAAACGAGATGGACAAACCCACACCAACCTTAAAAGAGGAATGGGGAAAAAATCTTCTCCATCCTTTACATATGTATCTCCACAAACTTTTCCCATAAAACTCATCTGGTTTAAAGGGATACCATCCAAGACCATTCTTAACATATTTAGCACTAATCAACCTTCTATAAATATTGTCCTGTACGTTCATGAATCTCTACAACCACAAGCGAAATAAAGCCTGATCGAACAGCCTCAAATCAAGATGATACTTAAAATCACCCCTAAAAGACCTCCAAAGAGAGTTTCTTTAAATTGCTTCTAACTTGGTCACCACAATGGATGATACAGAGAATAGCAATAGAAAATAAGATGGAACTCGAAATAATACTTTTTTGTAAGAGTCAATCCACCCCCTTTGGAGTTTGGACGGGTATTTTGCTTTCCACCATTGACAGGTTTCCATATGGATTTTCCCTTGAGTTTTGCACCCAAGTTAAGAAGTCAGAAAGGAATCAATAGGGCACCCTAAAACACTTGCAAGTAATTGGATATTATTCATTTGGTCACTTAGCATGATAAAGCCTTTTGTCAAGTTGACTGATCATAATCATTGGAAAACTGATCATAATCATTATCACAAAAGATTGTATCATGACCAGTGAGAAGGTCAACAACATTAATGGTTATCAAATTCATTTGGCCCACAGAAAACATATAAGACTATTTATAGAAGTCGAATGCAACATCCCAGAAAAAACCTCCATAACCAACAAAAATAAAAGAGAGAGTATATGATGAACCTCAAGAAGTCTCCTTGAGGCAGAAAAAATTCTTTCAGGGAGCCATTAATAAGTGCAAAAGAAGTTCAAGAAATACACTGATGTATCCATGCAATCCAACTCTCCCCAAACCCCATTCTTGTGATAACATAAATAAGAAACTCCCAATGGACATGGTCATAAGCCTTGCCAACATCTAACTTACAAACAAACCCTAACTTCCTCGACTTCGTTATGGGATCAACAAGCTCATTTGTATAAGCACAACATTTAAAATCTATCGCCCTAAAATGAAGGCATTCTGAATTTCAAAAATTAGAATCCCTATAACACCTCTCAATCTGCGAGCTAACACCTTTGAAAGCAACATATAAATACAACCGACCAAACTGATTATGCGGTGGTCTCTAATATACCACTTCATTTTTTCTTACTTTATGCACCTCTTACTATAAAATATCCTAGCATGGGAAATCATTTTTCACTATATGTTACTCTCAAACTTCTTTATCCTTGTAAATTCTTATTCCTCTTCCTTACTCCCCTCTCAAGCACACACTCAAAGGTAAAACCATAACACCACCAAGCTTAACCAACATCACTATATCCTCTTGTTACTACCTCCCCAACCCCAGATCTTTTTCTTCTTGCTCAACCAATCTTTACCAACAATGCCAATATGAGAAAAACGCATCAAATCAGATCCAGTCAAGGCGATTCATAATCAATGATAAGCAGCTACAAGCTCAATCTGGACGAAAATAACATATTGTGAAGGTGACAAGTTTACCCACTCCTAAACAGGGAGAAATGACCCTATAACCAGAAGGTGCAGGGCACCTAGCAGGTAAAGCAAACTGCAGACATTCATGGATGATGGTTGAGTTGAAAATCTAGAGGCAGACACATTCCAGTTGTCTTAATTTAATAATATCATAATGTTAACTATCAGTGGTGACTAGCAAGAAGACTAAAGATGCCACGTAAAAATAATTACTTGAGAATCACTGATAACAAAGTACCACATGGCTTTTTATAAAGTTAAATTTTAAATTATTCTTGAGTGGAAGACAAAGCACTAAATGTTGTACAAAAAACAGAAATACACTTAACATGAGAACAAAAAGCAATCCACCTTATAACTTTTTTCACACCTCAGAAACTTGACAATAGTTTGGCATAGAGACAATCTTATTGCATTGTAATGTGGGTCTCTTGGAATTAGTCTCTCCATAAGCAGAAATGCTAAAAGAGTAAAGTTGCCTATATAGTTCTTATTCTTGTTGTTGCAGAATCTTAATACAATGGGAATGCAAAAAAATCACAAGAAATCAACTAAGAACGACATATGGGGGTCTATGTTAAAGTTATAATGAGAAATCAAGTTTGCTATGTTGTTTGGAAGAGTTAGGAGAACTTAAGGAGAGGAAGTACAAGTCACCGACGCCCTCGCCTACGTTTGGAGATTCTAATTGAGCTCCTGTTTGAATTAGCGTTTATAAAAGCGTTTATAACCGCTAATAGCCGCTCATAAACGCTCATAAACGCTAATAACCGCTCATAAACGCTATAACGACTCATGGCAGCTCATGACATCTAGGTATAACCGCTATAACGGCTACCCACTTGTAAGAGCTAATAAACTCATATTATTATTATTGTGATAATTATTATTTATGATGATAATTATAATACGTTATTATTTATTATTATTATTATTATTATTATTGATATTATTATCATTATTATGATTATTATTATAATTATTATTATCATTTTATTATTAATATTATTATTTTCATTATTGCTCTCAATACTTCATAATATAATAACAATAATAATAATAATATTATTATTATTATTATTATTATTATTATTGTCATTATTATTAAAAAGCTAATAATTAATATTATTATTACCATCATAGGGCTCATAATCGCTATAGCCGCTTATAACCGCTATACAACTCATAACACTTATAACCGCTAATTATAACCGCTCGTAATGACTCATAGTAGCTCGTAACAGCTCATAGTAGTTCGTAATAGCTCATAACGATAGCACGCTATAACCGCTAGTTTTAAGAGCTAAAACGAACGGGCCCTGAAAAGAGAAAATTAAAAGAGTAGCTCTTACTCCTGTAGGAGTCATAGATTTTGTTTGAGCTAATTATATGGGACATATTAATTGATTAGCTTTAATTAAATAAATTGTGTTGATTACTAAATATACGTATTATATGTTGATATGATTTTATGTGTTATTATCAAAAAATTACTCGGAGGTAACCTATATTATGCGAAACTATTTAAAAGAGGCACAATTTTGAGAATGTATTATATTTTTTAATTTCCCAATGAATTATATGAAAAAGACGAATATACCCTCTTCTTCTTTGTTTTCTCTCTTGTCGATTTTTTATTCTTCATCACTATATCTTCCTCTTGCTCCCTATCAACAATCCCTTGAATGCTTTTACTGTCAACAATGGCGTTCATCTACCCCATTTTCATACTAGAAATCTCCTCATATTATTAAGAGGGGGAGGGAAAGAGTGGGAACAATAATTATAGAAAAATGCTTTGGTGGTCGGGGAACTAAGCAATTCAATTTTCTACAAATTCATCTCCCATTATAATGTGACTTTCTTATGCCTCTTCCTCACCATCCTCGTCCTTCGCGGCACTATAAGTGCGTCTTCTCGTTGCTAGCAACCACTTTACCTCCCTTAAACTCCGTGAGCCTCAATGCGTTCTCGAAAAGGTAAAATATTCATCCATTTCTCTTCAATTACGCCACATTTGATGATTTGAAATTGTTTCATGATTATTCTTCTGATTTGACGGCAATAACAATGCCAATTCGATAATATTCCCTATAACTTGGTTATGCATCGATGGAAAGAAATGGTGTTTAATAAGAACGGCCGATTGAACAACTGGCGGCTTTTTTATTAGGAATTCCCAGGTGGTCATTCAACCTCCTTGATGCGCGGGCGTTAATGGGACCAAAGCGTAAGATGAAGATGTGAAGTTCTTTCGACGGAATTGAAAGATCGTCCCATTTTCAAATCTAATGTTGAAATTGTGGTTTGTTCGAGTTTTTCTTGAATAAGAAGAGATGAGGTACAAGGGGAAAGAGGAAGTAGAAGATGATGAAGAATAAGCAACGGTGAAAAGAGAAAATGAAAAAGATGAGGGTATTTTTGTCTTTTCCATATAATTTATCGAAAATTTTTAAAAAACAATAACCGGAAAAGACCACAGTAAATTGTTTCCACAAAATGCACACAACTTTTAAATACATTCTCAAAATGGTGCTTCCTTTAAATAGTTTCCACATATTATAGGTTACCTCCCAACAATTTTTTGTGTTATTATAAATATAGAGGATTCTTAAATAAAAGTTTTTGACTCGAGTTTGATTTATTAAAATGGGCCTAGTAACTCTTAATTTGACTCAATATTTGCCTAGTATTTTACCTTACAATGAGACAAAAAACAGAAAGAAAAGAGGAAAAGAAGTGGATTTTGGGCAGATGTAATATATAGGAAAGGGCAGATACGAAAGGGAAGTTGGGGTCCAATATCTTCCCAACATCAGTCCAAATGATGGAGAGAGAGCAAGAAGAGAGTTAAAGAGAGTGAGGGCGAGAACGAGAGACAAAAGAGGAGAGTGAGATAGGAAAGGGGAGATACGAAAGGGGAATTAGGGTACAATATCTTCCCAACGTCAGTCCACCAAACGGTGAAGAGAAAGAGAAGAGAGTTAAAGAGAGTGAGGGTGAGAACGAGAGACGAGAAGAGGAGAGCGAGAGCAAGAGACAAGAGCATGAGACAGAGAGATAGAGGGGAGATAGAGAGCGTGAGAACGAGAGGAAGTGGGAGGAATACCAAGCAACGAGGAAGAAGAAGAAGAACGAGGAAGAAAACACCCAAATTGATTCTCTTCAACTTCAATTGCTCAAACCCTAAGAAATCGAGGTGGGTAGTTCACACTCTCAAATTAATAGTAATTTCAAACCCAAATGGGTTTGTTGTTGAATTTCGATGCTATGATTTGGTTTTCAAACACAAGTTTATGCAAATTTCGTTCAAAAGGCCCTCGTATTAATTTGAATTAATTTGAAAACCACCGAGAATTGAACCAAACTTACAACTGTTCTGATAAATCATTTAACTAATTTATCAAAATTGAGGCATGATTTCCCAATGGAAAAATGACTTATAAAGGCTTGAAACTTGCAGTTTCTCCAAAGTTTAAACTAGTCAAGTAAGAACCCTTGAAACTTGCAGTTTCTCCAAAGCTTAAACTAGTCAAGCGAAGGGGAAATGAGGCAGACCTTCACTTGTTTCTAAAACTACTCCGATAGACACACGCACTCCAACCACCATCCACCATTGAGGTTATTGGAAGAGTACCTCCAATGATTCTGGGCACATCCCAAATGAATAAAACAGTGTTTGAATCTGCAACGGTTACTGATGACTCGATTAATGACACAAAAGTTGCGATTGGAACTCCCAATGGGCGGGCGATTAGACATTCTGCACTAAGGCTCCAACCCCGGTCACCCGATCGATCTGGATCATGGGCTGATGAGGACACATCTTTGAGATTGAATACTTGGAACCCTCTATTGTTTGTTGTGTGGCAGGGGCCAAGATTGTCCATGAGGACGTATCTCTTAAGGATGGATTGTTCATGGTGGGATTTCATAATATAGAGGATAGAGATATTCTTTTGAAGAAGGGTTTGGCTCTTTGATAAAAAAACCTGTCCTAATCCAAGCTTAGCATGAGGATGTGGTGATTCCCAGATTGAGAGGTTACCAATTTGGGTTAAGTTTCCTAACTTAGATTTCAAGTATTGGAGCCCTCAAAGCCTCAACAAGTTGGGTAGTCTCATTGGGAAACCTTTAAAGACGGATAAGCCAACAATGAAGAAGAACAAATTGGGTTATGCCAGTTTGATGATTGAAGTCAAATTTGGTGTTGATTTACCTGATAGGATTGAATATGCTGCTGAGAAGGATGTTCTGATCTACCTGTTGACTTAACAACCATTGCAGGTTTTTGGGCATGGTGAGGATGAATGTAAGAAGAAAAACTTGCATCTGAGCTTGTGGCTTTCAGGGAGTGTGTTCATGACTATGAGGTTACAACTTCCTTCACTTGGTCTACCAGGCAAAATGATGGTGGCAGGATTTTTCCAGATTGGATAGATGTTTGGTTAATCAACAAAGGGTGGGTTTCTACATGAGGGGATTTCTGATCACTCTCTCATTCTTCTTACTTTTGAAGAGTTTCAGTATCAGAGCAATCAATTCAGATTTTGTAACATGTGGATCCAACATCCTCACTTCAGACATATTGTTCAAACTGCTCTTGACACTACGATAGATGGTTGTGTGGGATATCAACAGGTCTAGAGGTTGACATTTATGAGGAAACCTTTTAATTAGTTTCATAGGGGCCATTTTGACAATGTTCATCATCAGCGAGAATTGTTAAAGACTAAAATTGGACGAAATTCAGAGAAAATTGAATTACAAGAGGAAAAGCTGATCAGAGATATGGTCAGAGATAAGTACCGTCTGGCTTTGCATAGTTCTATAGCCATGATAGCAACATAGCAAAAATGATTGGTTAGCATGGGGTGACCAATGTACTAATAAGTTCTTCTTAATGGTCAAGCAAAGAAAACAAGCTAGTTTTGTTAACTCTCCTATGGAGGGCTATACTAGAATTGAAGGTAGAGAAAATGTGAGCAAACATATGCTCAATTTTTTTCAAGGTAAAGGTACGTTAGGCAAAGGTACTGCAGAGAGGACTGCTTGTCCAACTGATATTTTCTAGACTGGTGCAGTGCGAAGTACAGAACAGTATATTACACTGTGCATGCCTTTCACTAAGGATGAGATAAAGGGAGTTTTGTTCAGCATCCCTGATATGAAATCTCCTGGCTCTGATGGAGGTTTAACAGTGGTCTTTTTAAGGGTTGTTGAGATCAAGTTGGTGAAATGTTTACTGCCACTATCATTGACTTTTTTAAGACTTGACTGAAGATGACGCAAATAAGTCATACCAACCTTGTTCTCATTCCAAAGGTGCCTTGTCCTAACAAATGCATACCTAAGCTGCTTTGTCTTAGGCTAAAGGAGGTGTTGGAAGTTTAGTTGAGGACACACAATGAGCTTTCATCCGACATTATGCTTTGTCAAGAAATTACAAGGGGTTATGGAAGAAAGCACAATTCTCCTAGGTGCATAATGAAGGTTGATATGCAGGAAGCTTATGATTCAGTGTGTCATAACTTTGTAGAGGAGGTTCTTTGTGGTCTGCACTTTCCTCCTGAATTTCTCAACTGGATCATGATTGGTTTAACGACCGCCTACTTCTCATATCACATTAATGGATCTAGCTATGGTTTTTACAAAGGTGAAAGGGGCTTAAAGCAAGGAGATCTTGTTTCTCCATTGCCTTTTGTTCTAGTTATGGAGTGCTTCAACAGATATGTCAAGTTACAAATATAGCAGAGTCAGTTCCATTACCACCAAAGGTGTATGTCCTTTAAAATGTGCAAACTGGCTTTTGCAGCTTTATGCTTTTCTATAAAGCTGAGCATGGTTCTGTTTCCTGCCTTCTATCTGCTTTTGTTAATTTTGCACATGCTTCTGGAATGTCCATTAACTTAAAGAAATACAGCATGGCTATCTGCTCTTCTTCAACTTTCAGGGTTCAGTGAAGGGAGTTTGCCATTCAAATATCTTGGGGTAGGTATAACTTCAGGTAGACTATCTTCTTCTAACTGTCAGCTGTTGGTTGAGAAGATAGTAGCAAAAATCAGGGTTTGGGGTACTAGAGACATATCTTATGATGGTGGTCTGTGCTTATTAATAGCGTATTCATGGGGATTTATGGTTTTTGGCATCCTGCTTTGTACTACCAAAAGAGGTTATTAAGAAAGTTGAGAGTATCTGCAGAAACTTCATTGCTCTGGCAGTGACAACTACTCCAGAAGACCACTAATAGCATGGACCCAAGCTTGTACCCCAAAGAGTGGTCGTGGCTCAGGTTTTAAAAATCTGGGCAAATGGAATTGAGCCATAATGCTTAAGCATATCTGGATGTGTCCATGAAGAGGATGTCTTGTGGGTAAGATGGGTTCATTCCCACTACCTCAAAAGACAAACCTGCTTTAGGCTGATATTTGTTGGTATCTAAAGAAACTTGTGAACCTCAAAAATGTTGTGGGGTATCATTTCCTGAGTAGACAGTGCATTGATAACAAATTCTCAGTGAACAAGGCTTATTTGGCTTTGTTGAAAATTGATACAAAGGCTAGATGGAATAAAATGGTTTGGTGTAGAGGAAAATCTAACTAAACATTCCTATTGGAGCTGGATCCTTGTCCATACAGAATCCAGGTTTTGGAAAAATTGGCAATGTTCATACCTGGGATTGATACTACTTGTCAGTGGTGCCTTGACAGCCTCGAATCACAGGCACATTTGTTCTTTAAATGCAGTTTCAGTAAGGCTGTACTAGCAGTGTTACTGAATTGGTTACAGTTTCAATGCAATGCTTCTTCCCTTCAGAACTTGCTCAGATGGCCGATTAATATCAAAGGGAGCAAGTGCCAGAAGGTCCTCATAAGGAGTTCCATGATTGCTATGATCTACGAGGTATGGTCACAGAGAAATGCTGCTGTTTTTAGGAAAGAGAAGCCTAGTATTGCTGGGGCTGTCTCTAAAGTGAAAGACATAGTTGTGGCTAGAGCTGTTTTCCTTAGCAAATGTGGTAAAAAGCTCTTCCCCTTGAGTTGTCTTTTATAGACTGAGAGTCGGACAAATTATGTATCTACACACTCCTGTAAGGGAGTTTTTGATAAGCGGAATCAAATCACAATGATTGTCCCAATAAAAAAAACTAGTCAAGTAAAGTAACTTCTTTGAAATGAAATTGAAAAGAAATTTCTGAATGCAGTTCTTTCTAGTTTCTTCTTGAAACATGAGAATTTGAAGTGAGTGGTTTTAAGGGCTAGGAAGTGTAGCACCACTTAATGCGGTCTGGGCTTCCTAATTAACCTAATCCGGTCCATGTTTTAGTACTAATGGAGGAGCTCGATTGATGCAATCCAGCCATAGGATTCCTAATACGGTCCAGGTTTCCTGGTTAACCTGACGTGGTCCAAGATATTATCCAGACAAGGGCAATTGAGTTCCTCCTTCACCTTAACTTCCTCTGGGTTACCCGTTGAGGTAAACTTCATCTTCCTAGAGTACCTATCCGCGTAGGTTGCTTGTTGAAGGCTAATTTTAATTTTTTGAATATTCCATCACAAGTGGCCAAAGATGTTATTTGAAATAGTGACTTACAATGGGGAAATTCCTTGTGAACTACATCCTCAATCAAGGGGGAAAAAAGTACACTAACGCATTCATTATTTGAATAAGAGAAACATATGGACCAAGAGGAAATTCAAATTAGCCTTAGAAACTTCGTAACTGGCAAGGTAATACTTCAATGTTGGGAGCGGGATGTTACACCTCCGTTCTCATTTTTCTAACCCAATAGAGGCATAAAGAAAAGCATGCTATACTTAATTTAAAACAAATGAAGTTCATTAAAAAAACAAATGTATTAGTTTCAACCATTATTTTTAGATGAAATTTTATTTTAAATAATATAATTATCAATTAATACTTTATTTTATTTTCACCCCCTTTTGTTATTCACCTTCACCCTTCACTAAAATCTCTAAATATATAGGAAATTGTCGTTGCCTTCCTCACTTTAAATTACCCTTACTCGCCATTAACTCTTACCCCTCTTCCTTACTTCACCACATCACCGTGACGATCCCATGTATTTCATCCCTTCAAATATTGGCTCTCATCTTATCAGAAATTCTAGAAGATAAATTCTCTATGCATGCTTTTAGTTATTGCTTCATTCTAAGTTTGCCACGGCACTCTAGGTTGCTTGGTTTTTCTTTGATTGTTTTTTATTCCATCAGGAGCCATGTTTTATCTTGGGCACGGTACTTTGGTAGGAAAGTGAAGAACAAGAAGAAGAAGATGGCCACAGTTGTACATCGTCACTTTTTGGACTTTTCGGAGAGAGAAAAAGAGAATTTATAAGGGTGTTGGAACTTCTCTTCCTTGGAAAGGCAATGTTATCAAGACTATTTTTGGCAGAATTGAAAGTTTCAATCGTCCTCCATTGGTGTGGCCAACTTTGTGGATAGGTTATATTTTGGTTAAATGCAGTCTTTTGTAGGATGCTACCTATGTATCCAATCATATCCAGCAACAACCACAACTCCAATGGTGGGTCCTATTTGGGAAGAGGACTAGGGATATCCTGATGCCTCTGGTAAGCATTTCTATTAGAGAAATTGATTCCAAAAGATTCTAAAAGGCTCGCAATAAAAAGAATTGAAAAAAACAAGTTTTATTTCTATTTTTGAAAATTTTGAAACCAGAGAAGGCATTTAAAGCACCAACTCTAGTAATATTATAAATAACAAAATGCAAGTGTCAAATACAACAGAACATATGGTTAGATAAATGTGCTCAGCAACAAATGGCATTAACATACACAAGTGCAATACATGAAACAATAATAACTACAATAACACCTCAGTGATCACTATGCATTTTGGGGACAAAGGAAAAGCAAGAAGCAAACTATTTAAAGTCCAAAACCCTAATTGTAGACTTTCACATAATCCTATCCTCAATCATTTCCTCGGCTGATCCTACATAATATATATCATGTCCAATGACTTCGTAGCAAATTTTCTTTGGTCTCCCAAGACTTCGTCTACACTTTGGAAGGTTAGTCCTTCCACATCTCCTTACTAGAGCATCAATGTTACTTCTCTTGACATGTCGAAACCACCTAAGTCTAATCTCTCTCATCTTATCCTCTATAGGTGCCACACATTCTACGTTTCTAACGTCATTTCTGATCCTATCTAATCTCATATGGCCACACATCCACCGAATCATCCTCGTCTCGGCTACCGACATCCTTTGAACTTGATTCTTCTTAATTTTATTAGTCAACACTCAGTCCCACACAACAATGTGGGTATACTATACAGTGAAATTTTCCCTTCGAGTAGGATCTTCTTATCACACAACACTCCTCAATGATTCTTCTATTTTTGTCATCCCGCCTTAATGCATTGGTTAATGTCTTCATCAGCATCCCTTTTCCTTGAATGATCGAGCACAAATGTATGAACTTCTCCACCTTTGGTATTGTCACACCCCACTAAAGGTAATTCTTCTCTTTCTCCCTCATTTTCACCAAATCTATAGTTCACGTATATACTCCTCGACCAAACCAGCATAAAATGTTTAGACTCTACGGTATCCCTCCATCGTTGTAAACTATTGTTAACACTAGTCCATTATCGGACAATAACTTACACCATGGTACATCCGATGTAAGCTCATCCATAACAATAGTAAAAAGAAAAGAACTTAGAGCGGATCCTTGATGGAGTCCAATATCAATAGGAAACGCATTTGTATTCCCCCTCCCCCAAGCTAACATTTATTCTTACACCCTCATACATATCGGATAATAGCATATACCATGGTATATCATCTTGAGTACCTATAGTGAGCTCATCCATAACAATAGTGAAAAGAAAAGAACTTAGAGTGGATCCTTGATGGAGCCCAATATCAATAGGAAAGCCATTTGTATCCCCCACCAAGGTCTAACACTTGTTCTTACACCTTCATACATATCTTTAATAACTTGGATATACACAACAAGCACTCTTTTCTCCTCCATAACAGCTCATGTGGTACCCTACCATATGCTTTTTCTAGGTCAATGAACAACTGTGTGAAGATCCTTTTTCAATCCTCGTAAAATTCCATAAGCTTCACATGAAGCTTCGTAGTTGATCTTCTTGGCATAAAACCAAATTTATTCTCATAAATTGGAATATCCTTCCTTAATCTTCTCTCAATCACCTTTTTTTCCCCAACTTCATAGTGTGACTAAACAATTTTCAACCTCTATAACTCTTGTTCTTATATAACGAGATGACTGTAGTGGTCCTCTATTCGCTCGGCATTTTAGCGAGTGTTAAAAATAACATTAACTAAATCAATTAATCATTGCTCACCCTCATTAGGAAGAAGTCAATTTGCGACTTTTGCTCTTACACATCACCAAATGTTCCTCCTTAAAATGAGATTTCACAATCAACAATTCATAAGCAACCACAAAGTTTAGAATCGACACCTTTCTACTTTTTCTTTCCCCATATACACAAATCCTTCATGAGTCGTATTGTACCCATCTTCTTTTGCTCCTATATGCCCATTAAAATCACCTCCTATAATCAGTTTCTTGCTTCATCATATACCCTGAATAACCTGATCTAACTCCTGTTAAAATTGCCTTTTAATTTCATCGGTAATCTCATTTGAGGGGCATAAACACTTACTACATTGAGGACCTCTAACACAACCACTAGTTTAATTGACATAATGCGGTCACTCTTCCACTTCACCTCCACTCTTCCACTTTGCCTACACCACTTGCTTACCTAAGTCTCCATTTTTGGCTCTCTTAACCCCTAAAATACCGAAGCTTGTACCCATCAATTGCTTTTGCTTATCAAAAATACATATATTACTTGTCTATTAATATAGTACCTTTTCATTATCATACGCATCCAATCATATGATCGTTTTTATTAATATATTGCCTTTTCCTTATCAAAAAACAAAATTCCCCATGCATGTTTGCTAATTTCCAGTCTAAGACTCCCAACTTCCAACTTCGCAAATCGAGAAGGTGCACCAAGTCCAAACCCATAACCCAAAGTACTACATAAGCAAGGAGTTCTTTGTTTTGTGGTCCAGAGCGGTTGGGGGGGTGTTGATATGTATCCTCACCTTAAGAAGGTTCACTAAGTAGCATGAAAAGAAGGGAAGCAAAAACACAACCTCCTTATTGAATTTTATGACCACTTAACCTAAAGCCTTCCAAAAAACCATATGTAAATTCCAACCCATATATTAGTTGTAAAATAAACAGGACATCGAACTCAAAGACATAATTGTAAAGAGGACATCACTACAATGGAGCCATAGGCATATTTATGGTTTGTTCTTTTCAGCCTTAAGCAATTTTAAGCTTTAAAGTAGAGCTCCTAACTCCTTTTCAATTTCTTATAGCTTCTTTCGATTTTCCGATTCCTCTCAACATTATTATTGTCTTTAACACTTTTTCGTTACACTTCTAAAAATTTTAAGAGCCAACAAGGATATTTGAAAACTAGTAATTGTACACATTAGCTTCACGTGAACTAAGAAGTGTCAAAATTGTGTAAATTTCAACAATAAATATCTCATTTTAATGAGTAAAGAAATATTGAATGGAGACAAATATTGTTTTAACACAATCAAAGTATATATGAGATTCATTCTGTAAAAAAATTAAAACTATCAAAGCTTTCTTTTTGTGTTTTACAAAATAAGTTATTCATCATTTGGTATAATAATAATAATAGCAACCTTGTGGTCCATATCAAACATCAATCAAATGTTTGTATCTGTCACATTCACTTGACTATTTGGCTTTCTTTTTATATTTCAAGAAATAAACTATAGTTGTCAATATAGTGCTGTACTAACATCAAGCCCATGGGTTGGATGCATGTTGATAACTCAACCTAATGATTTGCCCATTCCACAGCCACAAATTTCATGTCTCAACGAATTTTTTATTATTAAAAAACATTCACAAATTTAATTTTAACATCAAGTACTACACTTCAAAAAATGATGAAACTTATACTATAGAGCGAAATTGCATCTCGTCACATTAACACATTCAATTCTCTACTTGTACATTTTACATAATTTTCTACAATTCTTTATGTTCTTTTAAATACTATAGTTTCTGGCAACTTCTATATTACAACTTCTTAAAACTTCGTCTGACTCTTTATAAGTCCTTCCAGTTTCTTACGGCGGAAAAGAACAGGAACTTAATGAAGTGTTTCACACCAACGCTCTAGTCAGAATCTTACATGTACAAATCCTATTATTACTTCGGAAGAATCCGTGGGCAAATTATACGGTGAGTACACAGTGGCTTCCAGACTTGTCCAAGGTCATTCACTTCAAAACCACATTCTTCCAAATATGTGTTGTACATGATTCTAAGTGTTTCCAAAAACCTGCTTTTTAGCAACCAAAGGACGGGAAGACATGTCTAACCAGCCAATGATACTTTATGTAATTGTTGCCTAAATTAAATGAAGAAAAAATGTCAATATCCTTGCTTGCATCCGAAAATGGGAAATGGAGGTGGAGTGAATGACTGATAAGTTTCGAGTCAGATGCTACTGCATTCAGGAAAATATCCAGCTAACGTAAGATGACTTTCTACTGCAAAACTATTGGTTGATGTCAAATGCTTTTATTTTCAGAGACAACAGCTCTTATTCCCGTCTCAGAAATAGAAGACACAAAAATTGGTTCAGATTAATTCAAGTATGCACAGCATCTCATATATGCATCCAACAAATATATCGAAATTAAAAGAGCGAAGAGAACTGTGGATTCATACACTAAAAGATGTCCGCATCACAGCAAATTCAGCAGATGTAACTGGAACTGTAAAGCGCTCATTTGTCTTCGTAATGTTATTGGCAACAGCTAGAACAGGAGGGCAAAAATAGAAATCATCAGCAGGGGGTGGATTAATAATACATATATACCCCTATAGAAGCATTATTCTTTGGAATTGCATGCTAAAACAACACTTCTGGCCTTCATCCAGGGAGCAAAGCATGCTGCCCAATATAGAGACATCACATCACAGCAAGTAAGCAATACATTATCTGAAAAAATGAAGAGCACAAAAACTACAAAGAGAAGAGCCACATATGACTCCTCTAAATTGAAATGGGAGTAAACAAGAATCCAAATGTCATAAAAAGACAAATAAATCACAGAATGAAAATAGTGAAAAAAAAAAGATAAGAGAAACACACACACACACTTTGTCGAAGTTGGCCCAAAATATGTGGGAATATAGATATAAAACAACTGAAAAAGAAAAAAGAAAAACCAGTTGATACAACAGAAAGAATAAATATAAAGTGAGAAAAAACTTACTCAAAGAAAAGAAGTAGCCAGAACCATCTGCATGTGGTTTAACTGACAAGCTTTTCCGCACTTGACCAGCATTACTGGAACGTTAGCAAGTTGCAGAAGGCAATTAAGTGATACGGGCAATGTAATTCAGAAAGGGAAAAAATGTTGCCCAACAAAAATTAACCTTGTCTGTATTGCAGGGTCATGAAAGAATTCACAAGAACCACTAGAACCTAGACTAATCAAAGATCCAACCTCAGTGGCTGACAAAGCAAAAACCTGAAGAACAGGAACAAAGACCACGTAGTCAGCCCTGTGAAAGAAAAAAAAAAAAAAAGGAAGAGAGTAACATAGGAGAGAATTGTAGAGTGACACGTTGTTGAAACAACACACATAGAATAGGATCAAACATGTTGGGAAATCACTCTCTGAAACATGCAATTGACCTAACATTCAGGGAGGTTTTACCCTCACAGAGAATCATACCTGCTTCCTCTCCCAATCATATTTGCGTTCTCCCATAGATGGGGAAAAGGCCAGCATAATGTAACCTTGACGCTTAACTCTGAGATTCCCAGACTACACGCAAGGAAAAGGCAAGGCAAGTCATCATCAATTGAGGCTGTTTAATAAAACTGTGAAGATGATAAAAATCAAGAATAAGATAGAATTTTTGGGCATACATTTCCTCTAGTAAATCTCGGGGAATAGGTTCAGCAGATAGTGCCGCTTTGCCCTTGTAGACAGAGTACGGTGCAAATATGCGATCTGAATAGTTCATCAAATGTCTCAGCACAAAATGATGGGGAATAAAAAAATTCATCATGCATTGGGGCGACTCAAATGAATGATCGGGAAACATAATCAGTACCTCTGCCAGTAAAATTTTGTCCAGCTGTTGAAATACCAGCAGAGCTCATTATAGAATGCACGCCATAGGCATCTTTCGCAGTATTTTTCCAGCTCAGAATTTGCCCAGAAATATGTCCCCTGTTTAGACAAATAGATAATGTCAGGTAAATGTGAAATCAATTTCAACTTTGATTTCGTAGTCATTATGGCTATATAACTTTTTAAAAAAATCCACCAGAGAAGCAGCAAATGAGGGAAAATATCATACTACTCTATCAACATAATGAATAGAAATTATAAAACCTCACATGACTAAGGAGAGGGAGGACAAATATACACATTTTAATAACAAAGAAACGTGAAGAAACCCAGCTGAGCAATAGATAACTGCCGATATTCATTGAAATCCCTAATTCAAAGGAGAAATACTCACCTGGCCTTGAGTAAGCCTAATAGTTTCATCATCTTGTCAGCGACGGAGGATTCTGCCCAAATTGCACAAGGACCAGTCAGCGAAGGGTTTAGCACGGAGTGAAGAAGACACGGCAAAGACGGATTTGAACGGATTTAGAGAAAATAATTATATATAACGACATGGTATATGTTGGGAAATTTTTACTTTTTTAAGCGTAAAATACAAATCTATGTTATATAAAAAGGCAAGATGGTTGAAATATTGTATAAATTTTAATTTATCATATTTATCCCTTTTAATTATTTGATGTCAATTTCCTCTCTTCCCCTTCACGTGAGTTCCCTCTTCTCTCTAAACTATCTCCTTCTTAATAAACCAGCCTGAATCTTCTGCAAATATTTTTTCACAACAGCAAATTCTTTTTTGGATTTGGTTACCAATTCACGTCAGTTATTTATTTGTAAATTGATTTTTTTTTTTGGTTTAAAATCTGTCACAATTTACAAAAGCAAAATCTAGAATTCGGGTAGAAGGAGAGAAGACAGGGGAGGGAGAATGAAATTTCCAGCAAGAGGCAGAGGCACAGAACAAAAATTCGGGATTGTAGATGTTATGGTCAGCCACATTATTACATACATCTGAACCTTTTATCTCTAAAGGTAAAACATAAAAAATTATTTAACATACCAAAAACGATCGAGAGAGAGGCGCCATTTTCAGATCCAATTGAACATACCTAAAAACGATGGAGAGAGCGAGAGCCGGAGAGCGAGAGCCGGAGAGCGAGAGGGAGCCGGAGAGCAAAAGCGGGCAGGATATCGATAGCAAGAACGAGCCGGAGCGGAAGATGGAGAGTGAGAGCCGGAGAGAAATAGCCCGGCGACGGCAGAGCGAGAGTCGGAAAGCGTGAGGTAGTCGGAGAGTGAGAGGGAGCCCAGGACGGCAGCGAGGGAGCCGGAGAGCGAGAGGGAGCTCGGAGCAGAGACCGAGAGAGGGGGTGAAAGAGGGAGGTGTGTTAACGAGGTAGGCCGGCACTGCGGCTAATGACACAATGGGAAGAGGGAGTTAAAGTTAGGACTTTATTTTATAAAAATCTTCAGAATTACAGAATTACAATTTTATGAGTTTTTTAATATTTTTAATAATTAAGATTTTTTATTTTATATTATATATAATTTATAAATTTTTATTTTATAAAAAATTTTATTAATATTTTAAGTATTTAATGTTACTTAAATACTTATTATAAATTTTTAAACAATTTATAATAATTAAAATTTTTTATTTTATATATAATTTGTAAGTTTTATTTTATGAAAAATTTTAAAATATTTTTTCCGAATTGCTACTTGCAGCACGTTTAATCCCGCCAAAAACCTATGTTAGAATTCATTCCATCCTTTTATTTCATTTCAAAATTCAAATTTAAAAAAACACAACATATAATTCTTAATAAGGCAATAATATATTAATATGTATATTAAAGAGAAAACCCATGAAAATAAAAAAGAAAACCCATTAATAAACCCACAAATAAATGCTGGTGACATAAATGTAAAAAAATCATGAAATATAATACTTAATTAGGCAACAATATATTAATATGTTAATTAAAAGATAACCCATGAAAATAAAAAATAAAACCCATTTATCAACCCACGAAATAGACTACTTGGTGAGATAAAGGAAAAAAAAATCATACAAGTATAATAATTAATAAGCAACATTATAATTTATAAACCAGCTTAAGATTCGAGGCAACTTATTAGATTGAAGGTGAATAATTTAAGAAAATTCATATAAACGAAATAGACAATTTGATTTAGACAAAACAACGTACGAAGTTAATTAATTTAGGCAAACCAATGCAATCACCTTAACAATCAAAGCTTAACTCCCTCCATGTTATAACTCCACTAAAAAAATCATCATCTTCACAACGCAACACCCTCCATCAATCTTTCAATTACAAAGGTAATTTTTTCGAGTTTACTTTGTTTTTTCGCTTGAAAGTATGACAATTGGCTCATTGTAACACCCCTAGACCCACCCTAGGAGTATTACATGCCGGGGTTCCCCGAGAGTAACCCCTAAGGCTGCTTAAGGTCTCAACTTGGGACTACTAACCCTTTCTTAGATTGGTGAAAGCGCGATTATGGGTTTTCAAAGGGTTTTCGGAAATTTCGGCGAGTTTCCTCCGTAAGCTGGCTAAACCCATAGGCTTAAAGCCCTAACCCCGCACGAAACACAATCTTAAACTCAACGAGCCACACGCTCGAAGAAACACAACACAACTCAACGAGCGTGGCTCGGAGTATTCACATAGGGATTTTACATTCATAATCAAAACTTAAGTTCACATACAAAAGTCTTTACAACATCTTTATAAACAAAAGGCGAGAAAAACATGCAAGTAAGTCCAGCATCTCCTATTCGTCCGCTATTTCCAAAAGCCAAAGGCAACTCCCGCCGATCTTAACTTCGTACACTGAAATGTTGGTGATGTCATGAGCTCACTAGCCCAGTGAATAACCCAAACTCAACCCCGAGTTTCACTTTGCACATTAATTCATTAACAAACACACGTAAGTTCTCAATTCATTCATAACATGCGATTCGGATCAAATAAGCTTAAGACATGCGAGATTCTAAACTTACCAACTTGCCGAGAGACATAATGACATCATTTGCTTATGAATTCAATCAAACATGCTTCATTCATCTTTCTACGCAAGTAAGTCATAGAATCATTCATCATGCGAATCATTCATCACGTAAATCATATCTTAGTTCTTATCGCACACATTTCTCATGAAATCAAGATTCGTTCTTCTTCTTATTCTTCTTCTTGAGTCCAATCATGCATTTTATAAATCATCGATTCATTCTTTCTTGTTCGGTATGCACGATCATTCGTTTCTTCATATCATAATTCTTTTAAGTCTTCTTAGTTTCGAAAGGAAAGAAGATTTATGCTCGCTCTAAAGACCCAGTTCTTGGAGCCAAAACAATTCGTGGGCTCGGTTCACGGAGGCATATAATTTGTGGCCTCGAGGCATAACAATTCGTGGCCTCGAGGCGGCCTCTCTTCCCCGAAGGACGCATACTCGTCAATTCTTCGTGGAAGCAATTCAATTCATGGCTTCGGGTTGACGAGACACTTCTATGACCATAGTTTCGGAGGGTTCTTTAATTCGTGGGGTCTTAGATCAATAACACAATATTTTCTCCCTTCTTTAGTTCTTTATGATTCTTATCTTCTTATTACTTATACATAAGATACACTTAATTCGTATAATTCATGCTCAACACGTTCATGCGTAACTTCTTCGAAACAAGCAATTCACATAAGCAAGTTCCAACTCAATCAATTCATTTCACATACGCATGCTTATGTCTTTTATAATCAATGTAATTCAAGATAAGCACATAATCGCATAAACATGCCAACTAGGATTCGTAATCAATGAACTTATCGTTTTCATGATCGCGTATAAGTGGTTAATGGTTCTATAACTTTCCTTAATCGATATATATCTTTTAATCTAGCCACATAGCTTCTTAAATTTCAGTTCTTAACTCAGTTACTCATTTAGGTGCGATTTTGCTCAAAACAGGACATTTTCACTTAAAATTGCATATCTCCCAATCTACTCATCCAATGTATACCAAATTTTACAGGAAATTCTCATAAATTATCAGGAAGCTGCAGTAAAAATTTCAGGCATTTCGGACTACACATGATAGCACAATAATGCAGACAGCGAGGCTTTATTCACCGAAAAATCTGCACTAAATCATGAACTCAATTTTCCGGTTTTTCTCACTGAACCTATTCAATTTATTCTTATCCAATTCTCAATAATCATGCTCGATAATGCTTAAACATCACAAATTCAGAACTAGGCATCACATAATCACAACATGCTCTTTGATTCGTGAGTTGCTAATTTAGTGAATTTAAGCCTTCAACTTCTTCAATTAGACCTAGGGTTTCCAATTTCATACTTCGAATTCATGCTCAATCCACCTAATTCATTTTATTTTAGAGGATGGATTCAGATTACTCACCTTAGATTCTTAGAGGTTCTAAGAATTCAGTCTTGGAAGGTTTCGAATTGGGTTTCGATTTGGGTTTTGCTTCCTCTTCTTCCTCCTTTCATCTGCCCTCGTTGCTCTCGCTTCGTCTCTCCTTCTTTCACCCTCTGCTTCTCTTTCATTTCCCCTTCGTCCGCTGCCTGTCCTCGGGCCTGCCGTGCCAGCCGGCTGCCGGCTTCCGGCGTTCCTCTTGCTCCCGCTCACTCTTCCTCTCTTCCCGTGCGTTATGCTCCTTCTCACTTTCCCCGCTCCGCGTTCTTTCATTCCCCTTTCTTCTTCCGCTCTGCTGGGCCTCCCGAGCCCTCGCCCTCCTTTCGCTCACCGGCGGTGGCGTCCTCGCCGTTCAGGCGGCTCTCGCGCTTTCTCCCTCTCTCGCTCCGCCTCTCGCTCCCTCTCGTTTTCTCTGTTTCTCGCTTTCCCTGTTCTTTTCTTTCCTCGCTTCGCTTCTTCGTTCCTCCTCTTTTGTTCTCAATCCCAATTTCTCTCTCCTCTTCTCCTAATCACAGCTAATGGCTTTGCTTGCCTAATTCCAATTGGACCCCTTAATTCTTTACTTCTTTCTTTGCCAACACAATGCCACTAATCTCCATTTTTCATTCCTTTTTCTTTTTATTTTAATTGGGACCAAGTAGCTTCACAAGGCCCAATTTAGCTAGCCCAAGCTCGGGTTTCAGTTCTCGGGTTTCTAATTCCGACTCGAAAAAATTCTAATTCACTTAATTTAATAATTTCGAATTTTTCACTTAACTTTTAATAATTTAATTTACTAACAAGCAAACGCCTGAAATTTCGGGTCTCACACTCATACAATTGTATAAATTGCTTGCATGTAGTCCGTTATAAGAACATTAATATTATTCCCTATATTGGCAAAAGACAAAAAGTATGTTATTTTCATTACACGAAACATATGTATAGTTTTTTCATGATTAGTTCTATTTTTATTCTGTACCATATTGTTTAAAAGTTAAACCTATGTCTCTTATAACATTTTACATAAATTAAAATTAAAATTTTTACGCTCATGGGATGTATAAAATACAATACAAAAACTAAATTGGAAGAATAATAAAGACCTGATTATTTTATATATTATGTTTATAATTATATATTAATGTGATCTCAACTCAACCCAAATCTTTATTTTTTTTATTGAAACCCAATCTTAATTAATTTGTTAAGGCAATTTAATTTTTACAAAAATTAATTATGGTTATAGTTGGAGACTTGGAGTCATCTCCAGCAATAATACAAAGAAATTAAAATTGAGAAGGGGAAAATTAATAGTGTATCCGTTTTTTCTTTTCTGGTGAGAAATCTTATCCCTTTTTTAGCAACGAAATTCTATCTTTTTAGAAGTGCAATCATAATGTAGTTTATGCAAAGCCTCCCATAATTTATCTTTATAATAATACATTTTAACACTTTTAGTATTAGTATAGATAAATTATATATAATTTTTTCCTGATCCAAAAATTATAGATAAATTAACGATGTATTATTATAGATATTTTTCATTCCCTTAATTACATATTTTCATTCCTAATTATTTTGGTAAACTCTTTCCCATATCTTTCGTCTATGTCCCCGTCAATAGTATTTTTTAAATAGACCAAAAATAAACTCTTTTTAACAAAGGTTGCGAAATTTGATTTTTGATCATTTTTTTATATACAAAGGGATATCTAATACTATAATTGAATTGTTTTTTTTTAAATTGCTCCTTGCACCTAAACACCCCATTTGAAATTGTTTCCCTCCTTTTTCTATCCTTTTTTAAAATTCAAATGAAATTGCTTCTTTTTGTGGGAATATGATATATATATATATATATATATATATATATATATATATATAATAATAATAATAATAATAATAATAATAATAATAATAATAATAATAATAATAAACTTATTATTTATTGATCAAGTACATATCTATGTCAAGAGGACAATAAAATTGTGACAAAAATTATGGCAATAAAATAAAAAGAAAGAATACAATTTAAAAAACTCAATAGCAATGTGAATATACATTTATCATTAAAAAAATTGAATTGTTGTAAAAGGTAATATATTGATAAAAGATGATAAAAGATACAATTTGTAAAGAGATACTTACAAATTTTGTAAAAGAAAAGGTTGGTCGAAGAAACTAAAATACAAGAGAATTTGAGAAAATTTTAGAGAGGGATCGGAGAAAACCGGAATGCTCTTCCTTTTTCGGTCGTGTCCTTATTCAATGTATCTTCCTCTTCTTATAGAGATCGACTCGAGTCTTTTCTCGCATTTGTCACTCGGTATCGTGAGCCGAGACTTTAGTTTAAAGTTCCATCACCGTGTTACTCGTTTATTTTAGACTCGTTGTAGTTACAGTTGGGTTTACGTTGGTGTAGGCGTTGGTCGGCCGTGAACCCGTTGGTCGCCTGTTAGGTGGTTCCGGTAGGTGGTCCCGTCGGTCCCGTAAGCTCAATCTTAGTTTCAACTGTCTAAACTATGCATTAACAATGGCGTCAAAACTTAGAAGACTGATGTCTTTTGGAGCGAGATAGCCAACCCAACATAGTGAACAGTACATGAAACCCGGACTGGACCTCTAATTAAGGCTCCAAGTCCAAATGAATATCATAGTTGGACTATACCTAAAATAAAACCTGAAACAATTTACAAAATAGGAACCTTTGATTTTTCAACTGCATATTCTGTAAAAACTCATGAAGAAATCATTAGTCTACGAATGGTTTACAAACTATTCCTCTCTTGAACCAAGGTTCTATAGAGAGTCATCTAAGGGCTAAATATAGATTTATGCATATAGGATTAGTGCAGGTTGTCTGTTAAGCCTCTTCTTAGAAAAGGTATTAACGCACCCATTTTCATGGCAGTTCGTGATAAAAGATTAAAGAAATACAAATCTTCTTTACTTGCTATGGTTAATACAAATATTTGCAATGGACCTGTGTTCTTTAACTGTTATCCGATTTTCCAGTTGATTTAACATGTCCAATGACAATTCAAGCTTTACAACTAGATGTTTTTGTCCAGGGAGACGAATTCCATGATTTTAAAAATTTTGTCTGTCATGTACGGAGTCTATTTTAGATTAATGTCTTCTAATCGAATACCAAATATATATCTCCTCTTCCATCCAATTCTAAAGATACGAGTCCTTTTAACTATAACCGATGAAAAACCATCCGTTTTTACCCCAAAACTTCTTAAACAAGATGAAATTACTATTCCTTTAGAATTAGAACTAGAAAATGAACAGAGTTCTACTCATTTAGAAGAATCAAAAGTTGACCAAATTGTAGAAGAGCCCGATGGTAGAGTTTTCATTAGGTTCAAATCTTTTAGAGAAAACTCTTCTAGATCGAAGCTACTAATTCTAGAAGATCTTTCTCGAATACACATTTCATAATGATTCCGCAACAAGCTCTCAAAGATACAAATTTTCTGCGCCTATTCTCGAGCGGAGTTCTTACTAATGATTCTCCTCCTAATTCACATATTGGAGAAGGAATCAACGTACTAACATTAAAAAACTTCCAAATTGACTGGCCCTTCTTAAAAGAAGATTATTACAGCCAATCAAATACTACTTTAAGAACATGGTTTGAAGAAATGGATAAGCAATTACGCTTCTCCATTAAAGAACATTGGATCAAGGATATGAGCAGACTAGTCTGTCAATATTCCTTTTTCACATGGTTTCCTACTTTTTCTTCTCAATTAGGATTAAATGATCCTTACAAACAACCAAGTTTACAGGTTCAAACTAACATGTCTAAAACCTGGCATCTGGTTGATGGTAGCGATATAGTTCGTTGTTCATCCACCTACGACTCATCGCTATAAAAATCCCTTTGCAAGGACAAGAAATACTTGCTTGTCCTTACAAAACTGGCCGAGGAGGGAAGGACTCGATTCATCGTTGATGATTTAGCTAAGGTTCATCAGCAGGCAAACTATACTAATACAATTCTATCAACCATTGCAGAACAATTAACGTTAGTCTCTACTAAAATAGATTCCCGAGAAAGCAAAAATGATTCTAAAAAGGTAAACTCTTTCACAGAATCTATTTCTAGGCCTTTCTTTAAATTAGATAGCATTCCAAAAGAAACAGAAGAAGCTCTTATTAAAGAAAGCCCCTTCTCTAACAATCGGCTTCTAAACACTATATCTAAACAGACTTAAAGATTTAGAAAGTGCTAGCAGTTCTAAAAGCTGTTAGTTGTTTAGATAAAGCTCGCAACATTAGTATATAAGAAACCTCTTCTATAGAATCTGATTCAGAAAGTGAATTAGACCAAGTTACAACTCTTCAAAAATCCTTTGATGAAGAGATAGAAGTTGAGGAACCATCTTTTTCTCTCAACAAAATAAAGAACTTTAGAAATACAAAAAATTATTATCCTCGTCCGACTCCTCCCGATATTCAATTTGAAGAAAAAGGCCAATTTCAAACTAATCTTTTTGATGGACAATCTTTAATAGAATGGAATATAGATGGTAAAGCAGAACATGAAATTTTATCTACCCTTCAACAAATGGGAATGGCTTGTGTAGCCTTTAAAACAAGAGGACTGACGAGTAAGAATTTAGCAGCCTACCTTAGCCCTAGGGTTTTCCGGACAGCTTAAAAAGCTGGTGGGATAATTATCTTACCCAAGAAGAAAGAGTTCAAATCCTCAGCCACAAAACTACAATTATTCGAAATGATTTGCCCATTGAAGAAGAAGATGGTAACGAATTATTGATTCATACCATTTCTCTACATTTTCTTGGAAACCCGAATGAAGGCCAAGCAGCGACTAAATCTGTTCTTATTAACCTCGGATGTCCTACCTTTAGTGACTATCGTTGGTATAAAGATATGTTCCTAATTAATGTCTTGAAAAGGGAAGACGGAAACGCACAATTTTGGAAAGAAAGATTTATAGCAGGATTACCAAGACTCTTTGGAGAAAGAATTCTTGGTAAGCTTAGGCAAAACTTTAATTCGGATGAAATACCATATCATCTCTTTACCTTTGGACAATTATTTGGGATAGTTAAAAATGAAAGATTAGCTCTTTGTAATGAGCTTAAACTTCAAGCCAAATACGGTAAAGATAAATTCCAGTCTAGAAAAGAAATGGGAACTTTTGCGAAGCCTTTGGTTTCTTAAAAATTGAAGCTCCTTCCGCAAAAAATAAAAGAATTAATAAAAACTTTCGAAAAAATAAGCCGAGTAAAGAAATCTTTTATTCCCAAATCAACCCCTTCTAAATCCCATTCTTCTAACCAAAAGACAAGTCAAAAAGAAGAAAAAGATAGTCTCGCTATAAATGTGGAAAACCTGGTCATAAAGCATATCAATGCAAAACCGAGAAAAAATTAATGAATTATTCTCGGAAGAACCGAACTCCAAAGGAAACTTCTTACGATTCTTACTCAAAATACTTCGATTCTGAAGGAACCGAGGATTATTTTCCTAGCTCCAACGAAGAAGATGACTATGAGTACGAATCTTCTCCTATCAAACAATTTAATGTTATTACGGATAGAAATCGGAAAGAATTTTTACTAGATCTAATAGGTCAAATATCAAATTCGGAATTAAAGAAAGACTACCTTGAAAAACTCAAGAGTCTCATTCTTGAAGAAGAAAAAATCCTTCTCCGCCTGACCTCCCTACATTCAATCTCTCTAAACTTCATGAAAAGTTTCCTACTCCTAATCCATTCCAAGCAAATTACAACTAGAGAATTACAAACTGAAGTTAATAATCTGAAAAATCGAGTCGGATTCTCAAACAAGATATTCTTAATTTAAAAACCAAAGATTTGGAATTAGAAACTAAACTAACCCTTCTTAAGAAAGACGAGGCCTCAACCTCGGAACCCTATGAAATTCCGGGATCGATAGAATTCCCTCCTATTGATCAAGGTAATAATGATCAATTCATCTCAACCATTTCTAGAATCACTTTTCGAAATGGTATTCAATAGTTAAACTAGTTGTTGATGATTTCTCTACTTGTAGAGTTGCACTAATAGATAGCGGTGCGGATCAAAATTGTATTAAAAGAAGAGTTTTACCAACTAAGTACTGCGAAAGATCGTCCGAATCTTTATGCAGTGCTAATGGAGAACCTTTAATCATAAAATACAAACTTAACAAAGGATACATAGAAAATGATAATTATTGTTTCAAAAGTAAAATGTGAGGCTTAGTACATTTTTGCAACAAACTAAAAATGTCAATATGTTCCTAGTGTTGCCTATGCATTTCCTTTGAAGGGCTTCGAGGAATCATTAAAGAATTCATCTTCCGAGCTCAAACACGGACTAGAACTTTTTTTCCCCTAAAGTTAGGGCAAATGTCCTTCTATTATTCATTTCCTATTATTGTCGTAAAACATCTTCATGATCCTTACCTCTTAACTATCTCACCTATTTGACAAAGGACCATCTTGAGTGCCCGAAATCGCCCTCGTTCCTCCCCCGTGCATGTTTCATTTTTTGCCTATCAAGTCGTCTCGACTCCAAAGCTTAACTTTTTCTTTGAAAATTCTCCGATTTCTTTTTTTCCATAGTGGCTCACAGATTAGCCAAAGCAATCAACTTCATCGTATAGAAGGCCTATTTCTTTATAGTCTTCTTGTTTGGGTTCTTTCGAAACATGTGGCTTGATCTATTTATAGAAAAGGCATATTGTCTATTAAGTTCATTCCGCCTCCTTGCAGAATTGCCAAAGCAAACATTTTCCTTGCTCCGAAAACGGGCAATAACATTTTTTATTCATCTTGTTGATTCATTTGTTCAGCTTGTTTTCTTTGGCATATTAGCCTAAAAAAGTGAGGCTTATTTTATTTTCGCAACAAGCTAAGGCCAATTTGATTCTAGTGTTTCCTCTACTTTTCCTCCCAAGGGCTTCTTGGAATCGTGAAAAAATTAATATTTCAAGCTCAAAGACGAGCTCAAACCTTTTTTTTTTTAAAGTTCGGGAAAAATCCTTCTATTATTATTTAGATTCTTCCATTGTTTCCTTAGAAATTCATTCCTATTATCCATTTCCTATTCATGCTATGCACTCAAGGCTTAGCTTCTTCCATTGGTTCTTTTAAAATATAAGCCTCAAAAAAGTGGGGCTTTGTTCATTTTTTCAACAAGTTAAAACCAATTTGTTTCTAGTGTTGCCTCTTTTTTACTCCGAAGTGCTTCCTTTTCAATCATCAAAGAATGAATCTTCGAAGCTCAAAAGGGGGTAAAAGGTTTTTTTAAAAAGTTTGGGTAAATATTATTTGTTTGCTTTTATTTCCCTACAATCACAGATTGCAGGGCTTAGCTTCTTCCATTGTTTGCTTTGAAATTCGTTCCTATTATTCATTTCTTATTATTGGTATATAGCCTTGTGCAAGGCTTTGCTTCTTCCATGGTTTCTTTTGAAATATAAGCCTAAAAAAGTGAGGCTTTTTGTTCTTTTTCCAAAAAGCTAAAGCCAATTTGTTTCTAATGTTGCGTGCTTTTTCCTCCCAAGTGCTTCATTTATTGAACAAAGAATTAATCATTTAAGTTGAAAAAGGGGTTAAAAGCCTTTTTTTTTTTAAAGTTTGGGTTAAAATATATCTACTATTTTTATTTGTTTCCTATTATTGTCTAAAAACCTTGTGATTGCAAGGCTTAGGTTCTTCCATTGTTTCCTTTGAAATTCGTTCTTATTATTAGTTTCGTTTGAAATATAAGCCTCAATAAAAATGAGGCTTTGCTTCTTCCATTTTCGTTTGAAATATAAGCCTCAATAAAAATGAGGCTTTATTCATTTTTTCAACAAGCTAAATCGAATTTGTTTCTATTGTTTTTAGTGTTGCCCGCTCTTTTCCTCCCAAGTGCTTCCTTGAACCATTAAAAAATTAATCATCCAAGCTCAAAAATGGGTTAAAACATTTTCTTTAAAGTTTGGAGAAAATTCCTTATTATTATTTGTTTCCACCTATTATTGTCCTACAGACTTGGTGACAACAAGGCTTAGCTTCTTCCATGTTTTGCTTTGAAATTCGTTGTTATTATTCTTTTCCTATTATTGCTATACGCTCAAGGCTTAGCTTCTTTCATTGTTTCTTTTGAAATCCCTCCCTATCATTCGTTCCTATTATTAGTTCCCTATTATTGCTATACAGACCTTGTGAGTACAAGGCTTTGCTTCTTTCATTCTTTCGTTTGAATTATAAGCCTTAAAAAGTGAGGCTTTGTTCATTTTTTCAACAAGCTAAAGCTAATTTGTTTCTAGTTTTGCTTGTTTCGTTCTTTTCCTCCCAAGTGCTTCCTTGAATCGTCAAAGAATTAAATGGGGTAAAAGATTTATCTTTTAAAATTTCAGAAAAATCTGTCTAATTACCCCACCGTGACCACAAGGCTTTGCTTCTTCCATAGTTCCTTTGAAATTAATTCCTATTATTCTTTCCTATTCATGCTATACAGACCTTGTGACTGCAAGGCTTTGCCTCTACCATTGTTTCTTTTTAAATATAAGTCTCAAAACAAGTCAAGTTTAGTACATTTATTCAACAACCAAAAGCCAATTTGTTTCTAATGTTCCGGTGCTCTTTTCTTCCTTCCATGTGCTTCCTCGAATCATCAAAGAACCTTGCGATCGCAAGGCTTAGGTTCTTCCATTGTTTCCTTTGAAATTCGTTCCTATTATTAGTTTCCTGTTATTGCTATATATCTTTGTGACTTGCAAGGTTTTGCTTCTTTCATTCTTTCGTTTGAAATATAAGCCTCAATAAAAATGAGGCTTTGTTAATTTTTTCAACAAGCTAAAGCCAATTTGTTCCTAGTGTTTCCGGTTCTTTTCCTCCCAAGTGCTTCCTTGAATCATCAAAAGTTTAATATTCCAAGCTCAAAAATTGGTTAAAATATTTTCTTTAAAGTTTGGACAAAATTCCTTTTATTATTGTCTGTTTCCTATTATTGACCTACAGACCTTGTGATAGCAAGGCTTAGCTTGTTCCATTTTTCCTTTGAAATTCGCTCTCGTTATTCCTTTCCTATTATTGTTATATACTCAAGGCTTAGCTTCTTCATTGTTTCCCGTGAAATTCGTTCCTATTATTGTTATATAGCCTTGTGACTGTACTTCTTCCATTCTTTGGTTTGACATATAAGCCTCAAAAAATCGTGATTTTCTTTTTTTTTTTTTTTTTTTTTGTCAACAAGCTAAAGCTAATTTGTTTTTGGTGTTGCATGTTCTTTTCCTCCCATTTGCTTTCTTGTTTCATAATAGAAGTAATCTTTCAAGCTCAAAAACGGGTTAAAACAATTTTTTATTCGTTTCTTATTATTGCCCGAGTCGGAGGCTTAGCTTCGTGATTAGCTTCTGTCATTGATTTATCCGAAATTCGTTCCTATTATTAGTTTCCTATTATTCCTATACAGCCTTGTGACTACAAGGCTATGCTTCTTTCATTCTTTCGTTTGAATTATTAGCCTTAAAAGAAGTTAGGCATTGTTAATTTTTTCAACAAGCTAAAGCCAATTTGTTTCTAGTGTTCCTTGTTCCTTTCCTTTCCTCCCAAGTGCTTCCTAGAGTCATCAAAGAATTGATCTTCCAAGCTGAACAACGGGCTAATAGATTTTTATTTTAAAATTTCGGCAAAAATTTGTCTATTATTATTTGTTTCCTATTATTGCCCCACAACCTTATGATCACAAGGCTTTGCCTCATCCATTTTTCCGTTGGAAATTCGTTCCTATTATTGTTTTCCTTGTTATTGCTATACAGACCTTAGGATCTGCAAGGCTTTACTTTTTCCGCGGTTTCTTTTGAAATATAAGCCTAAGAAAAAGTGAGGATTTGTTCATATTTTCAACAAGCTAAAGCCAATTTGTTTCCGGTGTTACCTGTTCGCTTCCGCCCATGTGCTTCCTTGATTCATCAAAGAAATAGTCTTTCATACTAAAAAACAAAGCTAAAACAATTTTTTTTCGTTTCCTATTATTACCCGGAGCCTTGTGACTACAAGGCTTAGCTTTTTCCATTGTTTCCATTAAAATTCGTTCCTATTATTAATTTCCTATTATTGCTACATTGTGACTACAAGGCTATGCTTCTTTCATTCTTTCATTTGAATTATAAGGTTAAAAAAATTGAGGCTTTGTTCAATTTTTATTAAATTGTCTATTTTTAATTATATCTAAGTCTATAATTTAAATAAGAATTTTTAAATCAGTGAGTAACCATCTTAAATTTTCTAAAAAGTTATCTATTAAGAAATTTCTCTATTGTAACGCTTTCACGAGATAATTTTATTCAAAAATTTTTGTTATACTGTTAACTAAGTGAGATAGTTTTGTGAATAATCATGCAAAATTTAGGTGATTATTCCTTTATTTTATGACTACATGAAATGGTATTACTAGCTATACGATATCTAATATGTGTTGCTCGTTTTTCTTGTTTGTCATAGTACATCTCTTAATTTTATTTTTGTGATCTTTTTTCATAAAGTTTTTAAAAAATAGAAAAAAATATTTTATATTAATGATAAAAAAAGATATATGTCACAGGACGAACTTATTATTAGGAAATTAATTTGCGAACCAATAAATGTCCAAAAACGTTTCAGTCAATGTTTCAATCACTGAAATCATCAAGTTTCTTCTAGTTCTGGACACTTCAGCACAAAGAAATGGCGAAAAAACTCATTTTAGACATGTTTCATTGGACCTATTAAAGGGAACGCAAAAGGTATATATATCAATCAAGATTCAAGGTCAACCAATCCTTTCTCAATAACATTATCGAAAAGTTGTTCCTACTCTTTTTCTTTTCAAATTTTATAACAACATAAACATATGTATATAGAAGCGAAAATTTAGATAGAAAAAGTATCGTTATAATTACAATACAATGAAGATGAAGGAACCGAACCTTTGACATACTGTAGGGGTCTTCGTGTCACATCACATTGTTGTCATGAAGCTAACAAAGTAGCAGATGCATTAGGCAGCGTCGAGTTAGTGTAACATAAGAATCTATTTTATGTATATGATTTTCCTCCCGAGATTATATCTTTACTTTTCAGCAACCATGTAGAGGTTTTTGACAACTTTTGATGGGTTTTTCCCCTTTCGCATATAAACAATGGGGTTGTCATTTTTCTTTTCAACAAGGAGTTTTGAGTTAGAGAACAATGTTGGGTGTGTAGTTTTAGAACCGGATTCAAGAAGAAGAGGATTGTTGTCCTTGTTGAAGCCACGACATTGGCACGTTCGCACTCGTCTACAGTGAAATCGATGTCATTTGAAGTGCTTTTAAGGTCTGAGGAGGACAAGCAAAAGGGCTGCACTTCTATAATCGTGCGTGAGCCTTAGCTTTTGTCCGAACATTGTACATGTTTTCATTTCATGTTGTCAATGTATATTGCTGCTGCTTAGTATTAATGAGTTTGAGCATTGTTGATTTTTTGGTTGCATCCCTGTATTGTGTTTTCTTTTGATTGTGTTTCTCTACCTGAATTGTATATCTTTTGATTGTTGTGCAAGTATTTCATCATACTATAGAGATAGAGGATACCGTTGACTTCGTAGATGTTTTCCCATAGCTGTTTTTTTCTTTAGCTATATAATTTTTTTTTAACTGCATTTGGTCGGTTCTTTGGCAGTTACAGTTGTGCTTTGTGTTGACTATTGATGTTCTTTGGATATTGAATATCTCACATAGAGCTCTTGAAGAAGGTGCGAGGGTGTCCATAAAAAAATATTCACTTGGAAGCCCTAGTGTTACTTGAACTTGGCCATACCTTTGTCGGAACAGAATGTCCATCAAGGCATAGGTGTGAGACTCTTGCACTTTTTGAAAATGTTGTGTGTGTTTTAGTGTAAAATGACGTCAAGTACCCAATACGGCACTATCTATATCCACATATCAGATGGATGAGCGTCCAACAGGTGTACTTGGGGTGAAATGTAAAGAGTTGGAGCAACATGGGGCAGATGCAGACATTGATTATTTACATCTAGTTTCAGCCTTTGACATGCTGGACATTTTTGGGTTGTTTGCTTTCTTTATCGTGTCATCAATTGAGGTTGGAACAAGTGCATTGAAATTGTCATTTGGCAAGTGTAAGACTTAATATCCTCAGGCTTGCTTTGGCGGGACACATACTGGGCTTTGATTGTGGTGCTTGTCTTATTGTTGTGTATTTCATCATACATGCTACTTTGAGTGTTGTGGCTGATTCAATAAATAGGGAATGGATATGATGATGATAAGTAAAAGGTCTGAGCAGGATAGTGTTGTGGGCGATAACCAACTTGAAGAGGGCCCTCGTCCTTGCATAAGTTGCACTGTGACATTCGCAACCTCTTCTACAGCAACTAATTCCAGGCTTCAGTCTGTCATGGGGTTGAATGAAAAGGCGTGGGCTGCATTCTAGAATTGAATGCCAGTCTAGACTTCTCCCTACATGCACCTGCAATGCTTCCTGCATTTGATAAAAAGCTT